>CM028683.1:29884940-30369175 GCA_016760335.1 Gastrodia elata | reverse complement strand
TGAAAAGCACTAGCACGCCCTGCCGCGCGAAAAGCCATACCTCACGCTGCAGCACGCGAAGCGCTACCGCACGCGGCCGCGCGAAAAGTGCTACGGCGCACTACAGCGCAAAAAGCGCTCCAGAGCGAAAAGCGCTCCAGCGCGATTCAGCGCGCTTGTAGTGCCTGAAATTGCAAAATGCATAGAATTTCTTAAAAATTGCCCAGTTTTGATTGAAATGGCTAAAATTTCATAGTTTTGGGATTTTAAGGTCCCTAGGACCCTAGTGGACAGAATTATATCAAATGTGAACCTATTTTAGCCGTGCCCTGCTATGCAAAAATTGCTCCAGCGTGCTACAGCGCATAAATTGCAAAATGCCTAGAATTTCTTAAAAACTACCCAGTTTTGGCTTGAATGGCCAAAATTTCACGGTTTTGGTATTTTAAGGTCTCTTGGACCATAGTGGGACTGAATTATATCAAATTTGAACATATTTTAGCCGCTCGCCGCCACGCGTAAAGCCCTACCGCGCGCTGCAGCGCGAAAAGCGCTCTATCGTGATGCAGCACGCTGGAGCGCCTGAAATTGCAAAATGCCTATAATTTCTTAAAAACTACCCAGTTTTGACTTGAATGGCCAAAATTTCACGGTTTTGGTATTTTAAGGTCTCTTGGACCCAAGTGGGACTGAATTATATCAAATGTGAACCTATTTTAGCTGCGCACCGCCGCGTGAAAAGTGCTACCGCGCGTTGTAGTGCGAAAAGTGCTCTAGTGCGATTCAGCGCTGGAGCGCCTAAAATTGCAAAATGTTTAGAATTTCTTAAAACTACCCAGTTTTGGCTGAAAATGGCCAAAATTTCACAATTTTTGTATTTTAAGGTCCCTTGGACCATAGTGGGACTGACTTATATAAAATGTTAACCTATTTTAGTTGCGCACTGCCACGCGAAAAGAGCTCCCGCGACTGCAGCGCGAACAGCGCTACTGCGCGAAAAGCGCTCCAGTGTGATTCAGCGCAGCGCATGAAATTGCAAACTTCTTAAAATTTTTTACAAACTGCCGAGTTTTGGCTGAAATGGCCAAAACTTCACGGTTTTGGTATTTTAAGGTTCCTATGACCCTAGTGGGACACAATTATATCAAATGAGAACCTATTTTAGCTGCGCTCCCGCGCGCTGCAGCCGAAAAGTGCTCCCGCGCACTGCAGTCGAAAATTGCTACTGTGCACTACAGCGCGAAAAGTACTTCAACCCGATTCAGAGCGCTGCGGCGCCTAAAATTGCAAAATGCCTTGAATTTCTTAAAAACAGCCTAGTTTTGGTTGAAATGGTCAAAATTTTACGGTTTTAGTATTTTAATATCCTCAGGACCCTAGTGGATAGTCTTTTGAATCGGTCGGCAGCATATACCTTGGCTTGGATTGCTAAGTGAAGGTGAACTAAGCATAAGCAAGACATCTCTGCCTGCCTAGCTGCCTCGCGGAAGAATTATATCAAATGTGAGCCTATTTTAGCCATGCACTGCCGCATGAAAAGCGCTACCGCACAGTGCAGCGCAAAAATTGCTACCGCGCGTTGTCGTACGAAAAGGGTCCAGCATGATTCAGTGCGCTGCAGCGCCTGAATTTTTAAAATGCCTATAATTTCTTAACAACTATCCAGTTTTGGCTGAAATGGCCAAACTTTCACGATTTTTGTATCTTAAGGTCCCCCGAACCCTAGCGGTACAGAATTATATTAAGAACCTATTTTAGCCGTGCGCTGCTGCGCGAAAAGCTATACCGCGTGTTGCCGAGTAAAAAGCGCTCCAGCGCGATTCAGCGCGCTGCAGTGCCTGAAATTGTAAAATGCCTAGAATTTCTTAAAAATTGCCAAGTTTTGACTGAAATGGTCAAAACTTCACGGTTTTGGTATTTTAAGGTCCCTTGGACACTAGTTGGACTCAATTATATCAAATGTGAACTTATCTAGTCACGCGGTATTGCGCAAAAAGTGCTCCCGCGCACTGCAGCGCGAAAAGCGCTGCTGTGCGAAAAGCGCTCCAGCGCGATTCAGCGCGCTGCAGCGCCTGAAATTACAAAATGCCTATAATTTCTTAAAAACTGCCCAGTTTTGGCTGAAATGGCCAAAATTTTACGGTTTTGCTATTTTAAAGTTCCTAAGACCCTAGTGGGACTGAATTATATCAAATGTGAACCTATTTTAGCTGCGGGCTGCCGCGCGAAAAGCGCTACAGCGCCGCCGCTCGAAAAGCACTCCAGCGTGATTCAGCGCGCTATACGCCTAAAATTGCAAAATGCCTAGAATTTCTTAAAAACTGCCTAGTTTTGGCTTGAATGACCAAAATTTCACGGTTTTGGGATTTTAAGATCCCTTGGACCATAGTGGGACTGAATTATATCAAATGTGAACCTATTTTAGCCGCGCGCCGCCGCGCGAAAAGTGCCCCCACGCGCTGCCGTGCGAAATGCGCTCAAGCGTCTAAAATTACAAAATGCCTAGGATTTCTTAGAAACTACCCAGTTTTGGCTGAAATGGCCAAAATTTCACGATTTTTGTATTTTAAGGTCCCTTAGACCCTAGTGGGACAGAATTATATCAAATGTGAACCTATTTTAGCCACGTGCTACCGCGCGAAAAGTGCTCTTGCACGCTGCATGCGAAAAAGGCTATCAGGTGCTGCCGCGCGAAAAGCACTCCAGTGCGCTGCAGCGCCTGAAATTGCAAAATATTAAGAATTTCTTAAAAACTACATAGTTTTGGCTGAAGTGACCAAAACTTCACGGTTTTGGTATTTTAAGGTCCCTTGGACCCTAGTGGGACTGAATTTTATCAAATGTGAACCTATTTTAGCCGCGCGCTGCCGCACGAAATGCCATACTGCGCGCTGAAGCGCGAAAGGGGCTACCGCGCGCTGCAGTGTGAAAAATGCTACCGCGCGCTGTCGAGCGAAAAGCACTCCAGCGCCTGAAATTGCAAAATACCTTGAATTTCTTAAAAATTGTCCAGTTTTGGCTGAAATGGGCAAAACTTCACGATTTTGGTATTTTAAGGTCCCTTGAACTATAGGGGGACTGAATTCTATAAAATGTGAACCTATTTTAGCCGCGAGCTGCCGCGCGAAAAGCGCTACTGTGCGCTGCCGTGCAAAATGCGCTACCGCGTATGCGTGAAGCACGAAAAGCGCTCCAGCGCGCTGCGGTGCCTGAAATTACAAAATGCCTTGAATTTCTTAAAACTACCTAGTTTTGGCTGAAATGGCCAAAATTTCACGATTTTGGTATCTTAAGGTCCCTATGACCCTAGTGGATAGAATTATATCAAATGTGAACCTATTTTAGCCACGCACTGCTACGCGAACAGCGCTACTGCGCGCTGTAGTGCGAAAAGTGCTCCTGCGAGCTACAACGCCTAAAATTGCAAATTGCCTAGAATTTTTTAAAAACTACCCAGTTTTGGCTTGAATGACCAAAATTTCACAGTTTTGGTATTTTAAGGTCCCTTGAACCATAGCGGGACTGAATTATATAAAATGTGAACCTAACTTAGCCGCGCGCTACCGCGTGAAAAGCGCTCCCACGCGCTGCCACGTGAAAAGTGCTCCCGCGCCCTACAGCGTGAAAAGCGCTACCGCGCGCTGCTGCCCGGAAAGCGTTCCAGCGCGCTGAAGCGCACGAAATTGTAAAATGCATAAAATTTCTTAAAAACTGCCCAATTTTGATTGAAATAGCCAAAACTTCACAATTTTGTATTTTAAGGTCCTTAGGACCCTAGTGGGACTGAATTATATCAAATGTGAACTTATTTTAACCACGTATTACCGAGCGCTGCCGCGCGAAAAGCGCTCCTGCGTGCTATCGCTCGAAAAGCACTCCAGCGCCTGAAATTGCAAAATGCTTAGAATTTCTTAAAAACTGCCCAGTGTTGGCTGAAATAGCCAACATTTCACAATTTTGGTATTTTAAGGTCCTTAGGACCCCAGTGGGACTGAATTATATCAAATATGAAACTATTTTAGTCGCGCGTTGCCGCCGAAAAAGAGCTCTAGCGATTCAGCGCGTTGCAGTCCCTAAAATTATAAAATGCTTAGAATTTCTTAAAAACTGCTCAGTTTTGACTTAAATGGCCAAAATTTCACAGTTTTTGTATTTTAATGTGCCTTGGACCCTAGTGGGACTGAATTATATCAAAAGTGAACCTGTTTTAGCCGCGAGCTACCGTGCAAAAAGCACTATCGCGCGCTGCAGCATGAAAAGTGCTCCTGCGTGAAAAGCGCTCCAATGCGATTCAGCGAGCTGCAGGGCGATTCAGCGCACTACAGCGCCTGAAATTGCAAAATGCCAATAATTTCTTAAAAATTGCCCAGCTTTGACTGAAATGGCCAAAAATTTACGATTTTGGTATTTTAAAGCCCCTAGGACCCTAGTGGGACATAATCATATCAAATGACAATCTATTTTAACTACATGCTACCGCGCGAAAAGCGCTACCAGGCGCTGCTGCGCAAAAAGCGCTCCCACGCGATTTAGCGTGAACAGCGCGCTGCCGCTGGTATTTTAAGGTCCTTAAGACCCTAGTGGGACCAAATTTATCAAATGTGAACCTATTTTAGCCGCGCACTGCCGCGCAAACAGTGCTCCCGCGCATTATAACTGGAAAAGCGCTCTGCGCAATTCAACTCGTTGTAGCGCCTGAAATTGCAAAATGCATAGAATTTCTTAAAAACTGCCCAGTTTTGGCTTAAATGGCCAAAAATTCCTAATTTTTATATTTTAAGGTCCCTTGGACCCTAGTATGACTGAATTATATCAAATGTGAACCTATTTTAGCAGCGAGCTGCCGCACAAAAAGTGCTATCGCGCACTGCAGCACGAAAAGTGCTCCCACGCGCTGCTGCATGAAAAGCGCTACCGCGCGAAAAGCGCTCTTAGGCGATTCAGCGCGCTGCAGTGCCTGAAATTGCAAAATGCCTAAAATTTCTTAAAAACTGACCAGTTTTGGCTGAAAAAGGTCCCATTAGGGTCTTAGGGACCTTTTTCAAGTTTTGAGCTCTTATTAAAAATGACAAAGTTTCAACTTAACTTTCATATAAAATTTTATGCAATGTTCAATTTTAACTAAAATAGGTTCACATTTGATATATTTCAGTCTCACTATGGTCCTAGGGACCTTAAAATACAAAAATAGTGAAGTTTTGGCTATTATGGGCTGTTTTCAGACATTTCTGGGCATTTTTGCAATTTTGGGCGCTAAAGCGCATTGTGGTGCGCTATGGCACGCTTCAGTGCTTCTGGCATTGGAGCGCGCTATGGCGCTACTAGCACCGCATCGCGCTATGGCGCTTTCAGCACTGTAGCGTGCTGGGGCGCTTCTAGCGCGGCAGCGCGCTGGGGCGCTTTTAATACTGCAGACCGCTGTGGCGTGCTATGGCACGCTATAGTGGTCCAACTTACAAAATTTATGTTCAATTAATTCATTTTTCATATTTCCTAAAATTATCTTAAAATGCCGCTACAGCCCGCAGCAGCGTGCTATGGCGTGCTGCAGCGGTCCATTTGCGATTTACTGTTCAAATAGTTGTTTAACTAATTTCTTAAGATTTTTTCCAAAATGCTGCTGCACCCTACTACAGCGCGCTATGGCGCGCTGTAGCGGTCCATTTTGCAACTTTTGGCGCTGTAGCATGCTGCAGCCCCATACGGTATTTTCGCTAGGTGTGAAAACCGTAATGGCCTACTTTCGAGCTCCAATACTCTCAATCCATAGCATTTCATGAGCGGTGCCATATATGGAAAGATTTTTTCGATACCTTTCCATTGACACCAAAATTGACACAAACGAAGCATCCTAACTATACAAAAAATATGGATAAAAAATAGGGTATACAGAATAGATGAAAATAGAGCATGATTTTTCAAAGAACTGAGATGCCACAATGAGCCTTAATAGCTTCCTTACACCATCATGAGGTTCTAGAGCTACAAACAAGCATAGTAGCAATATGAATAAGATAAAGGAGAGGAGCAAACAGGTACATTAGCCTTGCGAGGAGGAAGAAGGAAGAGAACTCTGTTTTCTTCAAAAACTTTGGAAGTGGAGGGCAGCACTTCTTCTTCAGCAAGCACCCAAATAAGGAGAAAGAATGGAGGAGGAATGAGGAGCTCAGTTTTTGTAAAGGGAAAAAAGAAGGATTTGAGCTCCTTCTTAAATGATGAGAAGAAATGATGATCTTAGGGAATAGGCCATCATGAGGCCTAGGGAGAGGAAGAAGGAGACCTAGGGAAGGCGAAGTCAGATTTTGATTCCGATGACTATTTAATTATTCTATTTTTCGGCGCATTTAATTATATTAAAATATTCACGAAAATTCGATGACTTCCAAACACGTCCAAAATATCACCCATAGCTAATTTGGGGTGACGATCGCAACGGCGAAGTCGGATTTTGATTTCGAGATCAAAATAAATACCTTAATTATCTAATTAATTAAATATTAAAATAATCCAATATAATAGATTTAGCTCTGAATCACACCAAATCTTTAAAGATTGATTCTAATAGCAAGATGAAATTAACAGAATGATAATCGAGATATGATTAGGCTTAAATTAAGCTGGGTAACAACCTTGGGTTATTACAGATATTTTCTTTATCTTAATCTCTTCTTATTAGACACCTAAACCTTGATTTAATTTCATGATTGAGTTTTATAGTTTAGGATGTGAATAAGACCTAGTTTTTAATAGTACCAATTATACTTATAAATTATTTTGTTATATCATATTAATTGAATTTAATCTATTACTTTCAAAATCCCAACTACTACTATACTTACAACTAACTTGAGATCAATATCTCAAAATTAATTAGGAGCTCAATTAGCTCCAATCATTAAGTAAATCATTAAAATTAGATAACTTTGGATATCATTTAGTTATAAATATTGAATTTTCCTTGAATGCTTGTTTAGCTTTGAGCCTCATTCACTTGAATTATTCATATAATACATTATGCATGAATAAAACTTTCACATTAAAATTACTAGGGGTTTATATGATGGATCAGTCTAGGGCAGACTGAAAATGGAGTAATAAGGATACCTCACATTCTTAAAGGGTGAATGTGAGTGTTTTAGGACTTAACCCCACTTTTCTTTAGTTATTAAACAGATATGTTTAACTCCTCATTTCATTCTAAATATGCCCACATAATGAGCACAGATTAAAATAACTTCAATTAATAAACATGTGAGATCTTCAATCTTATAGATTGTTAAGACTCACCATAGCTTTTAGCTATGTTACCTTCCATAGTTCTAGACTATGTGAATCTTAGACTAATAGTCTAAGATCTTTCTTCAATTTCCTTACTATGCATTTTATGATTTAGAACTATACTTTACTTGTTTAAAGTTTACTTAGATTACAGTAAATGTTGTAAAATTATATTTAAATGCTTCACTATTTCTTTTCCTTACTTAGCATAAGCTCATTTGAACATATACATACTTTACTTCATTTATTTTCATATGCATATTAGTTTATTTCTAGCTTATTTAGGATACTTTTACCCTTATTTTAGTTGCAGGCTAGGATGTATACTTAAGTGAGTATTCTAACTCACTTTGCATTTTCTTATTTACTTTTTCCGTACTTAAATGTTTACTTTCTTGCACCTTATTTATGCAAATTTTGTAACTAGTAGTGATATCCAATTGAATTAATATAATATTTAGCCTACTCTTAAAATGTGCTTAGACTGTTTAGTCTAACCAGATTTTCTTTTTCTTGGCTTTGCCCTATCACATTTAAATACAAAAATATAATATATCAAATGCATTTGGAGGCTAGTGGTGCTGGACTAAATGCATAGCTTAAATTGCTTCCGCTAATAATAAAATGGAAATGTAGCTTACTAATTTTTATATGCGAGCTATTTCTTTCTTTTAATTTACTCATAGTTTATAATAATTTAAAGTTATTTACTTCATATTACTATGCTTGTGTTGGAGTTTAATTAAATACTTAAATGCTTGGGATGAAATAAATGAATGAATGAACATAATTGAATATTAATTAAATCATTAGTTGCATAATAATCTTGCATATCTACTTAGGATATTAATTGGAATTAGTTGTATGTTCAATTGCTTATAGAATTGGAAATTAGTTTCTTATCTAAGTATAAATCTTTTCATATCTAAATGTGAGTATTAAATATTGTGATGAAGTAAGCCTTATGGTAGATAATTATTACACATGTGATTTTTTCCCTTTAAACTTTTAGAATTGGAAATGAGCAATCCTATATAATAGATTGAACTCTATACTAGAATTAGAGCTAAAATGGATTGATTACGTGTTAGTTTAGGTTGTTTTTCTTTCAAAATATAACTTCCATTGGAATGGGAGTCTTGCATGTGACTTGCAGGTATTTCCTTAGCCATTTACAAAGGAGACTCTGTCGAAATTTTTAAGGAATATTAGACTTAGAAATTTTAATGGAAAAATGTACTCATAACTCACATGTTAAATACTCAACAAATATTTAGAATTTCATATCTAGATTTATAAGAATTTATATCAATAATTTTAATTTACATATCCTACATGTATCACATATTTAATTATATCTCATTCTTACATGCATTTCATACAATGTTTCATTATAATCCCTTTCATCTTAACTTAAGACCCCCATCTGAATCCTTGGCTAGACACAGTATCTAATGAATTGGATTAGTTTCCTTCTAATTTAGTATTAGATATTATGATGACGTATCAATGTTGAGTTAAGTGATCCTCAATATTGGGGTCGTCACAGCGCCACAGGTGATGGTTGAGAATGTTGATCGTTCCTCAAGTGAATTTCTTCTAAAACTTGTCTAACTTGAGATTCTATCCTTAGCCATAGAATTTTATAAACATGCAAATCGTTGATTTAGCCCAATCATAAATAGTTCTTTATTAACTGTATTGCCTTTAAATTTTTTAAAATGTTAATAAATGTGCAACACAAAATTCAAATGCCAAATATCTTGGAAATATTGAACATATGCAATCAATGAACTGACACAAGCTAGTGACTAGAAAGTGTTTCAAATTCAGTTCAAAGGTAGCTCATTCACTCTATAGGAGAGCTGCTTTTAGTAGCACACAAGCTCACAATGGCTCATTCAAAAATTAAGATATGTTTTTAGATCAATTAGCTGGCTATTTATGGTGGAGCTCACTACAATCAGACAAGAACACAAACTTGCACAGAACTTGCGATTGATATATAAATTTTTTGAAAATCAATATTGACAGTAAATTCCACTATAACAGCTTTAAATATAAGAAAATTGCAAGATTTACGACGCATGAGGGTGAACGGATCACCGCTCACTTGTCGAAACTTATTGCCTTCCCTCTTCCAATTGAGTGCTCAAAATTTTGTTTAATTGTCACAGGAATGTAGTCAAGGATCTTAACTTTCCAAAGATGCAAACGACACTAAAATCGAAGTTCTTGAATATCTGAAATAGCTCAAGGAAGTTTATTATGTTTCTGACTGGATATGGCCCTTAACGGGTCGTACGTGACCTTATCTAGTCGAATTTGGGTCTCTGCATCGTTTTGCAAACTAAATTGCGTTAGCGTGGGCCGTGGGCCGTGGATTTTATTTGTAACGTACTATACATTTTTCTGTGTTGCGTTTGTGTTTGTTTTGATTTTTTTTTTGCTCTTGCTGCTCTTATAATGTTATTGCTTGCTGTGTAACCAAAGCTTCAAGTTATGCAAGGGAGAACTCAATACAATGTGAAATCAATGACCAAAGTTTGTGGTGGAATGATTGAGACAACTGAGTCTTGACACAACTTTAGAAAAGAGAGTGAACTCTGCACCTTTGCAGACAAAGTGCATGAAGGAGATATATTGGCAGCTTCTCTCCAAAGGGTTTAAAGAAGAGACATTGGTGGCTTCACCTCAAAGTTTTTAATGGAGAGATTATGCCCACTTCGCTATAGCACAATTTTGGGAAACTTGATAATTTATGCAGCTCAACAGTCAAAGTATCTGAAATAAGAATTTGTACAACCTTCTCTGCCTATTTGGAAAAGCAAAATAATAACTCTTTTTGAGTGCAAACTTGAAGATGTTAACCTTTAAAGAATAGATGTGAGATCTCATATTGACACAAACTACTACAAAATATGAATATTTTATTTTATAGCTTTAATTTATTTATTTTCTAAGTTTAAATTAAAATATCTCAATATCATTTTATAAAAAATATTTGTGTAAGAAATTCTTAAGCTTAAGTTAATGAAGTCAAAAATATACTTTTTTCATTTTGTCTAGTGTCACTTAGGTCACCTAAAACCAATAAACACACTTAATTTGACAAGCTATTTTATTTCAAATTATGTACGATGACCCAAAATTGGGTGCTAAAATTTATTGTACTTTGGCTCACTCCCTATTATGTAATCTTTTTGAAGCGCTGAAGTGTGGGCAAAGAGAGCAAGGCGTGGTAGGATGCTAAGGAACAATTGACATGAGCAACCATGAGTATGTGAGCATTAGTGGATGAGTATGATATGTTTTAAGTTTGGTATTGAAGTAACTATTTTGAAAATAAGTTTATATAATATGATATATATTTATGGACTTGGATGTTATCATTTTATAATACATTTGATGATCTAAAATTTTATAAATTCAATTTTTAAAATTTTTAAAAATTTGTTTTGATCCACCCTTTAATTTGTCTAGATAATCATATTTTTTTCAATTGTTTACAAGTATCTTAGAGATTATTTAGATTATGAACATCAAGATCTTATATCGTTGGATGCTACAAATGTGGCTGATTTGATGCTTTATTATTAGTTCAATTTTTAAGGTGAAAATAATATATTTGAAAATTATCCTTTTATTATTAAATTTTTTTATTTGGGTGAATTCGGCCGAGTAAAGTAGAACTGCAGATGTTTTCATGGTTGGTCGGAATATCTTCGATCCATGCTACTAACAATTTCTGGATTTCTTCTTCGCTTCTCATTATGAATTTTCTTCACAACGTTTTTGTTGAAATATAGATAGCGAAGAAACAGTGAAGGTTGGAATGGACTTGAACGACGGTTTCACTCTTAGACAGGAAAATATGGCGTCTGCATTACCGTTGCCCGATGCTTTTCTTGAATTTTTGGAGGAAAATGATCTGGATTCATCGATATATACTGGAGTCGATGCCATTCCACGCTATATAAGGTGAGATCTTCTTGCTTTTATGCTTTCCTTTCTGGGCCGGAAGTGTCAAGCTTTTGTCAGCCTGAGTCTAAACTAAGATTTAGGTCACGAAAATCTTAGTACAGGGTGATTGTTGATGAATCAACTTTGATGGCAATTGTTGTTCATTGTAGTTTATTTATTTATTTTCTTGGGGAAAATTGTTGGCAAAACACCTTGCGTCTGCTTGGTAACAGAATCAAATATCGAGACAAATCTTAAAACCTGTTAAAAGTTAAATGCCATTTTCTTCTTGGTTTTAATGAAAATTTTGATTTACCAGGGCTTGTTTGGCATTAGAGGATTATTTAGGGGCGTGAATCTTGGGTTGTAAACTCTGAGATCTAGCGAAATAGGGTTTTACTTTCTGTTTGCATTAAACTACAATTTAAATCCCCTAATTCTGAAAATGGCTTGGTTTTTGTAGATCTACTAAATCCTGATCACGAAAAGTAATGAAATCTGGATTTAGGGATTTAGTTAAATCTTTATCACTCAAATTCTACTGGTTGTCAAACAACTTCTAGAAGTCCTACCACTCCTAGGCTTTACAGAACATCCGATTAGTAGAAATCCCTAGTTTAAATGATAAAGTTTTTAAGCAAATTCATAGGATATATTCAGATTTAACTTCCATTATATCAAACAAATTTCCGCATTAACACTCTCAGTGTATTTCAGGAAATACGGCCGTAGCCTATGCATATATAAATAATATCAATAGCATAAAACCTCAACCAGGATCAAACTCTACGGTATTATGCGCAAGTAGGTTCAAAAACCTCCCGGAGAGCACATCTCCCCTGACAAAAGAAAAATCACCTTTACGGGCATACAGAGCACAAAAGTCCGCCACCCGATTCGCATCGCGCGATCGGTGGGAAAAGATAATACGATGAAAAACAAGCAAAAAGGCAAGGTGATCGGCATGCCGCTCTCCGTCTTGTGAACGGAGAGTTCTCTCCCAGAGATGCCTAAGTCTCTGAATCGCTCCAAGGCAGTCACTCTCGATGATGACGCCATCCGTATCCACCTCTATAGCCACAAGGGCCTGCGGCAGTATAGTTATTGCCTGAATCTCAGTGTATTTAGGGTTTACCAAATGCATATTTATGCAAGTTATGGTTTCTTACCCACCTAATACTCATATCTATATATATCACTCATTTAGCATCTAATTTTAAAACTTACTCACATAACACTCAAATCCTAAAAAATCACAAAACTATTACCCTTTTTAACATCGTTAGGATTTCACATACTAAGTTAGGGTAGTGTAATAGCAGGGTGATGGACGACGGCAGGGTGGCAGGGTGGTGGGCGGTGGTGGGTGGATGGCGGCAGCAGTAGCATAGCTGAGAAAACCTTCCTCAAGCTTAAGTCTCCCCTTTTAGTTTAACAAATGTGGAAGAAGTAGTAGCGTAGGTGAGAAAACCTTCCTCAAACTTATGTCTCCCCTTTTAGTTTAACAAATGTGGAAGAAATAGTAGCGTAGGTGAGAAAACCTCAGTTGTAGACAACCGTGAGGGCACACACCGCAGCAGAAGCGATTTAAGCGCACTCGAGGATTGGGGATGCGTCGACGATTACCAAACAACATATGAAATCACAAACACAACAAGATAAAGATCACAACACATGCATCCATCCAAAACCACAAGCACATTCAAGATAGATTTACTTGGAAAACCCAATAATGGGAAAAATCACGAAGCCACACCACACAGAAATTGTCACTATGAATCTTCAAGAATACAGAGTTACAAAGAGCTTCACCTTCTCAAAAAATACTAGCTCTTACTCTAGGATGAAGGAAGAAGAAGCAGCCACCATTTGGAGTATTTTCTCTAACATGCAATGCTCCCTTACACAGCAGCTTCGCTTAGGGTTCTTCCTTGGAATCTCCTTCAACAACAGCCAAAGCCCTAGCCAATACTTGCAATGATATAGGAAACTCCTCCATAAGTTTCCCTTAAGTACCCAGCTCAATTTTGGACCATAAATAGTCTGAAATACCTCAAACAGCTTAGGTTGTAACATGAATCGGAGCTGAAATCCGCCAGGCGCTACGATGCGCCTTAGCGCCCAAGCCTCGAGTAACCAGGAGTCAGGGCACTGCAGCGCCCTGCTTTCGGGTACTCTGGCGCTGTGGCGCTCTATAGCGCACACTGAGGCGCGCTGTAAGGCTCTGCTCTCGGGACGCCTGCTGCTGGGGAGCGCTGCAACGCCCTAGTTTTCGTTTGCTTCCATTTGGGCACGCTACAATGCCTTAGCCTTTGGACTCCATCCTCCAGGGCGTGCTGCAGTGCCCTGGTCTCTGTCTGCTGGCGCCATGGCGCGCTACGACGCCTTCCTCTAGGGTGCTGGGCTCCATGGCGCGCTGTAGCGCCTATGCTGCAATTGAACTTCCAACCTTGTTCCGAATCACCTCGGAACCTCTTAGAAGCCCACCGGAGCTCCATTAGCATTTTCATGATGATTTTAATGGTCTCCACAGCATAACAATCTCCCACTTGGAAACCTTTGGAGTCATCCCTCCTTTCACCTTGATTATTCATTGTCTTCTTGAATTTCTGTCAAAAATATGGTGTGACTCACCCCCACTCTCTTGTCATGTACCGAGGCCAACTGAAGCAGCACATAGCTTCAGTTTCTCCACTGTTATTGCTTTTATAAGCATATCTGCGGGATTCTTAGAAGTATGAATCTTCTCCAATCCCAGCTATCCTTCTTCCAACAGTGTTATGATGAAATGATATCGGAGTTGTATGTGCTTTGTCATGGCATGAAATGCTGCATTCTTTGTGAAGTGAATAATGCTCATATCTGTAGAGCTTCACATCCTCTTGTTCCTTGCCCAATCCCGCCATAAAACTCTTCAACTATATCATATCCTTACTCACCTTTGTAATTGCGACGTACTCCGCCTCGGTGGTAGATAGAGCAACAATGTTTTTAGTTTGGAGATCCAGCTCACCGCTACACTTCCCAATGTGAAAACATATCCACTAGTACTCCTCCGGCTACCAATATCTCCTGCAAGATCTGAGTCTATATAGCCCTATAAAGAAATGTCAAATCTACCAAAGCAAAGTTCTTTGCCCACTGTATCTTTCAGATACCTCAATATCCACGTGACAACATCCCAATGGTGTTTCCCTGGGTTTCCTATGAACCTGCTAACCAGTCCCACTGCATGGGCAATATCCGATTTTGTGTTCATCATCGCGTACATCAAGCTCCCAACCGTTGAAGCATAAGGAACTTTCAGCATGTGTTCAATCTCCTTTTCAGACTTCGACATCCGTTCCTTCGATAAACTGAAGTGGCTTGCTAGGGGAGTGTTCACTGACTTTGCCTCACTCCAGTTGAATCTTTTCAGCACCTTTTCAATATAGTTATTTAGAGACAGTTTCAGAATTTTTGCACTTCTCTTCCTATTGATTCTTATTCCAAGAATCTGCTTGGCTGACCCCAAGTTTTTTATGTCAAACTCCCTTGATATCTGCTCTTTCAGTATCCTTATCTCCTCCATGTCCGATCCTGCGATCAACATATCATCCACATACGGCAACAAAACGATATAGGAGGACTTGCACTGTTTTATATTGCAACAATGATCCGCCTAGCACCTCTTGTACCCAGACTCAGACATGAACCTGTTGAATCTCTTGTACCATTGTCTTGGCGCTTGTTTTAAGTCATAGAGGCTCTTCTTGAGCTTGCACACTGGTTCAACTTTTCCCTTCTCTTGAGCCTTGTACCCCCTCAGGTTGTTGTATGTATAACGCTTCTTCCAGTTCTTCTTGAAGTAAAATAATTTTGACATCCATTTGCTACAGATGCAAATTCTCAACTGCAATAATATTTAGGACAACTCTAATGATTGCCATCTCACAACTGGGGTGAAGATCTCACTATAGTCAACCCCATGCCATTGCTGGAAGCCCTTTACTACAAGCCTCGCCTTGTAACACTTGCTCTCATCTGATTCTTCCTTCACCTGATAAACTCACTTATTTTGAAGAAATTTCTTCACAGATGGTAAATGCCAATTCCCATGTCCCATTTGACATGAGTGATGTCAGTTCATTATTCATGGAAGCTTCCCACTTAATTGAATCTTCAACTTGAAACGCCTTTTCTAAATATTTTGGTTCACCACCATCCGTTAGTAACAGATAAAATAAGGAAGGAGAGTATCTCTGTGGCGGTCTTGTGAGTCTTGTGAATTTTTGTAATATGGGTGTTTATAGTTCAATATTGACACCCTCGTGAATATTTTCATGCACAAGTTTATTTGGCTTAATGCTGTCATCATTTTTAATGTGCTGGGGCTCACTATCTGAAGCATTTTTGGAATCACTCCCGACTCCAATGCAATCTTTGTACATTTCACTTTCATTGAAAGTGACATCCTTGATTCTAATAATTTTCTGGTTCTGATTGTACCAGAATCTCTAACTGAACTCGCCTGCATCATATCCAATGAATATGCACTTGATTGTCTTAGCATCAAGTTTGCTCCTGGATCCTACATCAATGTGCACATAAGATGAACAATCAAATACCTTGAGGTAGTTCAGTTTCACTTCCTTTCCGCTTCAAGCCTCTTCGGAAATCTCTTCATTTAAGGGTATGGAAGGTCGCCTGTTAATCAAGTGCACCGCCGTGTTAACAGCCTCAGCACAGAACTGCTTTGGGTGACCCGCATAGAATCTCATGCCCCTGGCTTTTTCTGTGATTGTCTAGTTTATCTGCTATGCAACACCATTTTACTGTGGTGTTTTTGGAATTGTAAATTCCCTCTTAATACCTTGCAAGGCACATAACTCCTTGAACTCTCTATCACAATACTCATCACCATTATCGGATCTCAAGCACTTAAGCGTCAGCCCTGTCTCATTCTCCACCAAAGCTAATAACTTTTTAAGCACGTCAAACACATCAGATTTATGTTTTAGAAAGTAAACCCATACCTTCCTCGTATGATCATCAATGAAGGTGACGAAATATCTGGCTCCACCTATAGAAAAGGTAAGAGCTAGCCCCCATACATCTGTATGCACAAACTCGAGTTTTCTGCTTTTCAGCACACAGTCTTCACAGAAATCTAAGTCAATTGACTTCAGTCCTTGGAGCCTTCCCCTTGCTATAGAGATTTTAAACCTCTCTCGCTCATATGGCCAAGTCTCCGGTGCCATAGACCTGCGTCTATTGTTCTACATCTGCAATAGAATTAGACACTTTATTGATCAAGTAAGGTGTATCTTCCATGTTGCCCCGTGCAACAATGAGTGCACCCTTGGTGACCTTCCACGAGTCGCCTATAAAGCATGTGCTGTAGCTCTCCATGGCTAATTGGCTAACAGATATACGATTCTTCTTTAGACATGGCACATGTTTAACATCTCTGAGTTTCCAAACTGCACCGCTTGGTAGCTGAACATCCACATCACCTCTGCCAATGATATCGCATGCCTTATCATCTCCAAGATATATCTTATCCAAATCACCTTTAGTGTAATTCTTGAATGCACCCATAGTAGGAGTGCATGAAATGATGCACCTGAGTCCACCACCTAGGACTCTGTGTTGACAAATGAAAGGATCAACACATCATGATCTTCTTCAGCTGAAACATTTACAGTGGGGCACATAACCTTAGTCCAACCACTTGGCTTCTTTAGAGTAGGACAGTTCTTCTTAAAGTGACCTGCCTTATCACAGTTACAGCAATCTGACTTTATTTTTCCAATCTTGATTTTCCTCATGTAGACATAGACCTGTTTCTGTTGTGTCTTCAGTCTGCATGTCTTCTTCTGATTTCAGCATTCAACATTGAAGTTGATGCCTCCCCATGGGATCTCTTCTGCACCTCTTCATTCAGCACTGCTCGACAATGTTGTTGACTTTCAACGATGCATTTCCTGGAGAATTACTGATGGCTGTAACCAGCCCATCCCAATTGTCTGGCAATGATGAGAGGAATAACAGAGCTTGGACCTCGTCATCAAACTTGATGCCCACTGAATTTAATTGACTTGTCACAGTGTTGAATCCATTTAGATGTTCAGTCACTGAATAGCCATCCGTCATCTTCATATTGAACAGTTTCTTCATCAGAAAAATTTTATTAGAAGCCGAGGGCTTCTCAACATTTTTGTCAGTGCATCCATGAGATCTACAATAGTTTTCTCATTAACAATATTAAACGTAACAGAAGAAAATAATAAAAAATGAATCAAACCCATGCGGTTCTATTTAGAACCTCTCATTTTTCATCAGTCATAGTCGCGGGTTTTCTGTCGGCTCCACTCAATGGTTGATACAACTTCTTCTGATAAAGCAAATCCTCCATTTGCATTTTTCAGAACGCAAAGTTCATGCCGTTAAACTTCTCAATCTTGCGTCTCATCTCGTCGGTCATTGCTCCCCCTCAAATAGCAAACCCTAGATATAGCAAGAAACCTCTCTCTGATGCCACTTGTTGTAGACAACCGTGAGGACACACTGCAGTGGAAGCGATTTGAGCGCACTTGAGGATCGGGGATGCGTTGACGGTTACTAAGCAATATACGGAATCACCAACATAACAAGATAAAGATCACAGCACATGCATGCATCCAAAACTACAAGCATATCCAAAGACATATTTATGTGAAAAATCCAAGAATGGGAAAAACCACGAAGCCACACCACACAGAAATTTTCACTATGAATCTTGAAGAATACATAGTTACAAAGAGCTTCATATTCTCAAGGAACACTAGCTCTCACTTTAGGATGAAAGAGAGAAGAAGAAGCCACCACATGGAGGGTTTTTTCCAACATGCAAGGCTCCCTTGCACAACAACTCTCTTAGGGTTTTTCCTTGAAATCTCCTCCAACAGCAGCCAAAGCCCTAGCCAATACTTGTAATGACATAGGAAACTCCTCCATAAGTTTCCCTTAAGTATCCAACTCAATTTCGAACCCTAAATCGTTAGAAATACCCCTCAAACAACTTAGGGCCATAATCTGAATCTGAGCTAAAATTTGCCAGGTGCTACGGCGCGCCGTAGCGCCCATGCCTCGGGTAACCAGGCGCCAGGGCGCCCTGCTCTCGGGTACTCTGGCGCTGTTGTGCGCTACATCGCGCGCCAAGGCACGTTGTAGCGCCCTGCTCTCGAGATGCTTGCCGTTGGGCGCGCTACGACGCGTTACAATGCCCTAGACTCTGGACTCCATCCGTCAGGGCGCGCTGCAGCGCACTGGTCTCTGTCTGCTGGCCGCCATGATGCGCTACGACGCCTTCCTCTCGGGTGCTGGGCGCCACGACGCCTTCCTCTCTGGTGCTGGGCGCCATGACGCCTTCCTCTCAGGTGCTGGGCGCCATGACGCCTTCCTCTCGGGTGCTTGGCGCCATGACGCCTTCCTCTCGGGTGTTAGGTGCCATGGTGCGTTGTGGCGTCTATGCTACAACTAAACTTCTAACATTGTTTCGAATCGTCTCAGAACCTCTCAGAAGCTCATCGGAGCTCTATCAGCATCTTCATGATGGTATGAATGGTCTCCACAACATAACACCTTCCTCAAACATATGCCACCTTTTAGTTTAACAAACATGGAGAATCAACCTCTATTTAAAATCTTATATGTTTTCTTAAAATTTTGCTTATATAATTCCACTCTCCCTCCTCTTCCTAAACAAACAACCACTTCCTTTCAAAACCTTAAATGGATTTAGAAGGTATATGAACTATGACCTCGCCATTGTGTTGCTGCTTGTCATTCTGTCACTGTGCCTTCCATTGCTAGACCTTCTCCAATTGTTGTGCTTCCCCAGTGGAGCACCCGTTGTGGTTTTAGTGGAGGGTAATAATCTTAGTAATTTTTTAAGATTCGAGTGTTATACGAGTGAGTTATATAACTTGGATATTAAATAAATATTGCAAAAAATGAGTGTTTTGTGGGTAAAAATTCCTAAAATTTATTATAATTTTATATGAATTAAATTGAACTTGCTTTGAAACTGTCCCAAATCTCAGAAATTATATAAATAACATCAAAATCTTGATATTTACAATATATTAAAACACCATCTGAAATTTCATCCATTTGTAATTATTGGAATAATTTTAGTAGGGTGATAGTTTTTATGTGCAAGTATAGGGATTTGTGTGTTATTATTGTGAATATCCGTGGATATTCAAGCTTAGGCTTTAGATATACATATAGAAACAATTTGAGTATTATGTATGAATTCCCTTCTATTTTTTTCAATAAATTGTGTTTACTGCATGCTAAAATCTTTTTTTTTTTTCTTGCTAGATTAAAACCTGGTTGTGAATATGAGCTTACGAACATTGAATCTGATTTAGATTGCAAGCTTGAGGAGGTCAATTGGCTGTCAGGTTTCTTTTCAATCCCACCTCATATTCAAATTGCTGGAACAAATGCATACCGGTCTGGAAAGGTGAGCACAACTAGTTCCTGAAAATAATCTTTATCAAAGTGTAAATTTGATAATGTATAGTGTTGAGTACAATGCATTTTGCATGTCACAAGGTTTACTCCAAATAACAAAAGCTTTTTTAGTGCTTGAGCTATCATGGTATTTTGTTTGTTATGATGTGAATTAGAGATCACCTTTTATATTGCTATGAAGTACTTCTATTACTCTTAATGTATAGTGAAACTTGTAAGACTAACCCAAAGCGACTTCCTGTCCCAAAATAATTATGGTCTCTTTACTACTAAATATCTTTGTATAACATGTCCAAAATTTATCTTGGTGAATATTGGTTTCCATACCTTTGCAGGCAAGTCATCCGCATGTTTTAAGTTTGCTGCATAAATTCATACTTGAACCATCTAACATGAGATTCTCTAATCTTATCCACTATTGAGCCACTCCAACCTTATTATGAATGAATGCATTTCTCTCAACTCATACAGTTGAGAATGCTCACTTATCCAACTTAGTATCATCGTCTCTGTAACATATATTTTATTATTAAGTTTTTCTTTGTTAACTGACCTCTATAAAATTTTATAGTAATTGTGAGTGGGATTTTTGTTCACCCAACACTTCAAAAATGCTCCTCCATTTCATCTAACTAACAGATTCTTTTTAGCACGCACTCTCAATGCCACCATAGTTTTGTATAATTGAACCAAGTATTTGAACCTCTCAATCTTCTTGATCACATGATTCTCATTGATTATGTCATTGAGATTAAGGCTTTTATTGTAATTAAACTTTATGTATTCATATTCCATTTTAAATTTAGTAAGATAATTTTTTTTGAATTCTATAATAATTTTTCACAGCTTGAGTTTTTTGCTTTAACCCTCTCTCTAGTCTTATTATTTAAGAGAATGCCTTTTGCAAACAATGTTCAATAAAGATCTTTTTCTTGAATTTATTTAGTAAGAATATTCATAATTAAAATAAAAAAATGTGGACTGAGAACAGAATCTTGATGCAATCCAATGATAACATGCAAATCATTTGCCAAGCCACATTGCTATTGAACAAAAGTTATAGCCGCATCATACATATCCATAAGCCACAATTTTTTTCTTTCCCAAAATCTTCAGAGCATCTCAGGGTATTTTATTTTAAGCTTTTTTAATTT
This sequence comes from Gastrodia elata, assembly GCA_016760335.1. NCBI lineage: Eukaryota > Viridiplantae > Streptophyta > Magnoliopsida > Asparagales > Orchidaceae > Gastrodia > Gastrodia elata. The sequence goes on along the minus strand of CM028683.1, from coordinate 30,348,296 downwards.
TGATAAAAATAGATGGAGTTCTTTTTCTTTTCTTCTAAATTTCTCCATCAAATCTTTCAATAAATGTATGACTTCCATAGTAGATCTATCTAGCATAAAACTAAATTGATTTTGTGAAATATAAGTAATAATTTGTGATTTGTATTCGATTAATCTATCTTTGCTGTTGTCGGGTCCTAGTCTTGAATTAGAAAGGAGGAGATTGCTGATGTAGCACGAAGGCCTACACATGAGTGGCCTACGCGGGAGCGTGTAATGATACGAGCATATGCGAGAAGCTTGGGAGTTCGGTTGAGCCATGTTTTTGCTGATTGGAGGTTGCAGGGTTATGATATGTCGTCATATTTGCTGTTTTGTGTCATGTGTTGACACATCTTATTTATGTGTTTTTATTGTGTTAGTATTTATATAATTATGTCATATGAATTTTTATTGTAACGGGGCCTTTTTGGTCTTTTAGCATTGTTAGGAGGCTTAAGGTTTAGGATGTTATATATATGTTTATTGTAAACACTTATGGATATTGAATGAAATTTGCTTACAAAAATTTGGCTTGAGAGGTTCATAGTTTTTGTGTGGCTAACCGAAAATTCATCGGTTTGCATAATCGGCGGACTCAGGGTGTGTATAATTATGAAGGGATCAATGTGTGCATAATTTTGATCAAAATTATATTTATTTTTGTTGTTTTTTTGTTTTCTTTTTCAATCTGCCATCTTTCGTCTCCATTTAATTTCGTCAAAATCCGCTTTGATTCAGCCATCAAACACCCCTCCAACGAAATTATGCAACCCCGATGCTCTCCCACTTCGCTGTCCATTCCTCCTTCAAATAACCACAAAAAAATCTAAAACAATATTCCCTAGATTAATAACACCCCCATAAACATCCTCCCGAGTTTCATTAAATTCCTACTTCATTTGACCCACCAATGACTTTCGGAAGTTGAACGGTCGCTTACGCATGCGTAATCATCCTCTTTAACTTTCACGCCACCATTTTGGTATTATAACTGGTTTTTAAACCTTGGTGCAGAAGTTGTTCTACCCATTAAGAGCTTTTTACTGTAATTTTTTGAAAATTTTTTGAATATTTTTTGAATTTTTCTATTTATCGGCATCCGCTGCACACATGCGCGAACGCTGGCCATCCAAAGTGTCGTTTCATACCAAGTGTTGGCTGCTTAGCCCAATACAACCCATCCCATGACCTGCACTCGAAAATGCGTGGCGATTCACGCAAAGCGTCGGCTCGCTCAACCTGACCCGACACGGCCCACGACCCATGCTCACCCAATTCGGTTCGCAAAACGATGCAGAGACCCAAATTTGACTAGATAAGGTCAGATTCGACCCGTTAAGGGCCATATTCAGCCAGAAACACATTGAACTTCCAGAAGCTATTTCGGATATTTGAGAACTCTGATTTCAGTGTCGTTTGCATCTTTGGAAAGCTAAGATCCTGGACTACATTCTTGTGACAATTAAACAGAGATTTGAGCACTCAATTGGAAGAGGGAAGGCAATAAGTTTTGACACGTGAACGGTGATCCGTTCACCCTAATGCGTGGTAAGTCTTGCAATTTTCTTGTATTTAAAGCTGTTAGAGTGTGGAATTTACTATCAATATTGATTTTCAAGAAATTTATATATCAATCGCAAGTCTTGTGTAAGTTTGTGTTCTTATCTGATTGTAGTGAGCTCTATAATAAATATCCAGCTAATTGATCTAAAAACACATCTTAATTTTGAATGACCCATTGTGAGCTTGTGTGCTACTAAAGCAACTCCCCTATAGTATGAATGAGCTACCTTTGAATTGAATTTGAAACAATTTCTAGTCACTAGCTTGTGTTAGTTCGTTGATTGCATATGTTCATTATTTTCAAGACATTTGACATTTGAATTTTGTGTTGCACGTTTATTAACATTTTAAAAAATTTAAAGGCAATATGGTTAACAAAGAACTAACTACGATTGGGCTAAATCAGCAATTTGTAGGTTTATAGAATTCTGTGGCTAAAGATAGAATCTCAAGTTGACAAGTTTTAGAAGAAATTTACTTGAGGAACAATCAACATTCTCGTCCATCACAAGATCTTCGAACGCCCCAAAGTAGATCTAGGGCACATTGTGACCTTACACCTCAAGCTATGGATGATTACCAATATAGGGATAGACATAAACTAAACTTTAGGAGAGGTAGAATTCATGGGGAGGAAGATTATGAGAATGAATTTGATGATTTGCATCCTAAGAGAGGCCTCCAAGATTATGATAGGATGGCCCCATTGGACTGGACCAAAGTAGAGAACCTTACGTATAATGGAAATTATGAATTTAAAATTTGCAGATTGGATGAACAAATTGGAAGAACTCTTTAAGTGCTATGATTTTAATGACTATCAGCGGGTCACTTTTTGTCACATGAAATCAATTTGACATGCTAATATATTTTTGAATAATTACCTACAAAAGGAAATGAGTAGTGGTTGTAGAAGGATCACCCGGGTATGGATGCAAGAAATTTTGTGTGATAAGTATTGCCCATATCATCATCAAAAATAATTTAAAAATCTTACAAATCCTAAGATATCTCATGCACCAACTATTATTACTTCAAGTTTACTTCGTGCACCAATGTCAATTTCTTTTACTTATTCACAAAAGGATTGTACTGATGCAATATCTATTATATCAAAGCTACAGAAGGAGGTTAAGCTTCAGTCGATTATAATTGCCACCTCATCGTTGACTTTTGATACTCTGCTTACAACTATCTTGCCTAAGAAGCCTGAGAATCCTTATTTTATTATAATTTCCATATCACAGTTGTTTATTGATGCTCCACTTATAGATTTGGTAGAAGACCACACATTGCATCAAGAGTTTGAGATTTTAAAGGGGTTCAAGTCTTACACATTAAAGAAGTTACCCCAAATAATGAGGAATCTGCCATTCCTACACCCATTGTGAATCTCCTTAAGAAATTTCCAGAGACCGCACTTGAGTATCTCTTAGATGAGTTGCTCCATAAAAAATTAACATGATATTAATTTAGATTTGGATTCTCAACTTCCCAAGTTGATACGCTGTCATCTTAATCTTGGGGTGCAAGTTGAGTTTTAATGGAATGTAGAAGCCTTACACCAAAAAATGTTTCTTATGGGAGTATTTGAGTCCATGGTGGTTAATGGGCTGTACACTAAATTTTATATCATCATTATACCCACAAGTGGATGGTCCAATTGAAGTGACAAATAAGTTATTTATGAATCTAGTAAAGAGCTTAGTGGGGAAGAATTTTGTCATTTGGGATTTACATCTTCCTACAACAGAACATGCCTGCAAAAGTGCTATTTCTAGGGTAACAATGAGGACACCATTTGACATTAGTTATGAGTACAATCATAGGAAATTAGTTGACCTAGTTAGCTTGCTTAGCCATGCACATTCGAATGTTGCATTCACTTTTGATAGAGATTTTCATATATCATGATGTTAAAATCCAAATTAAGAAATCTAATGAAAATTATGCATCAAAAGATAATACTTCAATGCCTAATATGAGTTTTAATGAAGTTGATTATTTCAATATTCACATTTGCCCTGAGAGGTATTTTATGATAGAATATAAACAACAACATTATAGAGAGGCAAGATCTTTCAAAGTTCTTAGGAGAATCAGGTTGAATGCTTACTTGATTGATTTACTTTCTGACATATTTATAAGTCATATTTTCAATAATAAATATTTAATTCCATATTCAAATGAGCTTTTAAAAAACAAATACAGACACTTATCCAAAGGGTTTTTGAATGTTCCTAGTTTGATGGAAGGACAGACCACCATCAAAAGATACTTGGTTGACATATGAGGAGTTATGAATGCTCAATCCCGATCTACTTGACGATTACATTGACTTTAACTTTGCGGAACAGAGTTTTTGTGGTGGGGGAGAGTTTTATGCAACATGAAGGCCTACACAGGAGCAACTTACATGGGAGCATATACGAGGAGCTTGGGAGCATCGAAAATCGGTTGAGTATTGTTTCAGTTGAATGGAGGTTGCAGGGTTATGATGGGTTGTGTCATATTTGTTGTGTTGTGTCATGTGTAGACCCATATTTTTATGTATTTTTATTGTGTTAGTATTTATATTATTTTGTCATATGTATTTTTATATCATATTTGCATAGAGCATGTGAAAGGTCACCCAGGGAGTTGAACGTAGTATTTTTGGTCTTTTAGCATGTGGGAGGCTTAGGGTTTGAGTTGCTATATATGTGTTTGTTTTAAACTTATAGGATTATTGAATGAAATTTGTCAGATATTTGGCTTGAGAGCTTCGTAGTTTTCATGTGAATAATTGAAACTTCATCTGCGTGCATAATCGACAGGCTTCAGGGTGTGTATAATCCTGAAGGGATCAAGTATGCATAATCTTTATCAACACTATCTTTATTTTTACTATTTTCTCTAATTTTTTGTTGTTCAATTTTTCATATTTTATCTCCATTTTATTTCGCCAAAATCTGCTTCCGTTTCGGCCATCAAACTCCTTCCAATGAAACCTATGCAAACTTCGATGCCCTCTCACTTAACTGTACATAACTCCTTCAGGCAACCACAAAAAATTTAAAAAATTTATGATGCCCTCTTCAAATGCCCTCTTCAAATTTGTGCCACCAGTTGTGTTAGGTAGTCGACAACCAACGTAAAATTTTGCCGAATTCTATTATGATATGAATCATTTAAATAATTGTGCTAGTGCTAGGGCGTCCCCTAAGCGACACGCTGATTGCCTGAATATAGTGAAAAGTGTGCACAGGCTGCTATATAGATGCTCGTGTGTAGTGTCAAATGAGCAAGTGTTTTTGTATTATGGATGAATGCGAGTAAAGAAGCAAATCTTTTTCTCTAATTTATGATTAGATAGCTAAAATATTGGCACTCTGACTAGTGAATTTATTAAGTTAGCTGATATTATGATAAGTAGGACGATTAATATATTATGCCATCGAGAAACTAGGTAGGTGGTAGAGAAAAAATAGAAATTGATAGTTTTGGCATTAAACTTTGGTAATCGAGTAAGACTTGCCTTATGAATGTGGGGTATCATTTTGGATACAAATTTAAAAGATAATGTAGTGGAGGTTAAAATGTTGGGAGATAGAATTATATCCTTAAAACTTATAATTAGTGGATTAACTTTTAATATTGTAAGTGTTTATGCTCTTCACATAAGATTGGATATGTATATATTATAGAAACATTTTGGCATGATCTAAATGAGTTGGTTCAAGGAATATCTCAAGAGAAGATGCTTTTATAAGAGGAGATTTAAATTGACATATTTGAAGTGTAAGTAAAGATTTAATAATGTTCATGTTGTTTTGATTTTGGAGAAATTAATAAAGAAAGAAGAATAATTTTGGAGTTTGCTTTAGCTTATTATCTTATAATTGCTAACACTTATTTAAAAAAAAGGACATATTATCACTTATAAAAATGAGATTTTAAAAATTCAGATTGATTATTTTCTCTTAAAAAGGATATGTAAGGATTATTCTAAGTGATTGTTTGACTACTCAATATTGTTTATTAGTTTTGATATGAAAATAAGAGATGATTAAAGTAATATTAAATCTCAAATATGTTATAAATTAGATGGTGGAAACTTAGGTTGGGTAATATAGAAATTTTTAAGATAATATTTTAAAACTTGGATTGTGGTATTTTGAGGGTGAAACTAATTTTATGTGAAATTTAGTTGTTAGTTGTATTTGTAATGTAGCAAAGAGTTTATTTGGTAAATCAAAAGGGAGAGTATCCAATAATAAAGATGCATGGTGGTGAAAATATGATATTTCAGTTAAGAGATAAAAAATATGATATAAAAATAATTTAAATATAAGACTGAGAAGAATTATATAAAATTAGAATAAGTTTATAAGCTAATCAAATTAAGAAATAAGAGAATCAAGTCGAAATAATCTTTTAATTCTTATAAATTATTCATTTTAGTTCTTAACTTTTTGTAAATAATTTTTTTGGTCCTTTAACTTTATTTTTTTTTTGTCCTATGCCATTATTTTGGATGAAAAAAAATTGGTAAATTTGTCTTTTTTTTAATTAGGCTAATAAAATTTCACATAAGTATTTTTATTCTAAATTTAGCTAGAACAAGCTTTTTTTTTTTTTTTGAAAAGTACAGGCTTGGCGCCGATGATGTCGTGGAGGTCAGAAACGTCGGCGTTGTCGTGGAAATCGGAAGCGCCGACGATGTCGTGGAAATCGGAAGCGCCGAAGACGTCGTGGAAATCGGAAGCATTGACGACGTCGAAAACATAGACATAGTGAATGTCGGAAGCGCCGACATCGTGAAAGTCGAAAGCTTTTGTTTCCATTCCAATTAATGACATAGGACTGAAAAGTACATATAACTGAAAGTTAAGGGCCAAAAAAATATTTACTAGAATCAAATACTAAAATTAACAATTTGTAAAAGTCAAATGACTATTTTGACAGTTTTTTCATTATTTTACCTTTTTAATGGATGTTGTACCAATAAAATTAATATAAATGAGTTTAATGGCTATAAAAATAGTCTCGTTGTGTTAGTAAAATTGAGATTTGGAATGCTTTAAAGAGGATGAAAAGCGGAAGATAGTAGGATCATATGACTTTCCTATTGATGTGTGAAAATGTTTTGGGAAGGAAGAAATTTCTTCCCTTACCAAATTATTGAATGTTATTTTAAAAGATAAAAAGATGCCAGGCAAGTGAAGAAAGAGTATTTTTCTACCTATTTACAAGAATAAATGCGATACTCAAGACTATGTTAATTATAGAGGAATCAAATTATTGTGTCATACCTTGAAATTTTGGGAGATAGTAATTGAGTATAGAATACAAAAAAGATATTTGCATTTCTTAAAATCAATTTGGTTTTATGCCAGGTCGATCTATCTTGGAAGCCATACATATATTAAGAGGTTTGATGGAGAAATTTAAAGAAAAAAAGAAGATTCACATATAATTTTTATTGATCTTGAAAAGGCTTATGATAGAGTACTAAGAAAAATTCTTTGGAGAACTAAGGAGAGAAAATGGATTAGTGTTAAATATATTGATGTTATTAGAGATGTATAATGGGCCTGCTACATGTGTTTTTTCGCAAGGTGGCTTGTCTAATGATTTCTCTGTTTTGATTGGATTATATTAAGGCTCAACTCTTGGCCCATATCATTTTGCTTTAACTATGGATGTTCTTTCTGAGCACATTCAAGAGGAGATTCCTAGGTGCAATTTACTTGTAGATGATATTCTATTAATTGATAAGTCTGAGGGTGGAATTAAAACAAAATTTGAGTTATGGAGGATTACTTTATAATTCAAATTTTTTATCTTAGTAGATCTAAAATTGAATATATGGAGTGTAAGTTCATTTGTATTAGAGGCTCTAATCTCAAGGAAATAATTTTTGAGAACCATGTGATCAAGAAGAGCGAGAGTTCAAGTACCTGTGTCATTTATTCAAAATAATGACAAAATATAGTGCAATGTGATTAATAGGATTCAAGCTGGTTGGATGAAATGGATAAGTGCTTTTGGAGTGCTGTGTGATTCAAAAATTCACTCAAAATTAAAGAGAAATTCTTAGAGCAGTTGTATGACTAAATGTTGGTTAACAAAGAAGAAACTCATTGATAAAATAAATGTTACAGAGATGAGATGATTAGGTGGATGAGTGGGTATACTTATAGGATAGAATGAGGAATGAATATATCCATAACAAGGCTGGAGTGGCTCCATTAGTGGACAAGACTAGGGAATGCCACCTTGGATAGTTCAGGCATATTAATTGTAGACTATGCAATGCCTTTGTTAGAAAAATTGAGTTTATGAATTCCTCTCATATTAAAGGAGGTATAGGAAGATAAAAAAAATAGGAATAAACTATTAGGATCTTCTTTATTTGGAACTTGGGAAGCGGCTTCTATTAGATCATGCACAATGGAAACAAAGGATTCATGTAGCTGACCTCATCTACTGGGATTAAGGCTTAGTGTTTTATTGTTGTTATTTTATCAATTTATCTTTCTCAAATTTCATTGTATGACTCATCAACTTAAGCTTTCTGTAGCTTGTAGTCTTGAGCATCACCTTTATTCTTATTAATAGGCACAACAATACTTAACTCATTCAACATTTGTCTTTAATATTATTTTAAAAAACTTGGGAAGATAATAAATTTCTTCCACATCAAAATATTTTCACACATCAATAAAGATGTTGTCCAGCTTTATGAGTTTTTCACTCAATTCTTTTCAAAGCATTCCAAACTTCAATTTTACTAATATGCCAAATGAAAGCTCAATAATTCACTCATATTAAGCATCTTAGTTGTATTGGTATATTTTTATTAAAAGCTTAGTAAAATAATAAATTTATCTATATTAAATCTTTTTGACTCGAATAAAGAGTTTCTTAAATACTTTCTTTGATATATTTTATATAAATTGAGTCATTTTTAATCATCATTTAATTTAGCTAGTTTGTTTTTATAGAATTTTTCATAGAAATGTTCAAATGCTGTAATTTTAGCATTATGAATTGCTATTTTGAATTTGCGGTAAGTTAATTTATTTTTCTTCCAATTCATACCATTCTTATTTAAATCATTCATTATATATTTTTTTTCTTAATCTTTACTTGAGCATCGTGTTTCCACCACCACACATCATTATTATCAGGTGCTCTCTCTTTAGATTTATTAAGTCTTTTTTAGTTGCATTGTAAATATTATTAGCAATCGAATCTCACATTAAATTAACTTCACTTTTAAAATCCCATTAGATTCTTTTTATTTTTAACTCTAAAACCAATAATTGATGTTGGGTCTTTAAGTAATCACCTAGAATAATTTTACAACTTTTGCATTTTAAATGATCTTTTTCTTTAAAAAATAATTAATTTGAGTACTAGAAGTCTCATTTTTATAAGTGATAACGTACTTATATATTTTTTAATTTAGTATTAATAATCATAAAAATATAAGCTAAGTACACTACAAAATCATTATTCATTTTTCATAAAACTCTCTAAAACAAAATCATCATGAACCAACTCCTTCATATCATACTAACATTTTTTTTACACTCATATCTAATCTCATTTAAGGGCATAAACAATTGCAATATTAAAAATTATCTCATCGATAATAATTTTTAAAGTATAATTTTATCTCCGTCCTCTTAATTTCACTACATAATTCTTAAATACTTATATAAAATGGTGCCCGCACCATTTATATGACGATTATTGCCTATGTACATGAGTTTATAGTTATAAACTATCGAAATCTCTTACTTTCCCTTCCATCCTATTCATTTCATGAAAACTTAAATAGGACTAATAAACTAAATTAAAATTTTAATCTAATTAAATTTGATCATGAATACTCATGTATAAATCCATGATCATTGGCTTATCTTGTATGACACTATTGTCGAGGGAGTTTGCTAGCTTCTCAACTAGCTTAAGCTCGAGATAAAAAAATATTTAGATGAGTCGAGCTGGCACCAAAATAATTAGACGAGCTGAGCTCGAGGTCAACCTCGTTCGAGCTTAAGCATATTTGATTAACCTCTAGAAGCATGCATAAGGTTGGAATCTTAGAAACTGTTAAGATTTTGGGGTATTAACGATGCTAAGGGCAAGGAAAATCTTGCCATAACTTTATTGCTAAAGATAATTTAGCCAAATATAAGTTATTAGCTAATGCAATTTTATTTTAGAATGAGAAGTGCATCAAAATTTTCCAAAAAAATTGTATATGTTGGTTAGTATGACGAAGGTAAATGATGGTACATATTTTATTGAAAAGCTAAATTTTATCCTGTACTCTCTTCATGACAATTGTTATTTTTCTAATTACGTTTATCTCTTAATATTTGTAGGTTTATTATGTACAATGCTAATTATTTGTTTTATTTGGGAAAAAAACAATTTTAAAATCTTCTGGCAATAGTTAGCTTTTTATTGTTCACCAAGCTATTACCATGTGACATGCCTCACTTCATTAAAAGAGAATTAGGAGTCATAGATCCATCGCATCGAATAAAATTTAATAAAATATTCAGTTTTAGTATGCGACAATTGCATCATGATTGTAGGAATCTACTACTTAGTTCTTTTAATGAATTGAAATGTGTCACTTGGTAATGGTTAGCCTTTTATCTATCAGGATTGCATACTGTTTAACTTTGTATGTTGAATGTATTATTTCAATGATGACTTCCAAGTTCACGTCGGGCTAGTGAAGTAGGCAGTTCAGGTATTTTACTTTTATTCTAATTAGTAACACTTCAACTCAGATATATGGAATGGATGCAGCATCAGGGGCTGCTGTTATGGCCTTGAATGTGGCAAGTGGAGATCATGTCCTTGATTTGTGTGCTGCCCCAGGTAAATGGTTACTTGCAAGTCTGTTTTTTTGTGCACTGTTCTTTTTGGCTCCTGTGATGTGCGCTTTAGTGCTTTAATAGCTGAAAGAGAATCTTATGAGCTTCCGTGATTATTTTTCTTAACTGGGTTGGTCACTCTATAATCTCAACTCAATAACTTGCTTGTACAAACCAATGTATGTGAAATCTTATTGTAGCTACTTCCAAATGTCATTGTCTTCTTATTTATCACATGCTAAATTTGTATGAATTAATGGATGATAATCTTAGCATGGCCTGAGCAATGTTTTTGCTTGGGCATGCACTTTATCGCTTGACAAGTTAATTGGGGTAATTACTTTTGATTGATTCATGTAATTGTCGATTGCAAACATCACCTTTGTCTTGATCATTTAGCGAAAAGTATTAGTGGGCTGAATTACTTGAATATAACTAGGCCAATCTATGGGTTTGGCTATGTAATTGCTCAAATAGCTCATTTGAGTTTTTTCGGTCTATTTGGCTCGGTTGTAGAATCGGCTAAAATTTGAGTAGCTCAACAATAGAATTCTTGTGGGGGCAACAAATTGTTGTGGGTACTTCTTTAAAGGCTTGGAAACATTCAACATGGCTTTGCTTGGGTTCAGCTGTGTCGTATTTACCTTTAAACTGATCTCCTGATTTTGGTCCCCTTGGCTGATTGAAGTAACTCGCTCCTATGAACTCTAACATAGAAAATTGTTGCGTGCAAGGATGTAAATGAGCCGAGCTTGATTAAGCTTAGATTGTGTTCATGTTTGGCTCTTCAGCAAACAATTAAGCTCGAACTCGACTTGAGCATGTTTACAAACAAAAATAAGAGTTCATGTTCAACTCACTTATTCTCAAGCCGCTATTGAGCTGAGCTCGAACTTTAATATTATATAGAAATTTATATAAATAATATTCATATTCTAAGTAGAGATTCTTACATATATAGAACCAAAATCTTTATTATAATATAACTAGCATCAAATCTTTAATATTCACAAAAACTACTTTCATCTATTTTTTAAAGTGTATGAAATCTCTTATCCACATATAATGAAAAATAATAAGTACTTAGAATAATTATGATTTACAAGTAATATTGAAAAATAGTGGATAGATATACAAACTCTATAGATTTTGGTGCTATGTTTATAAATATATATTTTAAAATAATATTCATTTTGCATATTTAAATGATAAATAATATGATATTTATAAACATTATGATCGAGTAGTTATCGATCTGAATATGATCGAATGTGGCACAATTTGTAATTGGTTCCATAGGGAAACAAACTTGGCTCATTAACTCTTTAGTTGAGCTAAACCCAAGCCTCTTATCTAGCCAAACACAAGTCATTCATCAACAATGAGGTTTTTTGACAGCCCTACCTCTAGGTGATATTTTGACCTCCCCAAGTGTCATAGAGTCTAACTTCAATTATCTCATCTTTGGCAAGTGTTTCCTCTTGCCTGATATTACTTGTTTAAGTTTTACAACAGAATATTCACTTATTTATTGAGCAAAGATTGCTGGATTGATTCAACATTTTCACTTTTGCAAGAAAGTGCATTTTCATAAAGGTTGGCAGCTCAAATTGGTAGGCATTGTCATCAATTTTCTTATCTTAGTTTCAACTTTTGGTTTGCCCCATCATTATTACTATACAATTATACCAAATGTCTGAATTTGAAGATTTTGTCCACAGAGTGTATCAAATTTTTTTTTGAGAAAATTATCAAAATGGTACATCGACTCTTGTACAAAGCTTAAAATAGTCATCCACTCTTGTAAATATTTTTTTGGTCCATGAATTCTTATTTAATTGATATTCTTGATCCTTGCCGTTACGTCTACCTATCTTTCCCATGCTTTCCATCAAAATCTAAGGGTAAAGGTGTAATTCCAAAGCGGACACGTTTTTATATACGAAGCTCCACTTTTTGTCTACATCTACATTGCCATTTTAAAATGCGAAGCTCCAGCTCCAGCGTGTTACTCTCAGACGGTCACTGACATTGATGAAGAGGCTCAACCCAATTTTGCGATAAATTATTTCGATTCCAGCTGCAAGCGGCTGATCCAGTTGTGGAAGAACTCTGGTCTCTATGTGATCGTCAATTGCGATTTCTTCGGCAACTTCTCTGTCAATCGGTGCTGCTCTGTTGTGAACTTCCGCAACTCCTTCGTCGCCATCATTTTCGCTATCTCAATGAGATGTCGAGCAGCACTAGTTGATGAAGAAGTTGCGGAAGAATCAACGATTGTAGAGAGGCGCAGAGTTCTTCCGCAACTTAAATTGGCCTCAGAGAGATGAAGTTGCCATGGAATCGACTGCAAAAAGATGCAGAGTTTTTTCTCATCTGGAATTGGCCGCAGGAGACGAAGAAGTTGCTATGAAATTGGACGTAGAGTTGATGAAGAATTTGCCATAGAATCGACCGCAGAGAGACGCAGAGTTCAGCACTGGAATCTGTCGCTTGCAGCTGGAATCGAAAAAATATTGTAAAATTGGGCTGAGCCTCTTCATCGACAGTCGCCATCTGATAATGCTGGAGTTGAAGCTTCTTATATAAAAATGGAAATATAGATGAAGAAGAGCGGCTTCTTATATAAATGTTTATTCGTTGGAGCTGAAATTATGCTTACAACCTTAGATTTTGACGGAAAGCAAGGAAGGATAAGTAGATGTAATAGCAAGGACTAAAAAAAATCTTAAATAAGAGTCAATGAACTATAAAAAGCATTTACAAGAGTCAATGACTATTTTGAATATTTTGCAAGAGTAAAGGATCATTTTGATAATTTTATTAATTTTTTTCTCATTTATGACTCTTCTTGAGTTGCTACTCTGCCTTTGAGTGAATAATATAGTTTCTATTAAAATAATCTACTTTATTAATTTGATATATCAATTGATTACACTCGACCTATATTTCTATAGATCAAATGGGCTTTATGACATATAGTCCAAATAAGTCTCCAAAGAACTTGTAGTTTTAGAATTTGGAAGAGCATAATATAGATAAATTAGTTGTAAAGAAGACTCTAATCCCATGTCTTCAATTTTTTATTATGAAAAGTCTTAAGTGAGTGAACAATAGTACGGTTGACAACTTCTATTCGATCATTTACCTATACATGAAAGAATGTGCTCCACTTTAGTGTAGCGTCCGTCATAGATCATAAACTCTTCTACAAATTGCTCACAAATTGATTGCCTCGATTAATATGAGCTCGACAATTTATTATGTACCCCATCATGTTTATATTATAGTTAGATGGCTTCTCAAGAAAAGTGCTTGTGCAAAGTAGCAGGACGATTATTTTAGAAATTCAATCTACTATAAAAATATTGTTATGTTCCGTTCGAATCATACACATTTCCATTGGGAGCTAATAAAAATACTCTACAAAAGGTCGCTAGCAATTGATTAGGATAGATATAATTCTACTTCTTGTTGGAAAACTTGGATGTGCAACAAAATGCACATCCTTTAATATATCTAAACACATCATGTAGCTTCTGTCAATAGTACATCTATGTAGATTTAATAGTTTTATTGGCTTCAGATTGCTTAATTTTATAGAGGTATGAATTATATTATTCGACCTCTTTATACACGCACAATTGATGCACTTATTAGAGGAAATGGCCTCAGCATTATACAATCAATGTATCCTGTCTGTCTGTCACTTGAGTTATTATTAAGATTATTTGGCAACCTTTTATTGTAACTTAACTATCTCACTCAACAATCATTCCAAATGTTTCACTCTTGTTCATATTAGATTGCTCATAATAGTCGTCAGAGCATTGAATGTCGAAAAAGTAGATCAACTAGCTTATTTTGGACACCCTTATTTTTTATGACCAAATTGTTATATATAGTTCCTTCATTTCATGTGCCTCACATGCTGTAATTTGGATTAAATTTGTAAATATTACAATGGTTATGGTTAGTATGAACAAGTCTTTTTCCTAATATAGCACCTTTACAATTTTATTGCCTAAAGAGCTAGCAATCCATTATCATAAACAGGATTAGTACATCTGTCGGCCTTACAATGATTACATGTGATACACCCCATTAGTCTTCATGTTTGGGCCATTCACATAACTAAATGGTTTGCCTTCAATTTCAAATGTTTTGTAGATCATGTAAGGTAAGGATGCCGTCGACTTATTCTGTCTTTAATTCAATGAATGCCAATTCTTCTATTCATTCCACTAGAACATTCGAGTGATTTTTGTCAAGTGAAGAAGTGGTGTAGCAATATTAAAGAATCTCTTGATGAACATACTAACATTGTGACACGCTAATAAAACTTTGAATTTAGACACTAGTGGTTGGGGTCATTTAATTATTCCTTAGATTTGAAGGAATCAGTTCTAATTTCACCTCTTTCAATTTCAAACCTAAATAAATTTGACTAAGCTTCTATAATCTACATTTCTTCTGGTTTAGTATTAGCTTATTAGTAGAGAATTTTATTACTTGATCAATATGCTCCAAATGTGCTTGTTTGTTCATAATATAGATTAATATATCATTTAAATAGACTAAACAAAATATTCTATCAAAAGTTCCAATATATTATTCATCAACTCCATGACGGTTGCTGGCGCATTACATAATCTAAATGACAACCAATCACTTGAATAGGCTTTGACGAGTCTTAAAAGCTATGTTCCATATATCACTAGAGTGCATTCTAACTTGGAGATATTCATTTTTCAAATTGAGCTTGAAAAATACTTGGTCGATTTAAACTAATTTGGATTCATGTAAGCTTACCCCACCTAGGGGTTGTTATTGTCTATACAAAGTAGTGGATTGTGATTCTTCATTATTACTTATTTAAGGCATGGTAATAAATGCATATTTGTCAGTCCCATTCTTCTTTGGTACCGTGACATTAGGTGATCAGCATGGAAACATAATAGATTGTATTAGTCTCACTCAAAACAACTTAGTTGTTTTTCTTTTTATTTCTTTGTTGTTTAGCATTGAGTCCCTATACATGCCATATTTGGTAGAATTAAATTTAAGTTTTATTGAATTTTGTGCTGTTTAGCTTGGTTAGGTGGTAAACTTTTTGGTTATTCAAATAAATTGTATTCCTCATTCAATTCCTCATTCAATCTTACCATCTCTTTATCATGAGTAATAATTAGTACTAATGGCAAATTTTGGTTTACTATCATTGCTGCTAATATGTAGTGATCATCTAACTTTTTATCAATAGTAAATGAATTGACAAATTGGCATGATTGACGTCTATCATCTAAGCATGAACTTGGTTCAAATATCTTGACAACATCATTTTAGACTATATAATGCTCGTTGTAGTCACATCATTTTAGAACTGATTAATATTTTTCTAAACAATGCATAAAAATCTTTGATTGATGATTCCATCACCACAGCCAGTTATTTGATCATAAGTATTTGAATTCAGAAGTTCATCGTTGGACTGTTTGACTTGTCTTTTTCCCAAGTGAGTGTCACCTTCTCCAACATTTCTTCTCTTCACATGTAGTGTAGAATTCTTTCATAAATGGCTTTCTAAACTCCATGCAAGAGCTGAGTGACTTTTGATATTTGAGTTCCACCAGATCAAGACATTCTTAATTTGTTTGAGATTGCTCAAGTCGATATTATTTTGATCGAAAAACTATTGGAGATCAAAGTAACTCTCCAATTGATCGATTTCATGAGTTTGATAACTCATCATCTTAGTGACACAACATAGGTTGGTAAATTTATTTTCATCTCAATTTGAGGAAATTTTCATTTTCTCTTAAATGTCTATTCACAATCCAAGGTTTACATAATATCATCTTTTTCACTAGTGGCTAGATTTGTAACTCATTTTATTGATTGGTTTGAATAGGATTCAATTGAGTTTGTAGTCATTATTGATGAAAGTTGGCTTGCATTTGTGCTTTTGATTATGCGAATGATTCTATCATTGATGTCATCTATCTTGTTAACACTGTCACACAATCAACAACATTATTAGATCTAGTTGTGATATCATCTAAGGCTGATTTTCTTGTCAATTTTTAAAATTTCAGCAAATGGAATAGGCTCTTTGCTTGGGGCAATACCATCAAAACTTTCCAAGCATACTTTATCATAATTTAAACTAGAGCTATGATACCAAAATATGGCGTTCTGCATTACAATCATTATTCTTAGATACTAATTCTAATGTATAGCACCATTTAGACTCAATTGAGTCTATTAGAACATTGAAAATTTGGCTATGGGTTAGATAATATTTTATTACATAGTAGAATCAAAAGTAGTATAAGAGTACTTTCTTAAAATATTCTCATTAATAAATTAATATATCACTAAGTACAAGGTAATCCTCACTATAAAGACCACCACCCTCAACAAATAAAAACAACTCAACACTAACAAAAATAATCACTTACATATAGAAAGACAAACTACTCAAACAATGGAGGTTTTCTTCTACCATTGTTGCCATCTTCATTTGTATATGAAAAATAAAACCCATCACCATGTGGGTGAAAATAGCCTTGCAGTTCCTAACACACTAGCACTCTAGCTTGAGGTAAAGAACTAAATATACATATTAAAGTATACTACATAAAATATTGAACAAAACAGAAATATATGTGATGTAGGGTAGGCTAGACGCAAGAGTTTATACAAGCAATTATATTTAATAAACCCTGCAGACAAACGTTAGAAAGCAAGATATTCCCCTTACAAGTTCTCAAGCATTGGCTTTCCTCCGCACAGAGGTGGGCCAATCTTTAAGAGCGGGTGGCGACTGAAACCTGTAGCAATTCTTTGAAATACGCTGCGGGACTAAAGCTTGTAGTAATAGAACAATCCACTCAAAGTACATTAATATTCAAATATTCAGTTCCAAATAAATAACTAACATACACGAGGACACGGCGAGGGCTGCTGCGAAGGGCTCACTGCGACTGGACTGGGCGGTAGTGGGTGCAGCTCCGAGGAGAGCGCTGCGGTTGGGAGGGCTGTTGGTGGAAGGGAAGGGGGTGGCTGTTGGGAAGGGAAGGGGGTGGCTGTTGGTGGAAGGGAAGGGGTGGCTGTTGGGAAGGGAAAAGGGCGGCTGTTGGTGGAAGGGAAGGGGCGGCTGTTGGTGGAAGGGAAGGGGTGGCTGTTGGGAAGGGAAGGGGGCGGCTGTTGGTGGAAGGGAAGGGGTGGCTGTTGGGAAGGGAAGGGGGCGGCTGTTGGTGGAAGGGGAGGGGTGGCTGTTGGGAAGGGGGCGGCTGTTGGTGGAAGGGAAGGGGCGGCTGTTGGTGGAAGGGAAGGGGTGGCTGTTGGGAAGGGAAGGGGGCGGCGTTTGGTGGAAGGGGAGGGGTGGCTGTTGGGAAGGGAAGGGGGGCGGCTGTTGGTGGAAGGGAAGGGGTGGCTGTTGGGAAGGGAAGGGGGAGGCTGTTGGTGGAAGGGGAGGGGTGGCTGTTGGGAAGGGAAGGGGGCAGCTGTTGGTGAAAGGGAAGGGGTGGCTGTTGGGAAGGGAAGGGGGGCGGCTGTTGGTGGAAGGGAAGGGGGCGGCTGTTGGTGGAAGGGAAGGGGCGGCTGTTGGGAAGGGATAGTAGCCTAGGAGTCGTCACCTAGGGTTCCACGGAGTCGGCACCGTGGAAGGAGCTTGATTACCTGTTGGAGGCTTTCTTTTCCAAAATCAGCAATACCCCAAATGGCCGCAGCCCCACCCTTAAATAGAAAACAAATGCTAGGGCACCCGGAATCGACGGCTATGATTGGCCTAGATTGCCGGGGCCCAAAACTTCCTAAATAATAATGCAAATAGTACAAGTAGTATATGAAAAAGCATGTAAAAGGCGAGCCCGACGCATCCGTGACGTCGGATCATCAATCGGAACGAGTCCATTGGCGTGAATACACAAAAGCGGGCCCCGCCTGACAATGTATGGGCTCCGGCTGATCTCCATGAATATGTAGAACAAAAATATACTATATAAGTAATTGAACTGAGGGTGCATGCAACTAACAAAATCTAATTAATTGTGCTAGCATACTTAACTCTCAAATTATTATTGGCATTGAGTATGAATCAAATATAAAAATGGGAGTACACAATTACAAAAGCTACTCGATGTGCCGATGAATAAATTATAACAAGCAGCATAGTTGTTGGTATGATTGGACACCCAACATGGTACACTCTTAGGATTCATTATTCATTTCTCATAATATCATAAATTCTAATTAAGTTTATAACTTGGGTCACTACCAACTAAGGGACTCGGTCATTTCACTCTCGCACAATGAAATAGAATTTAGAATTCGAAAATCCTTATTAGAAACCTTAATGCTCACCTAAAAGAATAGAATTTTGCTAGCACGCATCTTGACCTGACGCATCACACTAAATCTAGAGATTAGTGCCACAATTTTATTACTTTTAATACTATGACAAATTTTGTTGTCTGACTCTAAAATATTCTTAGAATAATTTACAAAAGATGGGATGGATGTAAAACTTAATTTTTCATTAATACATATATATATATATATATATATATATATTCAAACTTTTGAATTTTAGCTTATTTGTTCAATGAACTGTGATCCATCTTTTCATAAGTTTTGTTGAACGAACCACCCAAGTTTTTCAACAAGCTTCGAGAACTGAAGGTTTAAAAACTAAGATCTTACATAATGATTTTATTTTATTTATTCTGTGAACAGTCTGTCATTAAATAAACCTTTCTTGTTATCTCAATGAACTGCCTTGAACTATCATTCCAAAATGTGTAGATTTATAGATTCTTTAATTACAATCATTCTCATGTAGAATAAACACAAATCTTATTTAGATCTCAAAATTCTTAAGAAATTCAAAAAAAATGTTATCCTAAAACATACATATTTTCTCTTATGGTGCAAAACATGAATGTATCAAAACTTAAGTTTGCTACTTAAAATACTAGTATGTAGAACTATTACAACTTAATATGCTCATATCACAGTGATTTCATACATAAGTAGATTCATATGATTTAGATCTACCTAATTATCTTGTGATTCATGCAAAATAATTATGTTAGAGAACACAACACAACATAAATTTTTGAAAGAAATTAAGACAGTGGATCTGAACTTCAATCATAGAATATTCGAACATGTTTCAAAATGGTAAAGGAAAAACTAGCTGGAGAATTATGGATGAAAGGGCTTGCTAAAAGTCAAGAAAAGTTGTCTGGATCAAAAGAAATATTCAATGAACTTTCTATGCTTTAATCATAATCGCGTCTATCGAAAATCATCAATTGTTGCTGCTTAGAAGGAAGAGCTCTAGAGAGAATTTGGGATGTAGGAAGGAGAGGAAATGGCTATAGGGAATATGATGAACTTGATGAGTAGGAAGGAGAGGAATTGGCTATTGGGAAAAGAGAGCTTGCATGATTTTATTTTAATATAAACATATTGACATTATAACTGCAATGTAGATTCTTGTGACCATTATGTTAGTGATTGAAATTTTAGTTTTTTGAGGGGATTTTGTTGATTTTTTTTTTGTTTTCTTCATAAGGAATTGATATAGGCTTGTTTTATTTCTGGCCTTTGATTTATAAAATTTATTGGATACATTTAGTTTTTTAAAATAGTGAGATCGTAATGTCGATTGTGGAGTACTTCACCGCTTTTGTAATGGGTAGGGGCTTGGTTTTGTATGCTCAATATCGGAGGTACAATGCACAAGGAAGATTTTTAGGAAATTTTGAACCACCGCTCAAATTTATAGCTATTTATGGAAATAAAATGAGAGGTGACGGGTGGTTGCGTTGATATAATATTTTATGAACTTAGCTAATAAAAAATAATCCCAATAATTTTTAATTTAGTTGATTTTGAAAAAATAACTGGCGTCCAATATTTATGTATCCAATTTATAAAATAAACAGTCATCTCTTGAAACTTTAGGAGTCAGTGGTTGAAAATAGATTTATGACCAAATATTTATATTTCACACAATCAATTTGGTTTTATGCTAACTATGGAGGTCATACATTTACTTAGCAATAAGCTAGTTGGATGAATTGAAAAAGAGGTACTGGGGTTTTGTGCGATTGAAAAATTCCACTTAAGATTAAAGTAAAGCATTATAGAAATTCTTTAAGATCGGCTATGTTATATGGGGTAAAACGTTTGCCGACAAAGCGTAAGCAGATTGATAAAATAAATGTTGTGAGCATAAGGATGCTGTGGTGGGTGAGTGGATATATGCGAAATGAAATAATAAGAAATAAGTTCATTTGTAGTAAGGTTGGAATAAATTCATTGAGGATAAATTTGGAGAAAGTTTTTCCTTGTTGATTTAGTGTATTTCACAAACCATTAGATGCCTTAGTTAATGAAGCTGAGTTTATGAATCTTGCTTTTGTCAAAGGAGGAAGACTAAAAAATAGATGGCAAGAAACTATGAAAGTCTCAAACACTCGCCGCTTAGGGAGGGTTGCAATTTTGTTGTTCATATCTGAGACAAAGGATTCATGTAGTTGACCACACTTGGTGGAGCTATAGTTTAGTCTTCTTGTTGTCATTGGAATTTATAAAATTAATACTCACTAGATAAATTATATTTAATTTTAAAATTGAATAACTTAAAGAAACTGGTTGTTACGAGTATATGCTTGATCTTATCAAACACTTCTTTTTATATGATCAAGCTTCAGTGTTTAGAGATAGTTGAGGTTATAGAGATCTGCATAGGCTTAAAGTGATTTTCGCCTAGAACATGTTAACGATGCTGCCTATAAACTGTGCAGATGATGAACAATTTATTGAATCAATCAAAGGAAGTGCTGATAAAGTAAAAATGCTATTTTTCAAGGTTGGCCATTTTTAATGTTAGCTGTTCTGCATTTTATTTTTTAATTAGTTGATGTGTAAAATATTAGTAAACAGTAAATACTAACTATCATGGGATTGTGATTTCCCTATTTATATCGTCGGTTAGCTCCTAGTATGTTGCTCCTAGTATGTTGCGAACAACTGGCTTGTACAATAAAAAATCTTCATTGTTTGTGATTGGAGAAGCCTTGTTTTTGCCTTTTGGTTTAAATACAAAATTAACTGCATTTACCGTATACCAAGTCATACTCCCAATTGCCGGTGTGTTCTAACACATCTTATAAATGTGCATATAACACGAGAACTAAAGTATATTTTATCTAAAATTTCCCAACTCATCCTGGCTGAATGATGGTGTTCTAATTTTCCCTGAATCACAGTAGCATTGTTTTTTTTTTTGCATGATAGGAAATGCACATGCATACAACTAGAACTTGCATGAGCCTCACTAAAATTTTCCCAACTAAAAATTCTCTGTACCATTCCATCATGGTACTTGTAGCTTGTCTAGTTTACTTCTTTAAGATTTTTGCAAGCATATGCAAAAGTTACTCCCATTATATTCTTTTTATGTTCTTTAATTGAACTCTTTTTGTTTCCTCTTGTCTGTGGTAGGAGCCAAGCTCTGCATGCTTGCTGATCTGCTTGGTAACTCAGGAACCATTACTGGTGTAGATGTTGCACCACACCGATTGGCTGCATGCCGCACTATGCTACAGAAATATGAACTTGGGGATCAATGTCGTTTGTTTGTAGCTGATGGAACAACATTTTCCCTTATACCTACAAGATCTTGTACTGACGATGTAATGTATAAGGAGCTTGTATTGCTACCTTTCAACATCAACTACTTTCAACAGATTTCATTATCTTAAGCATCTTAATTCTTCTTAAAACTTACCAGGTTGCTTTTGATGGTAAGGATGTTAAAGATACATTTGGAGAGTGGACTTCCATGAGAACATGGAAAGATAGAAAGAATGCTGCTAAAAGAAAAACAGCAGTGAGCACACATACATCACTAGAACCTACAAAACCTGATTTGATTTTTTATGGTAGAAGTTCTGGAGTTGTTGGTACGCACAGGAACAAAATCTTTCATATTGTAGGTGCTACTGAGAGTTCAACTTCTGGTTATGATAAGGTATGGTGTGCTGCATTACACTTTTTGTTGTGATACTATTTGTATAACAACAGCATTTAGTCTTCTAGGCTTAAGGTTCTGTTAGTTGCATTTTCTTTCCTTTTGCCTCTTGTTCTTGATTTTAGTTTTATCCACCATACTGCAATAAATGTGTTTCTACAATTATTTTTTCTCTATAATATATACACACACATCTATCCATACATAAAATAGTACATACGCCCAACAATACATTTGTGTATCGATATCTTTGCTTTCTCTATATTCTATGTATACATACCTACCTATCTATACATATAATAATACAGCACTTACGTACTGCAATACATTCTTGTTTCTATTTTTTTACTTTCTCTTTATTATATACATACACCTATCGATACATTTAATAATACACTAACACAAGCACACACATATTTACCAACATGTATGAACATACATTTATATGCATGCATGTATATATGTGTATGTACATACATACCTACATGTACATACATACACATTTATATATATGTATGCATTTACAGATGCTTGTGTATATGTGTGTATTTATATATATGTATGTATTTATATTTGCATTTATATTTATATATATGTGTATTTATATATGTGTATGTAAATCCACTCTCTCCAATCACACCATCGAAGGGTGATAATTGTGCCTTGGTTCAGTAAATAAAAAACAAACTCAATCCCTTAGATCTAGTTGAATATAAACATTCAAAAATTTAATAGAGCATAAAACCAAAATATAAAAGCATTTATCCAAAAATAGTTCTCATTAAATTCTTTCTCTCTTACATTATACATAGTACAAAATCACTTGGTGCTACCCTATAGGGCCTACACTACTCTTGCTTTAATTGATAAAATCCATCGTATAGCAATGGCTTTGATGTGGACTAGTTGGTGCTCGACGCTAATGAACTAAAGTTTGATGTCACCTCTACTCATGTTATCTTTAATAGAGTGATGCCTAATTTCTATGTGTTTAGCGTGTGTTGAATAGAGCTCTTTGTCAAAATAATCTTACTAATTGGCACACTTAGATCAAAATTTGTTGTAGTTTTTAATTGTATTCTAGGAGTTGTTGCTTGAATCATAATACTTGAACAACATAGATTTTGATGGTTATATACTTTGCTTTTATAGTGAATATCGCTATCAAAGATTGTTTCTATTAGATCATGATACAAGTGAACTATCTACAAATCGACAAGTGTCAAATGTGCACTTCATATTAATGTTTGAATCTACAAAATTGCTGCTCGCGCCTGCGCTCCAATGCTAGCCTTTTTGGCTACGCCATCAGCACTACTCGAGGCATGGCCACCTCTCGTATAGCCTCCTACAACATTTGCTAGGCCCCTGGCTGCTTCGGTTCTGACATCCTCACTGCCATGAACTGCGCCATCTTTGACGGCATCAACGTTCTCTCCTTCTCCCTTGGTGGAGCGCCTCCTCATTCTAAACTTGAGAAAAGTATACTGAAAACTCTGATTTTCTAAAACTTTAAACTGTTGGAGAAGAAAATGGAGAGCTATTTATCTGTTTTTTTCCTCCATTATGCATTAAAATTTAGCAGCTAATTCTTAACCCAAAAGCTCGCAATAAAAAATTAAAATTACGGATTACCTTACTGGTTTTCAACTGATTGGAGGTTGAACGTTGTCCAATAGTGTCCAACATGAAACAATATCAAAATAAATTTATTAGACCACATTTGTTAAATTGAAAGGATATTTTTGTTTATTATTTAAAAAATTAAGGAATCAAGGGTAAATATTACCTTGGACGCTTCTTGGAGATGTAGAACACGCCTAGGGTTTATACCAACATTGTTATGTTGACTGTACTTTACGTCTGAAAGGAACTTTTTAGAGTCAAAAGGGTTGCTTGCTGTTTTCTTTGAAATAAATGAAAGCAGACCTTAGGTTTGGGGTTTATGATTTAGGAGAAAATATAGTTGCTGTTGTTGCTGAAAACCTTGTCAGAAGCCCAAGCTTCAATGATTTTGTTTGGGAGAAGGGAAGAGGAGGATCTACTGTAGTTGAGAGAAAAATTGGGAGAATTGGGAGAGAAGATGTGGGTGAAAGAAAGGGAGAAATCCACTCAATTTAGAGAGCAGATAGAGGAAGGGCTGCATAGTCTCTTGGGTGTAAGATTCCTAATGCTCTCAGTTGGGGGGTTTGTATGTCTGCTTGTTTTGGAGGGGGGAATGTGCTATGGCTTGAGATCTATTTTGGGGGCAGGGCCACTTTCAAGTAAGAAATTAGTAGAAAAGGAAAAATAAAATTATAATTGAAATAATCACAAACAATTATACAAAAATCATGATTTTTTCTAAAATTTGATTAATCTTAGGTGTAGAAGTTACAAATTTAATAATCCAAGTAGTTATAAAAATACTTTGATTTTGCTAATTACAAAATCACTACTGAAGTTTCTCTTAAAATAAATGATCACATATATCTTCAATTGAAGCTAGTAGTCATTTATGATTTTTTTTGAAGATATTCCCCCACATCCACCTTAACATTATCATCTCAGCAACATTAATTTTAATGTGTTCTTTTTGTGGATGTTTCAACTCTAGCACAATTTCTCAAAATCTTAATGTCATTTAAGTTGACAAGTATTACATTGGTCATCGAATACTTGAACATCTGGGAATTGAAGCTTGTCAATGGCGGTGTTAGACAATTGAGTTAGGAACATCAATGGAAAATCTATTTAATTGAAGAGTAATTATATGCTTGTCATGGCTTTGTTGGATATAATAAGTCCATAATGATTGAGCATGTTCCTCTTCTAGTAGGGCATCTTAAAGTTTCTCAAATTTAACTAATTAGAAACATCAATGAAAATTTTGCTTGTTCATAATTTATCTTAAGGCGAGCTACAAACAATGATGGTGATAACAAAGAGAGAAGAAATTATAAGCGACGGCAAATTGCATTAGATGAAATAGCCCAAAATAAAGGTCTGATGAGGTTGTGTTTCTAAGTGCAAGAGTGGGATTTGTGTTACATATTCAACATTGGCCTTATAATCTCTCTCTCTTTACCATTTTTCTACCTTCGTATTTGTAGGGGCGATGTAGGGGCATTGCGGTATTTCCCTTTAACATAATAGGTGGCACGTGGAGTAACTTGAAACATATAGCCTTTTTTAGATATGATAATTTGCTTGCTATTTTGTTCTTACTTGAATAAGATAAATATATTGAATGCAACAATCTGAGTGTTTACTACCTTTTGCATTGTCAGATGGCAATTCTATGTTTTAATCAGGGATCTAAGTAGAAGGTTTGAAGTACATATGCGAGCTTGATTGGTTATTGCCAACTTTAATTATGAAAGTATTGCACTTCAGATTTATATTAAACTTGCTACAGTTAATCAAGTTTTGATATGAAATTTGAAACTTTATCTGATATTTAATTCTAATATTTTCTGTTACACTAATCAAATTTTGAAACATTTAGGTTCTTGTTGATGCAGAGTGCACCCATGATGGATCAATTAAGCACATTCTAAAGTTTAAGTATTGGGGATGGTCAACTTTCCAGCGGCGAGTACTTGATGCAAGACGAACACAAAATTTGACAAGCCTTCAAGTAACTTTCTCTCAAGTTCCAACCAAAACTATTTGTAAAGAAAACTTGAGCGTCTTTGCAGAGATCTAAAACATTCAAGGGATATTGATTCCAGTTTATATATCGAGCACATTCAATTTAATATTCATTTTAGTTTATATATATGCATACATTCTGTTTATTTATATTTATATATTATATATATTTATTAGGCAGGAATAAGGACATCAATCTGATCTCTCTTCCTGGAATTCTTACAAGAATTTAATATTTTTGTGGTGGTAAATTTACTTGTTCACCATCGATCCCTCCCCTTTGCAGGTTTTAATTTGCATGAAGTTACTTGTGCAAATTTTAGTTTCTTCTCCCAGGAGGCAGATCGAATCCATTGGAATGAAAAGTTGTTTTGTCACAATATACGATTTCATTCAGATAGAAAATGCAGTCTGATTTATTGAATAAACCCCATTATTTGTTCCTGCAATTTCGTAAGTTAAAAGAGTTTGCAGATGCTGATTAGTCATCTTTACAATTCTTACTAATGTCATACAAAGCATACTTAAACATTTTCAATTTAACTTATCGTAGCTCCCCCAAATAGAATGAAGCTTTATGGTTCATGCACATGTGTATATTCAGTAAAAAATAGAAAGATCATTTCATCAATATTATTTTATTATCTTCTGATTCAAAGCTTTTGTAGGTTCAAACTATGCCAGTGAATGATATTAATTTTGTAATCCTGTGTTAGCTATAATTGTGGTTAGCTAAAAGGTCATGATTTTTATTTGGCGACTCCATTTGAAAAAGTCCAATAAGATAGAAATGTAAATTCAGCTGATGTGCTACGTAGTTCTACCTTGTTTTTTCTTATATAAATAATATATCTCTGACAATATATAGGTTTACGCTTTATTATCGCTCCTATCTATTTTAGGCTGGAACCAGGATTTGCGAATTGGGTTTGGGTCTATGTTCAACTTTTTTCTGGTTTTGATGGGACCAATTTTCATTGTGAAGCTGCTCCTTGTTACAAGCTTACTTTCAGTTACATGGCAAGGAAACGAGTAGACGTTAGCAAGAGAGTACCCCAATCTTTGCATAGAAACCTGTGTTTGCAGAAACCTGACATTTGTCAAGGGAAGACATGCATATAATTTGTTTCCACCACCGATGCAGTTGTAGTGCTCCTGCCACTTGTGCCCAACCCCATGATTTTGTGAAATTACAGCATCAGTTCTTAGAAGATTAGAATTGAGATTTATGAATTGTCGACTAAAGTACAACTTAGAATCAACATAATATTAATATGTGAATTCAAGATCACAGAAGTTACTGTTTTTATTGTATTAAAAATTATAATGTTTTTGAATTATTCTAGCCAAAAATTTTTATTGAATTATTCATATTATGTTTTTGCTTTACTTTGAACTTCCTTCAATTTTGTTGTTGTTTGATTCATCGTTGCTCATCTTAGCTATTTAAATTAGGCTATATGAATCCTCATTCTTCATTCAGTCTTGTTAAGTGTTAGTTCCATTGCAAATTTATTCTTACACATTTTAATTATTTAACATTCACCTTTCTGTTTAGATGTCCTTTAAATATTTCCATCATCATTATGATTGCTACTCTGTTCCAAACTATTTGATGTGATTTTTTGCATCATTTTCTTCAATCGTTCATGATAAGTGCTGTGAGTTGTTAAGCTTATTTTTACCAAATTATTTTCTCAGTTTTCTTTCCATGTTATCTCATGAAGTGTAGGAATCAGGCTATGATTTATATGGTTATGGTTGTTGCGAGAATAAGGATATTGGGCTTTCTGTGGCGTTTGATATTTCAAGGGACTGATAGTGTGGGTATATAAAGAAAATAAATAACAAAAAAACTTGCCAACAAGCAAACAACCCAAAAGATTGGTGCCATTAAGTTTTTCCAATAAATTCTAATTAATAAGAAAAACCTAGAAATTATAGTGTCATATTAAGCAATTGTCTTGAACATGGATAGAAATCTTTCTTCACATATCTCGTGACTTTGAGAATACCCTAATTACCAAATCTATATTTGAACAACATCGTTTACTGTTAGGTTCATGAGGCACTCAAATCATAAAAACTCACATATACCCCTTACAGTAGAAACCGATGGCCACTAATGGATCAAAAGATATGGATCATTTAACTGAGCTTGATGAACAATGTGCAGATTATCTCATATAGGACATGCGTCTCTGTAGTGGAAACATGTAGGTCATTATGCATGCAAATGCAATTGTCTCCCTATTGCTCCGTTTGACTCCAATTTGACTGGTTTGAATCTTCTTATATATGGCTATGATTCATTGCTTCTTTGATACTGTTATAACCAACTACTGCATAGATAGTAAGTTTTTTCTTGCATCAAATCTTTAACACCATAAAAAATCTCATTGAATTGGAATATATTATATGTTGGGCTGTGAAACTATACATGCAATGCTCTTGCACTCATAGAAATAGATTATTTTCCAATATTTGTTTCTTAAAACTCTTCTATAGGTTAGCTAATTATCATGTTACAAGCAATATAAAAAAATGTGTCATCACTCCAAGGGTCTTAATATTGCTCTTGTTGGATAGGATCCTTATCATGAAACTAGAACTATCATTGAATTCTTTCTGAGCATTATACTATTTAACTTTTACATTCAATTTTTATTCATATGCAACTTAAAATTATGTCATTATTGAAATTGAAATATAAAATTCACGTGTGGGTATGTGTGATGGCCCGATGCCGATTCAGCGAGAACTATCCTGACATCAGGTATTCACAAACCGCAGGATCCTATTGAGCAATTTAAAAGAGAAGAGATATACATATAAAGCCAAATGATATTTCTCATTCATCAAAATTCCATATTACAAAAATAACAACGTACATCTCGTACAATATTCATCTTCTTAAAATAAAAGTGAAATTGAAACAGAAATAAAATAAAAAGATAAGTAAAATAGCGTCGTAGATCCATCGGCAAATTTGAAAATTATGAATTAAGATTCTCGTTCAAATTCTCCCAGAAGCACCTGACCTGGTATTGTAAAGAAAATAATACTAGGATTAGAATTTTCAGTAAATAGAGAATACTCCAAGTACCACAATAAACAATAAAATATTACATTTTATAATAGCAAATATGCAATTAATAGAAAAAGAATGTGATAAAAATGCAGGAAAAATAAGCCAATAGTGTAAACATGATAATTAATTTCCTGCAAAAAGTATTATCACAAAGATGTATATTACTGATGTCATTTTTTGCAGTAATCAACCACGTACGTTACTGATGTCATTTTTTCAGTAAGTAATCACGTACGTTACTAATGTCATTTTTTCAGTAACCAATCACATTTTAAAAGGATATTGGTTTCAAACAACCAGTCAAACATCAATATGAATTTGGCTCAAAGCAAAGCTAAGCAGCAGTAAAGTGTAAAAAGTAATACATGTTTATATACTGTGTACCTTTTTCTTTAGGTTTAAAATGCAAGTTGATTGAATCTGCATAAGTTTTGATATTTAGATTAGCTTTTAGCCAATACTTTGAGATTTATGAAAACAAAGTAGTTTCATATTTTAGGAATATTCACTTTCTTCTAGTTTATTTTATTTTTCTTTTACTCTCTCTTTTTGATAGAAGCCAAATTTTAAGTTATTGAGGGTAATAATAATATTTATAATAGCATTATTATTATCATTATTTAATAATAATGATGATAATAATAAGATATGAAAGAAAAAGACTGAATGAAAATGACTGAATTGAAATTGACAGAATGAAAATAGTAGTCAAATATAATATTTGTACTGTTATCATTATTGATTAATGACAACAATGCTAATGCAATGACTAAATAGAGATAATATAATTATCAATAAGAAAAATGAAAAAGAAATAAAGAAAACAAAATAATAATAAAAATGCAAAAAATTTTCATATTTTCTTCCCCTTTTCTTCCTCACCTGGGGTTAGGGTTGCTGGGAGATGGACGTGGCTGAAGGGGGCCGGAGGGGGTGGCCGGAGTGGGGTGGCCGGAGGTTACTAGCTGAGGGAGGGCTGACGGCTGAGAAGTTGATGTTGGGATGAAGGAAGGGTTGAGGGGGGTTTAAATAGAGAGGAGGGAAGGAGAGAGAGGGGGGATGGTCGGCCAGCTGGTCACCTGCCGACCGGGAGCCGACCAAGGAGGAGCGCGTGCTGCTCTGGCAGTCAGTCTGCGTCCGTCTGGCAGCATCTGGCAGGCTCTGTCGAGCGACAGAGCCTGCACCCCAGTGTGGCTTTGGCAGGAAAACTGATTGAAAAATTAAAATAAAAAATTTCAATTAAATTTTTCACAATTTTTCGTCGTTCGACTTCCAAAAATAACGAAACTTGATACAGAGGTGTGTTACGATGAGACGAACACCCTTACGCCAAATTTTTTGTTTCAGAGCAATATTTTATTTTAAAATAATTTCTGGAGTTTAAAACTTCAAAAATCACCATCGAACCAGAGCTCCGAATTTGATGAAATTTTTAGCGTAGCCTTTAAATAATATACTTGACCCAATTACACAAAAATCGATGAATTTGGACTTGTATTTAATTTTCTCAGTTTTTTGAATTTAAATAACTTAGAAATTAAACCAAGAGTTTCCGTTATCCGAATTTCTCTCAAACTAGGGCGTTTTGATCTAAAAGTTATTTCTTTCCAATGGTAATTTGATTTTTCCTAATTTGAAGTTCCCCGGAATTTTGATTTCTCAATCGGAATTTGACCTAATTTTGCTAAGTAAAACGATATTGGGTCATTACAGTATGCTTACTCAGGTAAAATGTGATTGCATATTGTATAGGGTAAATAATGTATTTGAATGATTAATATACATGTGTATGAGCTAACACATTATAATTTAGAGCTGATATTGATATGTAGCATGTATATGTGAATAATAACACTTCTTCAAAACATAGCAATATGTAACAACATGATAGTTTGATCGACAAAGCTTGTGCGGCTTACTCTAGTCTGAAGCAAAGATATTGTAAAGATGGGTATATATGGAATTAATTATGAGCATAATGCATATTCCTCAAGTAGAATTATGATGAAACTTGTAAATTGCAGGGCCATTATGTATAATATTTAGAAATATAAATACACGTCATTGCTCTATTGAATTTGTATAGAAATTATAGATACCCTCTAAAGCCATGCATATCATGAATGTAAAAAGTTTAATGAGTAAGAGAATTAACGAACTCTTTGTAACGTGTTACTAGGCGTGCTATGTATTCAAGAGGATTTTATGGGTGAAAATGAAAGGCTCAGGTGTTGGGAGATTCTAATAACAAATGATTTAGATAGGTAGAACTAAATTCACATCATCATCATATTAGATGTCATGACTTTAGAAAAGAGCACACTAGGAAATATCTTAAAAACCTTAATCAATGCATCAAATGGTATTGATATAAGATGATTAATCAATTGGCTTAGATATTTACAAATGTATGCATTATTGAAGATTTTTAAGGATGCCATAGAGCAATATATGATTACTTAGACATGTTTATAGAGGAATATATGATATGTAGTTATAAGCACTTCTAGAGAAGCTTGATTTTGTTTTTAAAGCACACCACAATGGTTGGAAACAATTTAGAAAATTTTGATGAATGATTTCACTATAAAGCTAATAAAGGACTATCATTTTAGCAAGGAAAAGAGAACATTATGTGAAAATTTAAGGATTGAATCATTGTTACATAGAATTATGTATTTGTGGGTATGGATTGGCTAATAAACTTGGCCATGCAGAAGCCATTGAGTGGGTATGTTATGCAGTTTGTTGCTCACAATATTGACAGCTGGCTCCTCCATAGCATGTTGACATGTGCCATTCTATTATGTTAGTTAGTGTGCACATGCAAAACTTTTGATGTGCCCCTGTGCTCTAGTTCAAATTAAGCTAGCTTGAGTTGAATCTTGGTTCTTGGCCTGGGCACTAATGCTCAGGTGCAGTCTTCCACATCTTCTAGCTCCAATAATTGCTTTATCTCGGTCCAGTTGCTTCAGCCTTTTAGCAATAATGCTCGGGTGTGGCTGCAAGTTGATTGGAACATTCAATATTTTCCTTTAAGTAGCGTTCTTCATTCTCGACAGCAGGTGGGTACTAACGTTCAGGGGTTAATTGATTGAGGAAGTCATTCAGAAGCTTGGGAAGCCATGTGGAAGGTTCTCTTCATGATTGATCCCTTGATCATGGGGCCCTCAAGTTGAAGGAACTTTTATGAGTTTGATCTAGCTTGAAAAATAGCCTTCTTGCATTCTCTACACTGCACCACTTCGCCTTATGGATCGACTCACCCTTAAGATTGATCCTGGAGGTCAGAATCTTCTCGTATTGAGTGTTTAGATATCTAAATTGCAGCAATTCATCACTTCTCTCTTCTTTCCTATAGTAGCTCATGTCCATACTAAGCAGCACCGCCTCTCAAGGGTTTTAAGTGTTCCACATGGATGATCGAGTATATTTGCATATAACTTGGCAACTCAAGCTGATATGCATTATTATTGGTCTTCTTTAAAACATTGAAATGACCATACCTCACTGGTCTCCTCTTCTAGTGAATAATTTCTCCACTAGGTGTTTCCTATGTCTTTCTTTATATTGTTCCCGAGTATTATTCAACTATTCTTCTACTCGAGAATGAGCCGTCTTGATCCCGTCATGGAACTTCTGAATTTTATTCATCTCACTCATCGCTTGAGTATCTCTGCTCGACAATTGTACATCTAACGGGCTCTGCTCGACAATTGTACATCTAACCGGCTGAAAGGTAGCAAACCCAAGCAAGCTTTATATGAGGTAGTGGTGGTGGATTGATGCATTACCTAGTTGAAGGAAAGTTGTATGTAAGGCAAACTATCTTTACTAGTCTTCAACCTCTTATTATGGAAGGACGAGTGTTCAATATTACTTCGGTTTGGTCATCGGTTTGTTGATGAAATGCTATATTTCACATCAATTCCATATCCATCAATGCCCACATGCTTTCTAAAACCTTTCCAAAAATTGACTATCTTAATATGAGTTAATCGAGTTTAGCAATCTGAATTTTACCCACACATGTTTGAAGAATAACTTCATAGTAATAGTATGTTTGCTTTTTATTAGAATCACCATCTTATTAAGCTATCCACCATCACAAAAATGTAGTGATTACTTTTGTGAGTGATTTATAACCTTCCGAGAAAGTTCATTAATATGCTTTTCCAAGGTTGACTCAAAATAAAAGTGTAGATTTAGGCCAAGTTTTTTGTTAGCAACCTTGGAGGTGAAACACAAGACATCCTCAAGTGTATCTCTTAACAGCTTCTTACTTCTTTGACCGATATATGTTCCTTTGTAAATTAAAGATTGTGTCACTCAGCACTCCAAAATGTCCTACCACTTTGGAAGTACGTGCCTTACGTTTCCACCTTAGACAATCGACCCCCTTAGATTGCACAATCAGATATTTATAGTTGAAATTGTTATGACAATGATATTCCAAATCAGCTTGTAGGTTCAATCAACATTCTTTTATCGTCATTCGGCTGTGCTCCAAGTGTTCTTGGCATCTATTCCATATCCTCTAAACTCGGGATCGCGTGCATAACCTTTCTCATACTAGTGAAGATTCAACCTTATTGTTGTTAGAGCGATCGGGGATAGTTTATCCAATGTATGTGAAAGGAGGTTGGCCGACCCCTCTCCCCTCCTCTCCCTCTATTTAAGCACCCCTCCCTTCCTTCTTCCTCACAACCCCTCTCCTCCTCCCTCAAACCCTAGCCAGCCAACCCAACCCCCTTCCAGCCCAGCCACCCCTCAGCCTGCTGCAACCCCCTTCCAGCCCAGCCACCCCTCAGCCTGCTGCAGTCCTCCTTCGGCGGGCTAACAGTCAGCCACCCTGCCGGTCAGCTCCCTCCTTCAGCCAGCCAGCAGCAACCAGCCAGCCCCGCTGCCCCGGCAACCTCCTACTGGCGAAAAGAGGAGGGGAATGATAAAGAGATTTTGCTATTTCTTGTTCTTTTATATATACTTAAAAATAATAATGATAAAATTACGTCATTCACATTAATATGGTTCTCATTAATTAATAATGAAAACTATACAAATGTTACAAATTGGCTATTATTTCAATTCAAATATTTTTATTTTGTCATTTTCATTCCCTTATTATTATTACTTTATATAGATTTTTACAGTTATTTTCACTCTTTGTCTTTTATTTTATATATTGTTATCATTATCATTATTACATAATGATAATAATAGCATTATATTAAATATAATTACTACCATCTGAGATTTGAAATAATGACTTTTATCAAGATAAAAGAATGAAAGAAAGGCAGAATGAAAAAGAAGAAACTAAAAATCCACAAAGAAAAATATATATCATATCACTTTCATTTTAATTTAAAATATCAAAAACTTAAATGCAGATTGAGCGAACTATTAATCATCCGAACTGTTGAACTTTTGAACTTATAGAACAAGGTACCAGATATCTTTTATTACTCTTGTTTAAATATGTTTTTTGCTCAGCATCGCACAAATTTGATAAAAATGATTTTTAAAGCCACATAAAATGATATGTGAACAAGTTTGGATAAGTGAGAAGTAAGGGTTCCATGTTAATTTATACTTTTTGTCTGATTAGACAACTGCTAGGACGGGCTGTCCGATATCGGGAGTCATAAGGAGCCTATACTGATGAGCCTTTGAGGGGGTAGGTATAGAGGGAAGTTGGGATATATAACATAAAAATAAACCCCCATTTTCCTTGATTTTGTACTTGCCCAATAAAATCATATTTTTGCCTCAGATATCAAACGCTAAAATTATGTATTTATTTTTGTGACTGCAATTATTTTTATGCTAAGTTTCAAGTGCAATTAAAACAGGTTTGCAGGGATAAGTTCATACAGTTTTTATTTCCTGTCAAATGATTAATTATTTTGCTTATTATTTAACATTTGTAAAGATGACATCTATCAGTACTTACTTTCACAACTAATTGGTATTCGAATGCCCGCACTTTTGAAATGTGCTAAGATCAGGAGTTCGTTCTAGAGGAAAGGTGCTAAGAACTAAGCAATGCTGATACTGTTTCCTGCTGATTTTCTGCTTTCTTTTTTACACTTTTAAAAATTTTATAACTTTTATTTTATTTTAGTTTTTGTATCCAAAATTTGTGAATTAATGAATAAATAAGTTATGCTTGATATATATATTTGTTTCTTAAATCACTGAATATGATTCTGCGGCTAGAGAACGTATTATTTTACATCACCACAAACCGGTGTTGGATCTGCTCCCACTGACCCGGCATCGGGTCCTCACACTAAACTTGTTCAACTGTAGAGAAGGGAGGACAAGCTCATAATGCTTAGTTAAATAAGAGGTTGTATGTGGTTATCAGTAATTTGATTAAGATGACTTGTTCACTAATGGTGTAACATGTAGAGAAAGCTTGTGGTTGTGTGATGTCTTTATTATAGAAATGATAATTCTTGTGATTAGTTGTAATTTTAGAAATATTTTAGGAATGGATGACTTAATTTGTTCTTCAATAGTGATTAGATTTAATAATAAGTGATAAACTCATCAAACATAGTTAATTTAATGTTGATCATTATGCTTTCTGTAGGTTGTGTACCAATTTGTGTTTTCTGCTGCATTTCAGGACAAAAGAGTTGAAATGAACGTCAGAGAAAAAATCTAAAATTTGGAACAAGATAGGCGCTACGGCACGCCACAGCATTGTGGAGGAAGCACACCCTAGAAGACTGAGCTATGGCACGCCACAGCGTCTTTCAAACAGAGAGCTCAATGTTATAGCGCGCTGCGGCGGATCCAGATAGAGAGCTCGGCGCTACAGTGCGCCGCAGCATGCCTCAAAGACTTATTCAAACCGAGAGCCCATCGCTACAGTGCGCCGCAACGCATATTAAATAGAGATTTCGGTGTTGTAGTGTGCTGCAACGCTCATCAAACAGAAAGCTCAGCGCTACAGCGCGCCGCAGCGCAATCCAAACAGAAACCTAGGTGCTACAACGCGCCATAACGCGTGGCTGACAGAGGGCCTGGAGCTGCAACGCGCCGTAATGACCGACTAAAATTTGGAAATGTTTCTGCCTTTTTAAATCTGCATTGAAAAGACACATTGCATTTAATTCTTTCAAATTCCCCACACTAGAATTGAAATGCTTACAGTTAAGGCTCCTCATTACCCATGGAATAAAGGAATAATATTCAAAGCAAGTTCAACTTTCAAAGTGGAGACTTAATGGCTAAATGAATGTTGGAAAAGCTGGGGGAAAGGTTATAAAAGACATAATTCAGAAGTGGAATATTATAAATTACGTGGCATGGTTGCCTGAAGTGGAATATTGACTTAGCCGATGTTGGGGGTCTTACTAAAAATTATAAAGGCTTGGTTTTATTGACTTTTGCTCAAAAAACCACTGCTACTTCTTCTATTGTAGCTAAGATTAATGCTTAATTAATTGGTCTTACTATTTTCAATGAAATAGGACTACAAAATCTTTAGATAGAAAATGATGCTCTCAGTTTAATTAATATTATTAAAACTGATTTTAAAGAAGACAGGAAAATTTGTTGTTCTTTGAAAAAAAAATTATGCTTTACTTAATTTGCTTAACTGCACTATATCTCATATATGGAGAGAGAGTAACATGGCAGTAGATTGGTTATTTAATGATGGCCTCAATTTTGATCATTTGCAAATTTAATTTTAAAATAACCTCCCCTCACCCCTTAAAGCTATTTATATGATGGATAAACTTCAAATGCTGAATATTATGCTCGAAGGTTATTTTCTTTTAGATTTGGATTTTTGGCCTGTGGAGCAAAACTTAGTAATGTGGATAACACTTTTGCTAGTTTCTGAACCATTGGTCAGTGGTAGTTGAGATAAGAAAGAGTTTAATCTTAGTTACTAGATCTTGCTTCCCTTATCTCTGCTTTCTTTAATGAACTAGGAGTTTTTTAGCTCGTGTTTGCCGCTTGATTTATCCTTTGGTATTTGGACTCTCTACTACCTGCTTTGTCCGAATCCTGTGTTGTTCTCTGTTTTCTGCTATCAGTCCTGGGACTGTACTCGCCTTGGCTCTGTCTCTGTTATGTATGCTGCTTTTGGCTTCTTCTGGTTTATGAGAAGCTCGCTTCAACCTGCCTTTTGGAACTGATTTCAATAGGCTTGTTGGCAGTTTCTTGACTCTTTGGTGCTGTGTCTGAATTTTCTTAATTTGTTTCATTTTATTTTGGTGTGTATTTTTGCTCTTTATTGGATGACCTGCTAGGAACATGCAGGTCATCTTTTTTTGGGCTGGTTCTGTTTTTCTCTATATTTTTGCTTAGTGTCACCATTCTGTCCCAATAGTGTTTCAATCTATGCAACGAATAGGGACCACTTTTTTGATCTCCTGAACTTAAGAATACCTTAACTCCAAATCCGCATTTGAACAACGATAACAATTACATTGCTTGGTCCTTG
Organism: Gastrodia elata; assembly: GCA_016760335.1. NCBI lineage: Eukaryota > Viridiplantae > Streptophyta > Magnoliopsida > Asparagales > Orchidaceae > Gastrodia > Gastrodia elata. The sequence continues at coordinate 30,310,587 of CM028683.1, read as the reverse complement.
AAGCATGCAAAAAATAAAATGTCATGCAGATCTTTGGTTTCCCTTGTAGCTTAAAACCATGGTTCTCGTTGAGTTGAAAGGCATGGATGACCTTAGAAGGGCTCACATAATTGAACATGAATCTTGTCATTTTTTTGTGTTTGCTTGGGTATGGGGATTGTCCTGTATGCACATGTCATTTTGCATGTTTATGTGGGTAATTTTGTGTGCATATATGAGCCCTCCAACACATTGTTTGAGTTGATGCTGATTGGGCTGATTTGGGTGGGTAAGGTTCTGGTGTTTATTGTTGCATCCTTCAACACCAATGGAGTTGACTTGGGTTTGCAAGGGATAGGCTTCATGCTAAATCTTTTTCTTTGGTTTAACTCCTTTTTGTTCTCAAACTTTCCCCATTGATTTGATATACCCATATTTTGTACTTCTAATTTTGTTGTGCAGACCCACTGCATTGTTTTATCTTTAGCTTGTATTCCGTTTCTAGTGTAATTCTTTTTAATATATCATTTTTTATTTGACACTTCTATTTTGGTGTTTTCATTTAATCAACGACCAAATTGTCGATGAACTATCTCCTTGCTACTTAACAATTAGATTCTCTCAAATTCTTACCTAGTTGTAATCTTAGAAAATTCTTCATGATCTCTCTTCTCAGAGAGTGTACTCTTGAGGCACTTCTCCATTTTAACCTTCGCTTTAACTCTACAAAATACATCATCATCACCATTCTATTTTCTGTTTAATTTTTTTATTTTAGTGAGCCTATCATACTTTTTCTGTGCCTTCTTCATTTGGGAGGTTAATTTATCTCACAGAGCCCCAATCAAATGCTCAACGCCCTTGACCATCGTTACCACCCTAGCTTTCTTCATTTGCCCTTGACCAAGTCGTCATCTGTCTTTTGCAAGCTGGCATTGTTTTTGGATAGTCATATTATATTGCAGGTTGCCCTCTCATTACCAAATCATTAACATTGACATTTACTATCTTTTGCAAGTTGACATTGTTTTTATAGTCATATTATTTTTGCAGATTGTCCTGCTCCTCCATTACTAAGTTCAGAACAACTTGAGAGGATCATCTTTCAAATCTTTAGTTCAGTCTTATCACTGACAATGCTAGAAAGTCTGCATTTTTCAATCATACAAGGCATTTCGCTTGATTTTTTTTGAAAGGTGAGCCACACTTAGAGACAGGTGTGGCTAATGAGATTTGAGCACTAAATATTGCGCTACAACACCCTTTGCATTTGGATTAATTTTAGAAAGTTAAAATACAGTTTTGTTGTATGTTCTATGTGTAAATTGCATGATGCAGCTATTGCAAGCTTTGTGTACCTGTTTTAACTGTGGGCATAAGGCATCATTTTTGAGAACACTATAATAAGCCATAATACTTCTTATATTATATATTGCTATTTTGTCATGCACAGTTGGCATTACTGACAAATGGATTCAGATTATTGAAAATTGGAGGCTCTCTCGTGTACAGCACTTGCAGGTACGGATCTTATGTGATCAAATAATTCTATTCCTAGTGATTTAACTTCAATTGAATACCCTTCATCTCATTATTTTTCCTAAAACATTTTGATGTTCTGTATGCTGCATTTCATGGATTGTTCGATGTATAAACTGGTTGTTGATTTTAATGTTATGTTTTTTTTAGTTTAACGGTTTCACAGAATGAGGCTGTGGTCGAGCAATTCCTGTCCAGAACTCTCACGGCCGGTATGATAATTTTTTCGTCTTTTTTGTAGTAACAGTTTACTTGGGAAGTTTAGAATATATTGAGGCCCTACTCATTTTGCGGTAGGTTCTACAACATTTGGTCTAAAATTCATTAAAAATTCTAACCTTGGTTCGGTTTATCTCTATATGCTATGACAACCATATGAACCTACCAATCTTTTTCAGTGCATGTTATCTGTAAGTTCGATCCATTTCTTAAACTACTCAGTTCATCCATCAAAGATATCGAGTTCATACACCCTCTCTTAAAGTGTCCCCTCCTTAATTGATAAAATTTCTTGTGGAAGGCTTAACTAAAATATTATGTTGGATGTGCCAAAGCTTACAGAAAACACAAAAAATGCTTTTAGTGGCAAAGAATTTGACAACAAAATTGTTTTGTAACCACTTCTTAGATTGATATTTTCATTAATTATGATGCAATTATATTAAATGATGTTACTTTTTCATTGCTTCAAAACAGATTTAAAAAGTAATAGGAAATTATTTTTAATACCTTTTTCTAGAAAGCCAACTAAACTGTATTATGATAATAAGCAGAAACCCTCTAGGGATATATAAAATTTTCTTAAAAACATTCATGTTTTCAAAATTTTACATCTAAAAAAGCATGCAAAATTAAATTTCAATTGGCCTATTAAAATTCAATTAACCATAAATAATTTTTTTAAATTTTATTACCAAATTGATATGACTATCTTTATCAATTCACTCATGAAACCAATTTTAGTGAACTAATAAGAATTTCCAACAATAAAAACTATTTTAGGAATAACGCTCCCAAAAATCTTTTGCGCATCCTTTAAGAATTAATTCTCTTAAATGGTTGATTACTCTGGCTACAATATGCTGTCGATCTTTAACCTTTTGTCTTGGAATTTAACTTAGGCTTAATGATTTTCTAACAAAAATTAGGACTGCAGATTAATATAATAAAGAAATCTAGAGGTTTCATGTATTCAAAGGCAGCCATTGCATTTTGCTATTAAAACGAAGAAGGCATAACACACCTTCGGATAGTCATTGCATCACTTTCTCCAAAATAGCTGTATTTTTTATGCCAGATATATTTCAGTACAAAATTTACTTTGAATTTATGTATAAATCATAATCTGCTTTCTTCAATTACTGCAAAAGTGTTGACCACTAACTATTTGGATAGGCGACATCCAAAATGAAAAGTTCACCTCTTTAAAATTAAAGACAATAACAATAAAATTCTTACATTGTGAATTAGTTAATACAATTGCAGCTATCCCCAATGTCTATTATCCTATTCTTGTTCCTCATTCATCTTCAACGAAAGGAAAGAGTAATGGATATTGAGGGGGCATTTAATGTAATTGAGTTTAGTTGATTCATTGGAAAAGACTAGAACTAGGGTGTAAAATTGTATCACGACAACTAAATCAGAACCATCCTCAACCAACAATGCAAGTCTCATTAGTGGATGTCTGATATGTTACTTTTCATATTAATAGTTTTAATTCTAAGATCGATGTCATTTTCTTTTGTAATATCACTTGCTACCCTAAAAATTTTGAGATATGGATTAAGTTTAATCAGGTTAACAACATATTCATTTAGATGACTTCCTTCACTACTAAGACTTGCATTCAATCTTTATTTTTATATATTGTATTGTAAATATATATTGAGCAAATTGAGGCCTTTCACTATCACTTCAGCCCCATTCTCGGTAGCGGTACCCGTTGGCAATAATTCTGTCAGGAAGGTCCTCGACACATAATTGTTTCTTTCCGGGGCTGAATTCAGCCCCGTTAACTCTTAAAATTCGGCACAGAATGACACAGAATTCTCGCAACTTGAAAGAAAGATGTAAAAGGCCAGGAAAGATGCAAATTTAATAAATGGGACAAGGGGTTAAATACAGGGACCAAAAAATATACTTAAATAAAAGTCAAGAGACTAAAAAATATTTACAGGAGTTAATAATTATCTTAAACTTTTTGCAAGAATCAAAAGATTATTTTGATAATTTTCTCAAAAATAAAGTAAACTTTTATGATTAATCTCTCACTTGTTTATGTGAATGCACATATTAAATTATACATTTTGATATTATCTTTGAACTTTGAGTTTGATGTATCAAATTGACCCGATAATAAAGTCTGCAAAATATATAAGGTTGATAAAAATAATGATAATTGAATCATCCCTTCACGATAAGATAGCTCGAATAGAGAAAATTATATCTAGATATACTACTCTCTTCTTACCATGTCTCTCTAGTAAAAAATTAACATTGATATATTGGCCTTTGAATTTTGAAGAACCTGCCAAAGACTCTCCAGACTAAAAAATAAAAAAATTTAGTATTAAAATTTTTGATATGTCAACCGCATGAAAAAATAATTATTTATAATTTGTTTGTTAGTATTTTGAATTATACTAATGTGATTCTAAACATATTTGATTAATAATAATTAGATTTTTAGTTTGACTAATAAAATTTAACAAAAATAAGAGTTTAATTAATTCTAAACATCCTTAATTAATATATATATATATATATATATATACTATATGCATATGTATATTTGTCAAACTACAATTAATAATAATAATACCTTATCTTCATTCTTCATAAGTAACACAATTTAGCATTAGTAAGTAACACGAGATTTACCAAGTAATGATGCACCATTTAAAGCACGCTAGAGTATAAAAAAACTCCATTCTATATAAGTAACAAGAGATTTACTAACTAAAAATTATAAGATCTATGAAACCTACAGATTTAAATCAGTTTGGTTGCCAAGTAATGACGCACCATTAAAAAAAGCATTCAACAGATTAAAAATATGCCCAAGCATTCAACAAGAGCAAAACAAACTTTAACTTTAGTTAAATTGCAAGTAACTATCTACTTTAAAAGAGTGCAACTGTTTTCTTGAATAAATAACTGAATTAACACAATTATCTATAGGCATTGTAGGGCTACAAAAGTACATACAGATAGAGAGTGACTAGCAAACTTGAAAAAATGCCTATAGGAACAGGATTTCTAAATAGAAATAAGCAAAGTTCGATTAAGATAAAAAATTTTAAAGTGGATATCTATGTAAAAAGTTTTGAAATGATTTATTGAACAATGATTAAAGTAATAATTGCAGGTAAAAAACTCAGGTAAATAGGTGCTTAGAAATTCTCGCTGAACATGTTTAAATTCGTCCAAGCACACTTAATCAGCTTGCTTAGGCAGAATAACAGGCTCCTGATTGAAGGTTAAGCCCATATCAGCTTCTTGTGCCAGTAAACCTCAGGTAAGAAATTTCAACAAATGCAACTATTAAAATTGAGTGATGTTTTGAATTTCTAGAATTATTTCTTTGTTATGTCAAATGTAGAAATAGTCATGTAACAAATAACTTCCAATAAGTCCCTAACCCGTTTTAGAACTCAGTAGATTACATATTTCCATTAAAATAATTTTCTCAAGATTATCCATAGATATTAAGACCATATGTGTTTTCATTGGGGCACTACAAAGTGAACACAGTTTTTCAATGTTAATTCTAGGAGATAAAGCATAGTTACTCTTAAGCCATAGCTTATGGAGGATTTAACTAAATGCTGGAATCTTATTGGTAGTATGCATGCAACGTTTCAACAAATCTATGCGTCAGAGGTGTGCTCATTGGGATAAATTTAATACTTAAGATAAAATCATTGATTTGTGTTTTAGAAATCCAGCAAAAAAATTCTACACTTCTTTTAAACCGCAGAAATTTAAAACATAATACATTTATAAACTTTAAAAAATCTAAAACTTACATAATACTCACTGATCTTGAAGAGAGTGAATTTCTTCTTTAAAAATAATAACTATGATTTTAGAAAAATAATAGAACTAAATCTAAGGAAATTAAAAAAAATATTGTGGATGAATTGAAGGAAGGCCACTTACTGGGGTAACATCAACAAACAGTGAAGCCACCATAGGAGGAACTAGGCTTGAATTGGAGGTCCGTGAGCGGAGGAGAACTGATAGATTAGGAGCTGTCGGGGACAAATTCTGTTTTGCCTGCCTTTGAGACCCAGCAACGCTGCACCAATTAAATCCCCTGCTCGCTTGCGTTTGTGTTTGCAATTGCAAAACACTGCTTGTAGTGATCCATTTTCTTGCCATAAATAGTTATGCTTAGCAAAATTGGTAAAGATGGTTTGGAATATAAATTAAAGCTAAGGTTTAAGTACAAAGTACGGGAAGTTTGAATCATAATATCATTAGGAATAGAGTATTTGTACTAACATGAAAAAAACTTGAAGTTTTGTGCCTAGTTTCTTCCAATGTGTCTTCAAAAAATAACTCATAAAGTATACATCTCAATTTGACACAATTATTTTAGGAAAATCATGTAACTTGACTACTTTACAAAAAAAATAAAGTAGCAACATGAGAGGCATTTGAAGTCTTGTAGCATGGAATAAAGTGTGCCATCTTAGAAAATTGATGAACAATTACAAGAATAGAGTCATAGTGTTGTGATATGCGAGGTAAGTCTAATATAAAATCCATACTTATATCTTCCCAAGGTTTATGAGAAATAGAAAGAGGGGCATAAAGTCCTGAATTATTTTTCTTTCTTTTTACTAGCTGGCATATATCATATCAAGAAACCATACGAGCTACTTCTTGATTTAGACTTGGCCAATAAAATCAATCTTGAATTATTGCAGTAGTCTTATCACGCACAAAATGTCCTGCAACCCTCACATTATGTGAGCCCGTAAGTGAGTAAATTATGAAGAGATGAATCAGGAATGAAAAAATGAGTACCATAAAAAAGTTATCCATCTTGAAATTGATAATTTGAATGGATAATTGGTCCTTTTTCTGATAATGAAGAATAAATTTTACCAAAATCTTTGCAAGCGGAGTGATCATAAATCATTTTATCAAATCTAATTACTTTTACTTTCATGGTATGTAAAAGGAAGGACATATGACTCAAAGCGTCCACTACTTTATTTTCAATACTAGCTTTATGTTTTAAAATAAAAGTGTATTCTTATAGAAATTGAGCCCATTTAGCATGATGATCACTTAATTTCTTCTAAGAGTTTATGTATTCAAGTGCTTCATGATCAGAGTAGAGAACAAATTCATGAGATAAAAGATAATATCGCAATAACGCAAGGTTTAAACAACTACAGAGAATGCAAGGTCGTATGTGGAATATTTCTGCGAGCATCATTTAACTTCTTACTTAAAATTGTTATTAAATGACCTTCTTGCTTAAGTACACCTATTCATAGACTAGAAGCTTCACATGAAACTTCAAAAATATTATTGAAGCTTGGTAACTTTAATATTGGTAGGATAGTTAAATGTTCCTTTATTTCATTAAAATCTTGTGTCTGCAGGGGTCCACTTAAAATCACCTTTCTTTAGACATTGTGTGATAAGTGTCATAATAGTACTGAATCCATGAATGAACCTTCTATAAAATGTGGCCATTCTATGAAAACTCATAGCATCAAGAATAGATCTTGCTTGGTATAAGCCAATTTATAATTGCTTTTATCTTTTCAGGATCAGCTGAGACTCCATGATTTGAAACAACAAATCCCAGAATTATCACGGATGAGGTCATTAAAGAGAATTTCTTCATATGAATATATAATTTCTAAAGACAGGATTTCAAAGACTTTCTTAAATGACTTAGATATTTTTTATGGGTCTTATTAAATATCAAAATATCATTAAAATATAGAACTAAGAAGACCCAATATAAGATTGAAATATGTTTCATGATGCACATAAATGTACTAGGAGCATTAGTTAAACTAAAAGACATAAATAACTATTCATAAATACCATTTTTTTGTTGTAAAAACAATCTTCCACTTATCATCCTCACGCATCATAATTTGATGATATCCACTTTGAAGATCAATCGTTGAAAATATTTTAGATCCAACCATTATATGAAGCATGTCATCCAACCTTGTAATAGAAAATTGATATTTGATGGTGATCTTATTAATCGTCCTATTATCAATACACATGCGCCGAGTTCCACCTTTCTTAGGGATAAGAAATGCTGGAACAACACAAGGGGACAAGCTCTCACGAATGAACATTTGTGTAATAAATCATTAATTTGGTGTTTAAGTTCAGCAAGCTCAATTGAATTTAGTCGATAATGTGGCAAGTTGGCAAAGTAGAGCCAGGCACTAAATCAATACCATGTTGTATATTTCATAGGGATAGTTCATTAGGAAGTTCTTTAGGACACAAGTCTTAGAATTCAGTCAAGAGTTGAGTGGCTTCAAGTGGGTGGGTTAAATTTTCATTCATTTTATAATACTCTAAAACTATAAGAGCATAGATGATATTAGTGTCACTGGAATTGTGAGGACCCGGTGCCGGGTCAGCGGGAGCTAAACCAGCACCGGTTGCTGTGGGTGTGATAAAATAACAGCAGCAAGTCCTCTAGCCACAGGATCATATTGAGTGATTTAAGAGACAAATATATAGACATCAAATATCTCATTTATTCATTAATTCATAAGTTATGATTACAAAGGTTAAAATAAAAAAAAAACCCCAAACTTTTTAAAAGAAATAGATAGGGTCAAAAAGAAAGCGGTGGATCAGCAGGTAGCAGTATCAGCATTGCTCAATTCTTAGCACCTTTCCTCAAGGATGAACTCCTGATCTGGGCACGTTTCAAAAGTGCGGGCATTCGAATACCAGTTAGTTGTGAAACTAAGTACTGATAGATGTCATCTTTACAAATGTTAAATAATAAGCAAAATAATCAATATTTGACAGGAAATAAAAGTTGTACAAACTTATCTCTACAAACTTGTTTCAATTGCACTTGAAATTTAGCATAAAAATAATTGCAGTCACAAAAATAAATACAAAATTTTTAGTGCTTGATATTTGAGACAATATGATTTTGTTGGGTAAGTACAAAATCGAGGAAAAGGGGGTTCATTTTATTATTTTACATATCTCAACTTCCCTCTATACCTGCCCCCTCAAAGGCTTATCAGTATAGGCTTCTTATGACTCCCGATATCGGACAGTCCCATCCTAGCGGTTGTCTGATCAGACAAAAAGTAGAAAGCAACATGGAACCCTTGCTTCTCACTTATCCAAACTTATTCATATATCATTTTATGTGATTTTAGAAAGCACTTTTATCAAATTTGTGCGATGCTGAGCAGAAAAGCATATTTAAACAAGAGTAATAAAAGACATATGGTACCTTGTTCTATAAGTTCAAAAGTTCAATAGTTCGACAGTTCGACAGTTCGACAGTTCGAATGAGTGACAGTTCGCTCAATTTGCATTTAGTTTTTTGATATTTTAAATTACTCTTTTTAGCCAATATTATTATCTTCGTTTCTATTCTGTTTTTCTTTCATTTTCTCAACTTGATAGAAGTCCGTATTTTTAAGTTATTGATGTGACAATATTATTTGTAATAGCATTGTTATTATCATTTTAATAAGAATAATAATAATAATAATGTATGAAAGATAAAATGAAAATGACTGCATAAATTATAGAACGTAATAATAATAATAGTAATAATAAGAAAATGAAAATGACAGAATAAAAATGCTTGAATTGAAATAGACAGTATGGAAGTAATAGTCATTTTTTAGCATTTATACTGTTGTTTATTAATAATTAATGACATCAATAATAATGCAATGACATAATATAATAACGTATTTAGTAATAAGAAATGAAATAAAGGAAATAAAATATTAAAAATCTCATATCATTTTCTTCCTCATTTCCTTCTCCTGTTACCTAAAGCTGGGGTTGCCGAAAGCCGGAGGGAGGCCGGACGTGGCTGAAGGGAGCTGGCAGGAGGTTGCCGGGGCAGCGGGGGCTAGCTGGCCGGATGAGGGAGGGCTGCAGCAGGAGGGGCTGCTGCTGGCCGGCTGCTTGCTGGAGGGCAGGAAGGAGAGGTTGGGCTGCTAGTGGTTGTGGGAGAGGGTGGAGAAGGCTGCTGTTGTGTGGGGGAGAGGAGGAAAGGTCTGCAGCTGTGTGGGGAGAGGAGAAGAGGGCTGCTGCTGTGTGGGGAGAGGATGAGAGGGCTGCTGCTGTGGGGAGAGGGGAGAAGAGGGCTGCTGCTGTGTGGGGAGGGGAGAAGAGGGTTGCTGCTATGTGGGGAGAGGAGGAGAAGAGGGCTGCTGCTGTGTGGGGAGAGGAGGAGAAGAGGGCTGCTGCTGTGTGGGGAGAGGAGGAGAGGCCTACAGCAGGCTGAGGGGTTGTTGGGCTGGAAGGGGGCTGCAGCAGGCTGAGAGGCTGTTGTTGTGGGCTGGGAGGCTGAGGGTGGTTAGGCTGGAAGGGGGAGGAGAGGGCTGCAAGTTTTGGGGAAGGAAGGGAGAGGGTTGGGGTCTTATAGAGAAGAGAGGGGATGGGGGGCTGCTTAAGTGGAGAAAGGGAGAGGAAGGGAGCAGGATAAGGGGATAAGGGGATTAAAGCGCCATTAAGTCGCTAGTTAGCTCCGATACATGCGGAAACTGGCGGAAGAATGGAGGAGGAGAATTTCTTAAGGAAATTCTTAAAAACTACTTAAACTTAAATTAATCGTATTTTTTTGTCGTTTGGCATCCAAATATAATGAAACTTGACACCGAGGTGTGTTATGACATTACGAATACCCTCACGCCAAAAATTTTCAATTCGGACAAATAATTTATTTTATATTAATTTTTGAGGTTTAAAACTTTAAAAATTAATCACGAATAAACTAGCGCTCAGAATTTGACGAAACTTTTCGAGTAGCCTTTAAATAATATACTTAACACAACGATACTGAAAATGATGAATTCTGACACGTATTTCATTGTTCTTGATTTATTAGATTTAATTAATTCAGAAAAATAAAGCGGAAGTTTTCGTTATCCGAATCCTCCCAAACTAGAGCACTTTGATTTAAAATTATTTCTATCTAATGATAATTTTGTTTGCCCTAATTTGAAATTCCCCGGGGTCCTGATGTTTGAAGCGGGTTTTGACCTAATTTGAAAAGTAACGACATTAGGCCGTTACAAACTCCCCTACTTAAAAATGATGTCCTCCTCGACATCAAGAATAAAAATAAGGACTTAAAGGGAGTCCTGGGGGATACCTTAATTCAGAAATAGTTATGGATACTTTCTTCGCATATCGTCTTCTCTTTCCCACATGGCTTCTTTTGCAGTAAGGTTATGCCATTGAATTTTGATCATCGGGATCGTTATGCTTCTTAATTTTCGGCAGTCCTTCTCAATAATTTTAAGAGGCTTTTCAATATAAGTCAAATCAGGCTGAATTTTAACTGTTGAGTCTGAAATTTGCTTAATGGATTCATGGAGGGATCTGCGGAGTGTTGAAATGTGGAATACGTTGTGCACGGCTGTAAATCTTTCAGGAAGTTTAAGTCTATAAGCCGAGCTTCCAATTTTTGCAGTTACTTCGAAGGGTCCAACATTTCTGGGACTCAACTTTTTAGTCACTCCAAAGCGATGAATTCCTTTCATAGGGCTAACCTTTAGATAATCCCGATCACCAATGTGAAATTCTTGCCTCCGGTGTCTTACGTCGAAGTATTTCTTTTGTCGGTCCTGGGCTGCCACAATTCTGCTCTTGATTAGCCTTATCTTTTCGTTTGTTTCTTCAATTAACTCAGATCCATAAATTTGTACATCTCCAACTTTTGTCTAGGCTAGAGGAGTACTGCACTTTCTCCCATATAAGGTTTTATAAGGGGCCATCCCAATGCTTGACTGGTGGTTATTATTATAAGCAAATTATACTAGTGGGAGGTGTTTCTCCCAATTTCCACCAAAGTCTAACAAGCATAGACGTAAGAGATCCTCAAGTACTTGGTTGACTCTCTCAGTTTGCCCGTCCGTTTGAGGGTGGAAGGCCGTGCTCATGGTTAAGATGGTTCCCAAATCTTTGTGTACTGCTTGCCAAAATCGAGAAGTATACTTGCCATCTCTATATGAAATTATAGTTTTAGGAATTCCATGCAGTTTGACGATCTCCCTGATATATAGTCTTGCCAGTTTCTCTACTGAGTCTGTTTGCTTTATTGGGATAAAGTGGGCTGACTTTGTTAATCTATCAACTATGACCCAAATAGCATTTGCTCTTGATTTTTCTTTTGGCAAACCCATTACGAAATCCATAGAGATGTCTGACCATTTCCACTCTAGGATTTCTAGCGGGTGTAGAAGTCCACCAGGTCGTTGGTGCTCTGTTTTGACTAGGCTACAAATGTGGCACTTAGCCACAAACAAATTCAGCTCTCTTTTGAGTACAGGCCACCAGAAAGCTATATTTAGATCTTGATACATTTTGTTACTTCCGGGGTGAACTGTATAGCCTGAGTTGTGGGCTTCATTTAATATCTGATTTTGAATGTGCTAATTATTTGGGACCCAGATTCTATTACCATTTTAAATATTATTTCCTTTTCGTAGCTACAACTCTGTTCTGCGACCATCTTCTATTACTGCTTTCATCTTGGGATATTCTTCGCTGACTTTTTGAGCATCCAATATGCTTTGTACAAAGGTAGGTCCTATAGTATTAGCATTAAGCAATTCATTCAATTGATCTTTAATAATGAGTCTTATATTAAGCTTCTGGAATTCTTCCTCAAATGGACTTGCTGAGATTAAAGTACTCAATATTTTTTTTTGCTCAAAGCATCTGCGACCAAGTTAGCTTTGCCAAGATGATATTGAATATCCATGTCATAGTCGCTGAGTAGTTCAAACCATCTCCTTTGGCAACAGTTTAGTTCTTTCTGCGTGAAGATGTATTTTAAACTCTGATGGTCTGTAAAGATATCGCACTTCACTCCATAAAGATAATGCCTCAAAATCTTTAAGGCAAAGAGTATTGCGGCTAACTCTAAATCATGAACATGATAGTTCTTTTCATGAGTCTTCAATTGCCTTGAAGCGTAAATAATTATGTGGTTGTCTTGCATGAGGACACACCCTAGTCCTGTTAATGAAGCATCTGTGTATACCTTGTAGTTCTTCCCTTCTTGAGGTAGGATTAGGATAGGTGCAGTAGTGAGGGCTTGCTTTATTTTTAGAAATGATTCTTCGCAGTCCTGACCCCATACAAATGGTGTTGCCTTTTGAGTCAACTGAGTTAATGGTTTGGCTAGATTTGAGAATCCTTTGACAAACTTTCGATAAGATCCTGCCAGTCCTAAGAAACTGCGAATCTCAGACACGGATGATGGTTGAGGCCATTCTTCTATGGTACTGATCTTTCTTTGGTCTACCTTGATTCCTTCAGCATTTACTACATGTCCTAAAAATGCTATTGAATCCAACCAAAACTCACATTTTGAGTATTTGGCAAATAATTGATACTCCCTAAGAGTTCCCAATACTACTTTAAAATGAATCCCGTGATCCTCCATAGACTTAGAATAAATTAAGATATCATCAATGAAGACTATCACAAATTTATCAAGGAAGGGCCGGAATATTCTTTGCATTAAATCCATGAAGATAGAAAGCGCATTTGTGAGTCCAAATGACATGACTAAGAACTCATAATGTCCGAAGCGAGTTCTAAATGCAGTCTTAGGGACGTCTTCTTCATTGACTCTCATCTGGTGGTATCCCGACCTTAAATCGATTTTGAAGAATACTTTGGCTCCAGCCGGTTGATCAAAGAGGTCATCCATGCGGGGTAGAGTAGAGGATATTTGTTTTTCACCGTTACCTTGTTGAGGTCTCTATAATCTATGCACATACTCATAGATCCGTCCTTCTTTTTCACAAAGAGTACTGGGGCTCCCCAGGGGGACATACTTTGTCGGATTAATCCCTTGCTGGTTAGCTATTAAAGTTGTTGGTCTAGTTCCTAGAGCTCTTTTGGTGCCATACGGTATGATGATTTTGATTTGGGTTGGGTTCCTGGTATTAGTTTTATTGAGAACCCGATTTCTATTACGGGTGGTAGCCCGGGTAAATCTTCTGGGAATACGTCTTCAAAATCTCGAACGATGTGCGTTTCTGATAACGCACAACTTCCTTTCTTTTTTCCATCATAGTTATTAAGTATGCGCTGCATCCTTTCTGAATATAATTTTCTTGCTTTTATTGGGTTTATTAAAGAAGCTGACAGGCTTTGTCTTCCTATAAATACTATTGATGTTTTGCCGCTTTTGATTGTGACCTTTTTCTTCTGGCAGTTGATTATAGCATCATGCTTGCTTAACCAATCCATTCCTAGAATAAAGTCAAAGTTGGTGATGGGTAGAATGATTAACGTAGTCTTGAATAATTTGCCTTTGATGGGGATATTAAAAATACAGAATTTCTGAGCCTCCATGCTAGTTCCAGAACGTAATCCAATATTTAGTGTTGTTGCCAAATGGAAGGATGGCAGTTCTAGTGTGGCTGCAAGTTTTTTTAATATGAAGGAGTGGCTTGCCCCCGTGTCAAATAAAGTGTTACAAGATACGTCATTAATTAATAGTGTGCCTAAATATGAACTACAAGCATTTTGTACTGATTAATTAATAGCGTGCCTAAATAAGAGAAAGGAGAACGAGAAGAATGAATTACCTGATACTACATCGTTGTCACCAGGTGCTAAGACTGGAGTGAGCGTGTAAATTCTCGCGGAAGTAGGGTTACGAGGTGCAGGTCCTTTCCTCTGGTTGGATGCCGATGCAATTGGTGGCCTTGGGGTGTTGGTTGGTTCTGGGGCAACTCCTCTTGTTTGGGCATGGAACGGGGTTATAGCTGTTGTGGTGTTTGTGCCTCTTATGATGGCCACTCCATCTATCGTCCTTACGGATCGACAATCCCGAATTTGGTGACCAGGCTTGCCGCACTGATAACACCTTCCATCATGGTAGCACTTGCCGTAGGGTTGATGTCTTCGGCAATCTCCTCTCACTCCTTGTCCGAAATTCTCAGAAGTTAGTTGAAAGAGTTGGCAGGTGGGTTGTGTTGTTGTCTTTTAAATATCCCTTAGTCCTTTGTAGGATGATCCTGCCTCTTCCTTTGACCTGTGTTGCTAGAAGACTTGCTATTCTTTTCGTACTCCATGATTAAAGCGCATTCTAAAAGTTCGGAGAAACGAGCATGTCTTAATGGAAGCAAGCTCCAACGAAGGGTGTCTTTCATCTCTGATAGAAAATAGTTGCACCTTGCTTTCTCTCTACTTATCAGGTTCTGAGCATACCTTGATAATTGTGAACTCAGCCTCATAGTTGTCCACGGAGTTGTTACCCTGAACCAATTTCATGAATTGGTTCTCCATGATGCTTTGGGCAGCTTACGGGATATATTTGGCTCGGAAAGCTTCTGAAAATGCTTCCCAACTTATTTTCTCCAATTCTATGTCAGTGAAATCAGTACTGGCAACAGATTCCCACCAGCGGTTAGCTTCGCCTTTAAATAGGTAGCGAGTCACACGTACTGCTTTTTCACTTGGACACTCCATACTTTCTAGTGTCTTTTCTATCTCTCTTAGCCAATCTTCTGCCTCCATAGGACAAGTAGTCCTATGAAATACTGGCGGATTTAATTTGAGGAATGATTGGAAGATTCCCTCAGAATGATGCTTTTGGGGTGATTGAACGAAGTTTGATAAAGTTGCTTTCTTTTGGTTTGCTAGGAGTTCTAGGGCGGCTTCCATGAAGCGGTCGTTGGTGCTTCCCAAAACCTATAATAATATTGGTGCTTTGATTGGGGTTTCAGATGGTGTGCTCAAAAATCCTTCATCTGTATCCATCTTTTTGCCTAAATATTGAAAGCTTAAGTTACTTAGGTTTATGTTATCCTTCTCTCTTCTCTAAATGAATTATGATTTGACATTTACATATTACCTCTCAAATTTACACTCAATTTTGCTCTGATACAAACTGTGAGGACCCAGTGCCGGGTCAGCGGGAGCTAAACCAGCACCGGTTGATGTGGGTGTGATAAAATAACAGCAACAAGTCCTCTAGCCGCAGGATCATATTGAGTGATTTAAGAGACAAATATATAGCATCAAACATAACTCATTTATTCATTAATTCATAAGTTCTGATTATAAAGGTTAAAATAAAATAAAAATTACAAACTTTTTAAAAGAAATAGATAGAGTCAAAAAGAAAGCGGTGGATCAGCAGGTAGCAGTATCAGCATTGCTCAGTTCTTAGCATATTTCCTCGATGATGAACTCCTGTTCTGGGCACATTTCAAAAGTGCGGGCATTTGAATACCAGTTAGTGGTGAAACTAAGTACTGATAGATGTCATCTTTACAAATATTAAATAATAAGCAAAATAATCAATATTTGACAGGAAATAAAAATTGTACAAACTTATCCCTACACACCTGTTTTAATTGTACTTGAAATTTAGCATAAAAATAGTTACAGGCATAAAAATAAATACAAAATTTTTAATGTTTGATATCTGAGGCAAAATATGATTTTGTTGAGCAAGTACAAAATTGAGAAAAAGGGGGTTGTTTTATATATCTCAACTTCCCTCTATACCTGCCCCCTCAAAGGCTTATCAGTATAGGCTCCTTATGACTCCCGATGTCGGACAGACCCGTCTTAGAGGTTGTCTAATCAGACAAAAAGTATAAAGCAGCATGGAACTCTTGCTTCTCACTTATCCAAATTTATTCATATATCATTTTATATGACTTTAAAAAGTACTTTTATCAAATTTATACGACGCTAAACAGAAAAATATATTTAAACAAGAGTAATAAAAGACACCTGGTACCTTGTTCTATAAGTTCAAAAGTTCGACAGTTTGACAGTTCAACAGTTCGGATGAGTAACAGTTCGCTCAATCTGCATTTAGGTTTTTGATATTTTAAATTAGCCTTTTTAGCCAATATTGTTATCTTCGTTTCTATTCTGTTTCTCTTTCATTTTCTTAACTTGATAGAAGTTCGTATTTTTAAGTTATTGATGTGGCAATTTTATTTTAAATAGCAATCATTTTAATAATGATAATAATAATAATAATGTATGAAAGATAAAATAAAAATGACTGCATAAATTGCAGAACGTAATAATAATAATAGTAATAATAAGAAAATGAAAATGACAGAATAAAAATGCTTGAATTGAAATAGACAGTATGGAAGTAATAGTCATTTTCTATCATTTATATTGTTGTTCATTATTAATTAATGACATCAATAATAATGCAATGATATAATATAATAGCATATTTAATAATAAGAAATGAAATAAATGAAATAAATGAAATAAAATATTAAAAATCTCATATCATTTTCTTCTTCTTTTCCTTATCCCGTTACCTAAAGCTGGGGTTGCCGAAAGCCGGAGGGAGGCCGGACGTGGCTGAAGGGAGCTGGCAGGAGGTTGCTGGGGCAGCGGGGGCTAGCTGGCCGGATGGCTAGCTGGCTGGCCTAACGAGGGAGGGCTGCTGCTGGTCGGTTGCTTGCTGGAGGGCAGGAAGGAGAGGCTGGGCTGCTAGTGGTTGTGGTAGAGGGAGGAGAAGGCTGCTGCTGTGCGGGGGAGAGGAGGAAAGGTCTGCAGCTGTGTGGGGAGAGGAGAAGAGGGCTGCTGCTGTGTGGGGAGAGGAGGAGAGGGCTGCTGCTATGTGGAGAGGGGAGAAGAGGGCTGCTGCTATGTGGGGATGGGAGGAGAGGGCTGCTGCTGTGTGGGGAGAGGAGAGGGCTACTGCTGTGTGGGGAGAGGAGGAGAAGAGGGCTGCTGCTGTGTGGGGAGAGGAGGAGAGGGCTGCAGCAGGCTGAGGGGATGCTGTTGTGGGCTGGGAGGCTTAGGGTGGTTGGGCTGGAAGGGGGAGGAGAGGGCTGTAGGTCTTGGGCAAGGAATAGAGAGGGTTGGGGGTCTTATAGAGAAGAGAGGGGATGGAGGGCTGCTTAAGTGGAGAAAGGGAGAGGAAGGGAGCAGGATAAGGGGATCAGGGGATTAAAGCACCATTAAGGCGCTAATTAGCACCCATACATGCGGAAACTGGCGGAATGGGAAGGAGAATAATTTCTTAAGGAAATTCTTAAAAACTACTTAAACTTAAATTAATCGTCTTTTTTTGTCGTTTGGCGTCCAAATACAATGAAACTTGACACCGAGGTGTGTTATGACATTACGAACACCCTCGTGCCAAAAAATTTCGATCCGGACAAATATTTTATTTTATATTAATTTTTGAGATTTAAAACTTCAAAAATTAACCACGATCAAACTGGCGCTTAGAATTTGATGAAACTTTTCGAGTAGCCTTTAAATAATATACTTAACACGACATTGAAAATGATGAATTCTGACATGTATTTCATTTTTCTTAATTTATTAGATTAATTAATTCAAAAAAATAAAGCGGGAGTTTTCGTCATCCGAATCCTCCCTAACTAGAGCACTTTGATCTAAAAATTATTTCTATCTAATGATAATTTTGTTTGCCCTAATTTGAAATTCCCCGGGGTCCTGATGTTTGAAGCAGGTTTTGACATAATTTGAAAAGTAATGACATTGGGTCGTTACAGGAATGCTCAAATTCTTGCCTACTAATAATAATTAAAGGTAGCTTTTCTATGGGAAAAAGATTTTTTTGGATCTTCAATTAAAACTTTGGTTTTTGCAAGGTTCAAAATAATTTTCTTTCCTTACAACTTAAAGAAATAAGTATTAGACCAATAAAAATGAGTAATGTCTAAGTCATAGTCATGGTCTACCTAGAAGAACATGTGCAACATCCATGGGAAGGACATCACACCAAATGCGATCAGAATTGCTGGAACAAGACTTCTTTGGATGATAGAGATACTAGTCTTATCTACCCATGCAACCTTGTATGGTTGTGGTTGAGGTTCGGGATTTTGTTTCATTCTTACTAGTGCACTAGTTGAGACAACATTGATACAATTACCACTATCAATTATAAGCTTACCAAACTTGTCTCCACTTTTAAAATAAGTGTAAAATATATTAATTCATTTCCAATCAGTGTTGGTTTGTGGTTTAGCTAGGACACAACGGACTACTACTAAATGGGATTACTTAGAGCTTCATTAGCATCACTAGCATCTTCACATGGATCACACTCAACATTATCACCTTCATTATCATCTTGTAATTTTTGATTAATAGAATCTACATGAAGAATCCTATGTTGACAATTATTTGTATAATGTTGCGCCTTTCCACAAGTAAAGCATGTGATGTTTGTTTTAGAATTTGAACCTTCATATATGGGTTTTACTTTTATATCATTGGATACTTTAGGAATAGATATTGATGGTTGATTTTGCTTAAGTGTACCTTACACATAATTAAATTTGCATTGAGGAATCAGTTTTAAGTATCTTTCTATTTGAAGGGATTTTTGAAATGCCTCTTCAAGTGTGTTTACCTCTCGAGTTAACATCGCTCGATGAATATTAGGCCTTAGTCTCGCTGGAAACCTAGCGATAGTAGCTTGAGTCTTCAATAATATCACATCTAATTAATAACTCGTCAAATCATCAAGGTGAGTCATATATAGTCTACAATAGACATAGATCTTTATTTCAAGTGTTGTTAGCTCATCTAAAAGTTGGTCTTAAAATGTTAAAGGGAGATATTTTTGATTGAGTATCTCTTTCAATTCTTCCCAAGAGCCTGCAATTGGTTGGTCTGATTATTGTTGTTGTCCTTCTAAATTAACCCAATAAGTTTTGGCATGACCAATAAGTTTCATACTATCAAATCTAACATGACGATTCCCAGACATTGCCATTATGCCCGATAAGTTTCATACTAGCAAATCTACCATGACGATTCCCGGACATTGCCATCCAATCAAAGTATTAATCCATTTCAACGAGCAATCAAAAAAATTTTAGGATCAAGCGTCCATCAATAGTTGGTCATGTTCAAAATGCCTTGTGGTGGCATAAATTTGATCATAACCTCGATAAGGTTCTTCAAAGCGTAGATCATTATGGTTTAGTGTAAAACGTCTCGGTCTAGCTAAAGGTCTATTAGCTCTACGAAGAGTTTGAAATGGAACATCTTTTGTCTTGGGATATTCAAATGATTTATTCTGCAGTAAAATCATATTTCTTTGTATCCTAAACATAAGTGGATAGGAATTTGTGTGGGTCATAAGGTGGATTTTGCTAGCTATATTCGGGTGGGCATTGCGTTTGGTTAGGTTCATGAATATGATTTCCATTTTTATTTTCAAGGGCTTCCAAAATTTCTTTAAACTCGCTACAAGTTTGTTGATGGAGAAAAGTGAATTCTTCAAGTAGCTCTTGTAAGTTAAGAATTGCATTCTCACATCTATGATCGAACATTTGATTTTGATTTGGGTGGCCACTACGAGTAGTCATGGTTATCTGAGTAGATTTCTAACTCCTTTGGAAACCTAAAAGATTGAATCAAGTTAAACCACTAATTTTAAAGTTGTAAATCTCATTGTCAACTACCTAAAAATGAGTGCTTAATTATAAAATCATAGTTAAAATGATAAAATAATGCAAATTTGCTTAGCATGAGTGTAAGAGATGCATGCAAATTAAATATGAGTTAAAACAAAACCTTTTTTTTTTAATCTCGTTCATGGGTTTGGGCTCTTTTTGATACCTAAACAGCCAAATCAAGAAACTTGATCTTCTACAAAGTTGTAGGTCTTATTGTTGTACCCAAAATCAATCGTTCAAACGTAAAAATCAGAGTTAAAACAATTAAGTTGTAATAAAAAATGACATGCTATAAACCAAATCCGAAAGTGACGTGAATGAAATGTATATCTTGCGATCAAACAAAGTCCAATTAGCTTAAAAAATTTTAGGGTGGTTTAGAATGATATTAATATTTATGAAATATAAGAAACTATGATGTAATGCATAAATATGTCACTTGATTTGAGGATAGATCTTCTCTCATATCAATCTGATGCATGACGAATACAATGTCATGTTGTATAATCAACTCCAATTAATTAGCGAAATTAACCTTGCATATATAATCTATTAGTAGATATGCTAGTCATGTGTTGAGAATAAAGAGAGGCGTCGTAATTGCTTACAAGATGATGATGGCGAGAAATAGATGAGCACTCTTATAAGATAGGAGGAACAAAAACAAAAGCAAATGAAAAAGAACTTACGGAAGCCTTATTATCGGATATGTTGCTTATGATAAAGAAGATTGACCTTTACGAGTAGTCCTTCATCGTAGATGGAACATTATTTCCTTGGAAGTAGGAGGTAGGATTTATTTAAAATGGCCTATAAAATGGCCCCTCTTCTCATGTAATAAACACTTAAAAATTGAATGATAAAAATTTTTTCTTCTGTGTTTGTGAGCTTCATTCTTGATAAAAGGATTTCTTGAGTGTGTGGTTTACAACCCTTAGAAAACAACTTCCAAGGCCTATAAAAGGATTTCTTGAGTGTGTGGTTTACAACCCTTAGAAAAGAACTTCCAAGGTAAAAGGATTTCTTGAGTGTGTGGTTTGAAGTTCACTCAAACTCTTTGCGTATTGTACTTACACCTTAGCTCATTCTTGTACTTACATCTTTGGTTTGAATTTATGAGGTTGGTGGAGGATGGGGGTAAGTAGGAGGTAGGATTTATTTCATGGCCTATAAAATGATTTCTTGAGTGTGTGGTAAAGGGATTTCTTGAGTGTGTGGTTTGATGTTGGTATAGGATTTCTTGAGTGTGTGGTTTGAAGTTCACTCAAACTCTTTGCGTATTGTACTTACACCTTAGCTCATAAGTTTAAATTTATGAGGTTGGTGGAGGTTTCAAACCTACACCAACATCACAAATTCAAACCTCCACCAACCTTATAAATTTAAACTTACACCCACCTCCATTATTCTCACATGCTTAGCACCATAACATAAAATAAAATAAAAAGTTGAAATGGATTAAGAAAATTAAGTAAAAGCCCAACACAAAGGAAAGCCCACAAAATATTAAAATGGCCTAATAACATATGGACAATAATTAAGGCTTAACAACAAAAGGCCCAACTAAAAATCACATATATAGTTACACTTCTACATGGTATCAATGGCAAAATTCATAGTGTATTGCATTAGCCTACTTCATGGTGTCGGTGACGAAGGTCACAACATGCTGCATCATTTATCCTCTGTTTCTAAACCCCCGTAGCTTCATCTACTTTTTTTTTAGAACTATGTATAGTTTGATTCCTTTTGGCTGGGGATACGTAGGTACTTTGAAGAGGAGATGTGAGTCTTGATATTATGACTGAACCTAGAGAAACGGTTATTGATATGTAAGTTTTTTTCAGTGTTAGTGCAACAAGTATTCTAGATGATCTATTTTATCACTTTGGAAATTCATAATGATATAGAGACTCAAACTATTTGCGTATTGTACTTACACCTTAACTTATATTTATATTCCAAGTCATTCACCAGCTTTGCTAGGCTTAGTTTTGTTATAATAGAAAGTTCTCTCTATAGATGGCGCAATTATTTAAGGTAGAAAAAATCTAAGAGAGATTGAGTCTTTCAATTTAATTGGCATATTTCTTTTTAATAAAACATAATCGTATTATGAGTTGTTTCATAGAACATGAAAATTAAATCTGTGCATTAATAATATGAAATTGACTAATAATAATAATCATTACAAAGAAATAATAATGTTAAGAAGCTAATTATTCTTAATAGAATATCTTAAACTCAACCTTCATTTGGGGTTATATTATTACATTTAGTTTTCTTATATGTGGCATAAACCATATACATGCAATAATTGAAAACTGTAATGCTTAAAGTTTGATGTTTCTTCTTAACGTTTTTAATAAACTGCTTATTTTTATCTATTCTTTTTATAAATCATTATTTTCAAGGTCAATAGTTAGTACATTAGTCTCAAATGCTTGTTCACCCAATATTCCTTCATCGAACTCTAGCAGAACGTAGGGAAAATGCTACTCTTTTGTCTATTTTCTTCATAGCTTTACTTGCTGCAGTGATGCTACCTTCCTATCTTTTCAATTTAATTCATATTTTATATGCACATGAGTATTGGTTTTGCGTTCTTTTTATATAGTTAATTTTTTTACCTCTGCACATTTATACGTCTCCTACATATAATGAGTAAAATTACTTTCCGTTTTATCTTTTGGCTTAAATCATGTCACGTAAGTAATTTGTGTTCTTTATGTATTATTTATGTTTTGCGTGCGCACAGGTATGCATTTCTGGTATATCACAGAGAGCTATATCATCAACATGCACAAGTAATCAAACATATATAGAGATCTATGTAACAATAATATAAAGTATGAAAGATTAAATAGCTAATATGAAAATAATAAATATAGCCAATAAAAAATGACAGCTCTTATATTTTCTAAAAAATTGTAAATATTATATTATTAAGGCACATGTAATTTCTTTGATTGTAACTGTTGTATAATCTTGAAAGATATTGAAAAATATATCATATCATGCAAATATTTCTATTGCAACATAAGTATAAATAATATAAATGCATTAAAAGATGAATCACAACCAAAATACTTGTTAACAATCAAAATAAGAAGCACGAATTAGATTTAGGATTATTCGTATCTAAACTACCTAACGTCTTTATAAACTTTATTTCTTAAACGCTTTATAAGAATCTAATTAATGTTTTCTAGAGAAGGTTTTGCTTTTGGTTGAAAAAAATTCAAATATCCTGTTAAAATCTCATTAAACATTAATATGATGGTTAACATATTGCATAAAGCTTTCAACAATTTTTTTTGAGTTTCCTATGAATTGAAAAAGATTTCAACATATCAAAAGCCTTATAATGGATAAAACTCAAAGAAGAAGGGCATACTAATTTCATGCGTTAATGGCAAGGCTGAAAATTATAATATTGGCCATTGGAATATATGTCGTAGTTGCCTACCTCTTTTCTGGTTATGTCATCTTCTCTCCCCTTTGTTGAGTGGGGCTTTATATAAAGAGTTTTTGTATATTAATTACAACAACAGTAATAACACCAAGTCTTAATCCCACTAGGTGGGGTCGGCTACATGAATCCTTTGTTTCCCTTGTGCACGACCAAATAAAAGTGCCTCCCCAAGTTCCAAATAGAGAAGATCCTTTCTAATAGTATTTTCTTATGTATTTTTTGGTTTTCCTCTTCCTCTTTAAATATGGTCGAAATTCATAAACTCAACTTTTCTAATAGGGTATTGTATGATCTACACTTTATTTACCCGAACCATCTAAGTCGACGTTCTCTAATCTTATCCACTATTGGAACCACTCCAACCTTGCTACGATAAACTCATTTCTCCTTCTATTTCTTAGAGTATACCCACACATCCAACTAAGCATCATCATCTCTGCAACACTTATTTTATTGGTATGTTTATTCTTTGTTGGCCAACATTTAGCCACATATTATATAGTTAGTGGTATAGTTGCTCAATAAAATTTTCCTTTTTAAGTGGGATTTTTCGATCGCACAACACTCTGGAAGCGCTCCTCTATTTCATACAACCAGCTTTGATCTTTTTAATCACATCATTCTCTATTTCACCATTATTTTTAATAATTGAACCAAGGTATTTGAAGCTCTCGCTCTTCTTGATCACATGTCCCCAATAGTTGTGCTCTCGAGATTGGGGCTTCCAATACAATTTAACTTAAATTTCATATATTTTGTTTTACATCTGCTAAGACGAAAATTTTTAGATTCTAAAGTAGTTATCCATAACTCGAAGTTTTTTTTAACCCCATCTTTAGTTTATCAATTAAAGGAATGTCAATGTAAATAACAAGCACCACAGATTAATTAATAATGCTTTTATATATAAGGTTTTATATAATAGTATATGCAAAAATATTTAATGCTTATTGTTGTATCATTTTCTTTGATTGATCCCTTCTTAGTAGTCATCAGTTTCAACCATTTTCTTGCTTTCTCTCTATTTGAGCTTATCATTCATAACTTATTCTTTGCAGCAATGCTTCTTCAATCTTATGATCAAATAAGCTCTTTGAGCTTAGCATTACGATAATTCTTCGCCCCCCGCCCTGATTTATAACATCGTTAACACACCCTTTGAACCTAAGAGACCGAAATTTCTTAGTTTGACTGCAAGTCTTTTCTGTATGCTGATTATATATATTTCATACATCAATCAGTTTTTCTAGGTTTGTTTTCCACGGATAATATTCTTTAAACCCTTAAGAATTTATTCTATTATATGGATCTTTACTAGTTTGTGTATCTTATTTCTCTACTAGTTTTGAGCATCAACAGTGTCATTTGTTTCTAATCTGCATAAATAAAAGAGACAATCCATATTCTTTTGGTGGTTCTCTCTCTCTCTCTGTATGTGATACCGACAGCCTACCCACTGATTGATTACCTGCAGCTATCCCATTGATGCATTACTTTACACAGTTAATCCCTTGCTTTGTATTTTTATTTATTGCGATTAACTTTCCGAACTAAGCTCCAACAGTAGTGAAACAAATTTCAACAAATAGACTTATGCTCCAAACCTCATGCGCTGTTTAATTAAATATTAAATATTTATATTGAGCTGAACTGTTCACTGTTGTTTAATTTCTAAAAATATGAATTTCTGCTTACATTATAGGATGCTTTAAGCATACTTTCGTGTTTCTAAGTGCGTAAGCTTTGTAGAGCTAAACATTAACTCGTTGCTACAATGTCTTCTTGTAGGGCTAGTAAAGATCGACTGTGCTGAAACGTGGTGTTGTAGGAGCGGAGGAACTCCACACACCCTTCGCTTTGATCCTAAAACATCCCAAACTAGTGCTCTGTTTATCGCAAAATTCACAAAAATAGCATCATAATTGAGGTATGATTTTTTGTCATTGGGATAATCTATAGCCCACCTATAAACATCATCCAAGTGGCGTAGGGTTACTGTGCATTGTCTTCCATAAAATCTCTGCATCTTCTTTTCTCCTGTTATCTAAAGACTGATTGTAATTTATATTCTACAGGATGAAACCTCTCTGCATCTTCTTTGCCATTTAAACTGGTGTTCTAAGATTATTTTCTCTATTTTTAGTGGTTGTTTTTTGTATTTGTTTGTTTAACAGATTAAAAGGGAATGCTTTCGGATCCTATGGAGTGCTATCTTTGTAATGATGGGAATTTGAATGAAGTATATAGAAAAAGAATTGTGGATACATAAATAAACTTGCTTTTCTTACTACTAGACCTTTTGATTTAGCCAAGTTCAACAGTTTCAAATCACTACAAACGTAAGCATGTTGATTGTTGGATTTTAATTACTCTTGTTTTAATAGAACTTGAGTTTCATTTATACAGGTTAAAAAAAAAGAAAGAAAAACCTTGCTTATGTATGTATTTTCAAGGTGCTATGCTTGAACCAACCTTTGCCTCACATTCAAACTTGTTATATACATGGTGCAGTGGCTTGTTAGTTTATTTATTTGTTTGAAGGATTAAATAAATCTTGAAATTTGAATTTTGCAAATCCAAAATTCCTTTGATTTTGAAAATTGCTTTGTATGAAATTTAGTAAATATGGAAATGTTTACTTATAATATATATATATATATATATATACACACACTCCAATGGCTGTTTGAATAAACTATGGTACTAATCATTGGTTTTGTTTAGTAAGTATTTAATATTTATTAATAAAATCAAAATACTACTAAATTGTCCTGAGCACTCGATCTCTCTTCGTCTCTATTGTCAAGTGCCTGATCCCTCTTGGCTGAGTGTCGACCCCCTTAGCACCGATCGGTGCGTGCTGAAAGCATCGGGATCTTTCTCCTCGGTCGTGGTCGATCTCACTTTGCCTCCCACAGATGACTCTCCATCCTTTTGAGAGTTGTTGATTGGCCATATTTGCAGAACCCGACTTGCGACTAGTCCCTCCTTATGGAGTTTTGATTCGTGGAGATCCAACATTCCTCCCTAGCCACTCTTCTTCTCTAATCAACCTTCTATCAATGCCATTAAGGTACCTCCATCTTGTCTTATTCTTAATTCTTTTGATTTAGTTTGATAAAGTTTGCTTGTAAACTTGTGCTTCTCACCTCAAATTAATTAAGGGTGAAATTTTGAGATTTTTTGGAACTCAATTAATAATCTGATTTTAATTATTAAAATAATAAATAGTAAGTGCGGTCTACCACATGCTTATCCTCTCCACTAGCAGATGACAAACCCCTCTAGTTTATTCCTTACCTTTTTTATTTCCAATCACAGCTTATCCTCTCAAATTCAACTCATCTTTCCAACTTGTATCTCTTTCCCACTTGCTGCTAATCTTCTAATCTAGCTCATACCCTCTTCCTTATCAAAACTCATCCTGATCACTTAGTTTGTACTTAGGAATTTTGAGAAAGGAAGAAGGTTTGCTAAAGTTTAATCCCAAATGCAAGAAAAAATCATTAGTTGAACTAATGTATCTTCCTTTCATTGTTGATTCAATCATGCTACCAATTTGTTTGTCTATTACTTTTCATTTGTGAAACCCTTAGTGATCGATTCAAGTCATATTTCACTAAAAAATAAAAAGTTCTGCACAGTAAAAATCATAAAATTTGAGTCTACCTGTAATTAAAATATTACTATTTTGATGTTAGAGTGCTCCAAGAATGTTGATTTTGATATCATTTAAAAGGTCTCGAAAAGGCCTTTTAATCAGTAAATGGCACAACCCATTAGGTGCCATAAATTGAGAGAATTTGGATGCCTAAGTGAGACATGCGTTATACGTCCAAACAGGCTGACCCAAGCGGCGGCGTGGCGCATTGTAGCGCCTGGCTTTTGGGTTGGGGGAGCCGTAGCGCCTGACTCTCGGGACAGGGGTGTCGTAGCACGCCAGAGCTCCCTACTTTCTAGTCGGGGGCGTTGTAGCGTGCCGTAGCACACTGTAGTGCCTGACTCTCAGGTCCGGGGAGTCATAGTCGGCCGCAGCGCCCGACTTTTTGGTCGGGGCATTGTAGTGCATTGTAACGCCAGTCTCTCGGGTTGGAGGGCGCTGTAGCACGCCGTAGTGCCCATCACTCGGGTCAGCGAGTGTCGTAGTACGTCGTAGCGCGCTCCAATATCCAGTTTTCCAAATCATTGTAATTTTTGTAATTTGCCCGATTTTAGAAAAAACATGCAGTATAAATATAGTTTCACTATTTTTGATGTTTAGATCTTTTGAATTTGAATTTTATATGGAAAAATATTCTCTTATGAACTAATAAAAATATTGCACATTCAATCAATGTATTATTCACCCCCCTAAAGACAAGACAACAAAGTTTAATTTAAATTGATGTTTAACGGATCCAATCAAGTGAAATATTTGTGCATTATCAAATCAGCCAGATATGTAAATCTATTTGTAAGTTTTACTTAATTGTATTTATTTTGAATATACTTCCAGTTGAATCATGCTTTTGATATGCTTACCACTTAATGAATTGTAAAAATATTATCATAAGACATGTGATAAAATGAAGAATTATATCATTATTTGTAGTGTTTGTCTTTGAAAAGAGAAAAACAACACAGAGAATCTGTACATATTGGGTTGGCTGAAAGCCCTTGGGAATTATAAGGAGGGATTTAGCCCTTTTAGGAAGTGGGCAAATCCAAAGGAAAGACACATAATTATTTTCAAAATAGTTAATAAGCTACCGACGCGTAGTGAAAAAGTTTCCTAAGGGCTATGCCTATGGGCTTACCCATTTGGACTCAGGGGTCTTCGAACTCGACTTTATGTCACATAATGTTTTTGATGAGATTTAATTCATGCTAAATTCAAGTCTAACATGCAGAGCAAAACTAGTTTCAATTAGCAAATGTTTATATTTCTTTGTGATGCAAAGCTATTCATGTAACTTTTACATTGATTTATACCTAATATAGGATGCTAGAAAGTAACTCTCTACATACTCTTGTCTGATTAGCATATATTGTTAAATTTTTAGATTTTGAAAATTGATCATAAGAAGAGTAACTTGAGCAAAGAAAAAGGGCTTGAGTTTTAAGAAACGAGTTGGAGAGGAAAATTTATTTTAACTTTTGTTGTAACATTAAATAATTCATGTAATATTTATGTAAATATCTTTGTATGAATAATTATAAACTTAGTATCATTTTATTTTCATTACTAATGTCTTGATTATGAATTGTTCCTTAGAAATTCTCAAACTCGATTTATCGGCCGTCACATAGTCTACTCCTAAAATAAATATGGATGGAATTTAATAATTTCAAATTTTATATTCCTGATTTGAATCCTAAATAGAAGTATTCTCAAATATTCTTTAATCAGTGATTTCTTGAAATAAAAGTTGAATTCTTACAATATTTCTATCAAAATTTTGATTTGGCAATTTAAATTGAGCTCTAAAGTGCATTAAGCATGCTAAAATAAAAAATCTCAATTCTAAATAGTTTAATCTAAGAGTTAAATCATACTTAAAACATATTTAGAGAATCTGTATTTAAATAGTGTTTGAGGATTTCATCTTAGCATTAATCTTATAATTACCTACATATGTGGTATGAAGATAAGCTGATAAAAGCTCATGGGCTTTGCTCTTAAAGTGTATGTCTAACACTTTAGAAATAAGATTTGAAATCAATCCATCATTTTGGTTTTATTTCTCAATTAGGGAAACATATCTATACACCATGAGAACTCGAAGGATTAAGGTTCCTAAGCTGTGTGTTATAGAAGTTTGAAGTTGTGCAAGGTACGTTAAGTTCTTAAATTTTTTATTAAATTCTAAATTAATTAAATTATGTTATTTGTCTTGAACTCTATGCATAGTGCATACATCACTTGTATAAATCTTAGTATCATTAGTGATTGATTGTTATTTGAAAATTATGGCATTAGGATGTAGAAAATTCTATGCAAATGTGGAAAGTAATACTACTTGGTGAATAATCAAGATAGTATTATCCTTTGTTAAAAATCATAATAGATGTAAACAAGAATTAAAAAATTTAGATTTCAATAAGTAACTTTGCAAATTAATCCTTCAATTAGGTCAAACATCATTTCATCAATATTAGGACCTATAGGTGTTCAAATTGGGTGTTTAAGGAGTTCATTTACTCCTTAGACAGTAACCTTTCTATAGAATTAGAAAGGATTTCATTTAGAACCATAATTCTCAAAGATAACTTTTAGAACCTTAAATATTATTTAAGGGGGAAAGGTCAAAATGCTTAACCATAGATTTTTTTCATAACTTTTCTTAGTAATAGTATAATTTAGATAATTTATTATATCTAATTAAACTCAATGGATTTCCCCTTTGATCAAACTCTAGATAATGTCTGAGTTTGAGTAGATTAAACCTTATAGATTTTGAATATGGATTTCAAATATATATTTTCCTTCTAAAACCTTTAGATCATTAATTATAATGTTATTGAATCTTATCAAGACTAAGTAGACTCAATGGGAGTTCATTAGTTCAAACCCTAGTCAGTTATATAAGCGGATTATTCTTTAAATAATGTATAAGTTTGTGATTGGTCTTGTAGCCCAGTGGTTGTGGCTTAGGATTTGTTATCCCAGATCATGAATTCAAATCTCACCGGCCACACCTAAGAAAAAATATTATATATATATATATCAGGATGTTAGTTTTGTTTTCAATAAATTCATAATTGGCTACTTGTACTTTCACTTTACTCAGCATATTTTTCAATAAATCATATTCCTATTAGGGATTTTTTTCTTGTCATTACATGATTCTTTTAGCTATATATATAATCATTGTAATTTATAGTGGAATTTTTGTGTAGTGTGGCTCTGTAGTTTTTCCCATATTTAGGTTTTCCACATAAAATCATTATTATTTGGATGCTTATGTTTGGATGCATGTATATATGATGTGTTTTTATTTTGTTGTGCTTGTGATTTTGTCATTTTCTTGATAATCATCAATGCAACCTCGGTCCTCGAGTACAAATTATTTTTGCTACTGTGCTCTATGTGGTTTACAATATACTTGGGTCGGTCTTGACCCTAAGAACACGCTAGTGGTTGGAGCAGACCAATCAGTCCACTCTGGAGGAATAATTGCCCTCCACAATGAATACTTTGACCCAAAGATTTGGGATTAAGGTTTCAGGAATCTAGCCATTCATATTTGGGGATTTTAGGTTCAAACAAAAGCCCCCATGTAATGTCCCGTTATTAGATTTATATATTA
Source organism: Gastrodia elata (assembly GCA_016760335.1). Taxonomy (NCBI): domain Eukaryota; kingdom Viridiplantae; phylum Streptophyta; class Magnoliopsida; order Asparagales; family Orchidaceae; genus Gastrodia; species Gastrodia elata. The sequence continues at coordinate 30,279,637 of CM028683.1, read as the reverse complement.
ATCCAATAACAGGTGTTACAGTAGTACTTAACACTGGGTTAAGACTTTCTAATCTAATATTGAGTACTACCTTTATAATAATATGGATCTATGGGTAGAAGAAAACATAAACAATCTAATAAAATATTCATAAATGTGTACAACATAAAAGAATAGTTTAACATCACAAATCAATTATATACAAATTGATAATTTAAATACATCACTCTTCCTCACATGAAAGAAAATGAAAGATAAATAAACAGAGTATTCAACATAGCTATAGATCAGGATCTTCCTTAAGTGCAGCACCTGATCCATGCTCTTCATCTACCATATTTGGTATTTAATATGGCAAGACATAGTCAATAAAAAGAAACAAGTAGTTAGACTTTTAAAAGTCTAAATATATTTTAAGGATAACTAAGTATAATATTTTTGTTAAGCGGATAGTACGTGGTTAGCCATTTACATTTAAATAAAAATAGACCATTTGACATGGAATGAATGAATAAGTAAACAATTCTTAAGAGCTATAAAGTAAGAAGGCTCACATAGTTTAAGTGATCTACTATTCATGCATCAAATAAGTTAGCATGGCATTTTGTATACTATGCATTTTAAGAATACATGAATATGTTCAAATGGATTTGCATGCTAAGTAAGAAGACACTGTAAATAATTTAAGTAAATTGTATTTGTAGAAAAATTTATACTGTATAAATAAAACTAAAATATTAAAATACTATAAAGAATAAAGTAAGCAATTTCAGTTTAAGAGACTGAATAAATAGTCATAAGACTATAATAACTATTCACAATCAATATAATTATAAGGAATGCAATTCATGATTTATTTATTTTATATTTGGTTCTGTGGGCGCATAACATGTGAGGAGTTGAATACGTCTACTCAACTATAAGTAAAATGCGTCAACTGCATACACACATTCCCCCTCATAAGACTTATATGATCCCTTGATACTCTAATAGCCTGTCTAAGCTTAATGACAAATATACTATAATCCAACGAAATAAACAACTATGAAGTAATTTTAAATGTTTATTATATGCTCAAAATCTTAATGTATGATTCAATGATTGATCTCAATGTGTTGCAGCATTTCAAGGATTATCAAATTATTGTAAATCATCTGATATCTATTTATTTTTTATTTATAATTACTTATCTTCATGTTTAGGATTAATGTGGCCCCTTAATTAATTTAGATAAGACAAATCTCTAAGTTAATTGTTATAATAATAATAGTATAAGAAAATCACTTTTTGAAAATAATATGTTAATTAAACTTTCTTGTAGTGACAAAATAATTTTGTAAATATAATTATTTTAACTGTGAGATAAAATCTATGTTTATTGAATGATTTTATTTACTTAAAATTGATAATCATTTAATTTCCATTGCTATATGTAAGTTTAGGAATTATCCAATTGGGTACTTCATAATTCTACTTATCTATAACTTTATTATATATGCTAAGTGCAATCTTACTATTACTAACTCTAGTTATCAAATTTCTAAATTATAACACCTTTTGATTTATATTCTAAAGTTTAGTTTATTCTAACCAAGCTAATATCATCTAACATTCTTTTCACTATCTAGATCTATGCTTGAGCTTTCCTTAAGGTTTTATATTAACTACAAGTCTATTAGTTATCATAAGATTTAGACACTCTTTATTACTATTCACACACCTTTGATTCTAAAAAAGATCCCTTATATGGAGAGTTTACTAAATAATAATCCTTTAATCTAATGCTTAGAGATATCTCATGGTTAATGCACGACTAATTTCTAAGATTCTTTACTCAAATGTTACTTAATAATGTTTCTTACAGCTATAGTAGAAGAGTTGTTTCTTACATAGAAAAGGTGGTTTGATCTAATAGGTTCATTGCCTAAAGTACAAAGATTCTATCTTCTTGAATCTAATGTAATTTAAATTTAACTTATATCCTATTCTAATTATTCAAAATAAGTTTGGATTTGATTACACGGTTACATATAAGGATTCATACTTTAAGCTCTTAATCTTTATTAATAAGGTTAGAGATTTACTACAAGCAATATAATGTATTTATCATTACTTAATCTTCTCTAACACAATATTTTAAGGCTGACCTAAGCATCAATTTAATTTAACCTTGCTATCTTAGGTTCTAGGAGACATTAATTTATTCATTCAATATATATGATTTTCATTGGTCATAAAAGATTGCCACAATGCAAATTTTCCATACAAATTCCATTTTTATATGATCCAATCATCATAAGTTATGATCAATATTTATACTGCTTATTTTTGCAAAGAATGCCATTAAGGGTGATTAAACTTTGATTAAGTCATTTGGCATCCAAAGTGCGCATGCTTACTATCCTTGCAATCCTTATGACATGAGGATTATTAAAAATGGAATTTTAGTATAATTTTGTGTTATTTCAGTTTTGGAGTGGGCAGATTGCTAAATTTGCAAAGATTTGGATAACTGGGCACTATGGTGTGCTACTGCGCACCTCTGTACAGGAAATCATATGGCTTAGGCACTACAACGAGTCGTAGCACCCTCGCCTGAGAGCTAGGCACTATAGCGCGTTATGGGGCGCTTGATTCGTAAGCTGGGCGCTACAGCGCGCTACGGCATGTTCAACCCGAAAGATGGGAGCTATAGCACGCTATGGAGCGCTCGACCCAAAAGCCAGGCGCTGCATCGCACTACGGCGTGTTTGACCCAAGAGCTGGGCACTATAGCACGCTATGGTGCCACGCGGGTCAGCCTGCTCGAACGTAAACTGGAAAGTTTTCCTTGGTCATCAAAATATTCTTCTGATTTAAGAAACCTCATGGATCATGCCATATATCGATCGAAAGGCCTTTTCGAGACTTTTCTATTGGTACCTAAATCAACATATTTAAACCACTCCAACGTCACTAAAATTGATGCTCTAGCTTTGGGTGTCAAAAAGAGAAATTGATTTTTACTAAAAAATACTGTTCATCTTACTCAAAATTGAACTTGGATAAAGCTTGTTTGAACTCAATCGAGCACTTTAGGGTTTTGCAAATGAGGAGTAATAAGTAAGCAAGCTTGAAATGAAACATTTGCATGATTAAATTCATGGGAAGGGAAATACCTAGAATTTTGATGATGGAGGTCTTCTCAGCTTGGGATGAAGCTTCCTTAGCCTTCTGAGGGTTCCTAACAGCATGCAAAGAGAGCAGTGGGTGTTTAAATAAAGAGGGAGGAGGGATGGGCTTAACCATGGAAATAAGCTTGTAGGGAGCACTTCCATTGGTTGAATGGGTGGTAGTCAAGGCCATACTATTACAATTGCACTCATGGGGGGCATCCTAATGGGTTTGGTCTGATAACAGGTGGTGGGTCCCACCGTTTAATTACTTAATTATTTATTTATTAATATATTTTAATAATTATAATTAAGCTATTAAATGAGTTTTGAAAAATCCCCAAAACTAATTTGGGGGTGAGGAACTCAAATATGAAGTTGGAATCTTAATCAAAGATTTATTTAATTATCTTAATTTTTTGGATATTTAAAATATAATAAAATATTCAGAAAATGGTGACTTTTGAAATTTCTCAAAATTTCACCCCTAATTAAATTAGGGGTGAGAAGTTCAATGGTGAACTCTAAATTTTGATTTGGAGATCAAAATAATTACCATAATTTTCTAATTTGTAAATTTATTAAAATATTCAATTGAACTCCGAATAGCTTCAAATTTTTTAGGTTTTGCTCAAAATATCATATGGAGAGAATTAGAGATGATTAAGAGCTAATTTAACTGATAAATAAGGTTTCACAACTTTTGGGTTGTTGCACCCCATCCCCGTGAACATTTTGATATATTGCATTGCATTTTATTGTGGCATGCTTGCTGAGAAATTACAGTTTCTTTGTAACCATACATTCCCACCTTCCGTTCCTCAATCGAGAAGATGAAGCACAGTGATGGGAGAATCAGCCTGCAACCCGCGTGACACTGTGATGCAAATATTATTGTGAATATTCACCAACCCATCAAGTCCCGTGATTGGATCGGCCTGATAAGCTGCATTTAATTAGCCAAATCTAATATACCAGTGAATATTTTGTTTTTAATTAATCAGAATCATTATGGAAAATAATACATAATATATTATTGAAATAATTTGATCAATACAAATCTAATTATTGCAAACATATATGCCATATTTACCAGAAAAATATAAGGAACCTAATTATGAAATAAATTTCCAGATTGAGTGGGTAACTTTGTTAATCACCCCTTAATTAGGTTAGATTTTGATTAGTGAATATTAGGACCAATACTTGTCCAAATTGAGTGTTTAAGGTGTTGATTTACTTCTTATATAATAATTTTGCTTTAGAAAATGAGAAATTTCAATTTGGAACCTTAGATCTTAAAGTTAACATTTGAACCCTTAAATAATATTATTATAATATGAAAATGTCAAAATGCCTAAATTATAAATTTAGAACCCTTGATTTCTCCCATAATATTTAAATTAGTGATTAAAGTGATTAGAACACTAATGTGGTCCAATTTGACCCATTTGCAGCCTCTTAGGTTTGAACCCTAGATAAAATCTGAATTTGAGTAGCTTAAGCCTTTGAAGCTTAGATTATGTATTTGAAATCCCTGATCTCTCCCATAATTGTTAAACTAATAATTGTAGTGGTTATAGAACCTATTGAGCCTATTTAAACTCAATAGAATTTTTCATATTTTTAAACTCTAATTTGAGTCCAAGATTGAGTAGCTTAGATCCTAAAAGGTTAGAACCCTAAAAACTTGAGAATTGAAAAAACTATAGAGTCATACAATAAAGAAATACAATATAAAACTAGAAATAAGATACAAGCTTTTCAAGTCTTACAACCACACCAATAATTTGTTATCACACATGTTACAACCTACATTCCATCTTGTTGTCACCATACATCCACCTAGTAGCTGACACTTGTACACACCCAATAGCCTAATTATCAACCCATTATCTATTTGGTCATTACCATAGCAGCGTGTGGGCATACCCAATCATCGAGCCCTCAATTTTGTTGATCCTATATCAAAATCCTAACACTTGAGCATGCCCAAGCATCGGGCACTTGGTTTTTGCATTTTAACCATCATTTAATTGACACTCAATCAGTGTTGACATACTGTAAATACATGTCTGCGCTTACACGCAAGTGCACGTGATCTGAAGTAATAAGGGATGGTAAGATCCTGAGATTTATCATCCTCTAGGAAACTAGAGTTTACGTGAGTTCACTAATATTTAAATGAGATTAAATTTGTAGATTTCTAGTCCAGAATTACTTAAGTTAGGAATTCTTGTTTATATAATATTATTTGATTAAAATAGTTTTGGTATGTAATTTGATAAATCTACGATTTATAGTAATTTGAGTTAATAAAAACAATAATTTTCATTAGGATTAATAAGCTTTGATATGCCTTTGCTGCCTTTCAGGATAAAAAGAGTTGAAATCAAGTTTGCAATGAAAATATGAAAAATATGGAAATAACACGCTATGCTACACCACAGCGCGCTATGACATAATTTAATTCGAAAGGTAGGTGGTATCGTACGCCTAGCGAATACCAGATCGAAATTCAGGCATTATCGCGCACTGTAGCGAACCCATGACTAAAAGTTTGGCGCTATCGCGCGCTACAGCGGATCAGATGTTACCCGGGGCCATAAACCCTTATGCAAATTTTCAAAAGTCTCGCACTATGGTGCGCTACAGCGCCATCAAATTCGAAAGTGCCACGCTACCATGTGCTGCAGTGGTCTCAAGACCGAAAGTCCCGCACTACTGCGCACCGCAGCACCATCAAATTAGAAAGTGCCATGCTACCGCACGCTGCAGCAGCCTCAAGATAGAAAACCCCGTGCTACTGCGTGCCACAACGCCATTAAAATCGAAAGTGCCATGCTACCGCGTGCTTGTAGCGGTTTCAAGACCGAAAGTCCCGCGATACCGCGTATCGTAGTGCCCACCATAAATAGTTTGAGAAATGGGAATTCAAATCAGCATTGAGAACAGAAGAAAAGTTAATTCCTCCTCTTCCCACAGTAGCAATTGAATTAAATACATTAAATTCTTTTCTTTCTCAAGAGAATAAAAAATAATTAATAAAAGCTATTTAATTTCTGAGGAGAGGGAAGGGTGGATAGACTTATGCTGAGGAGATTTCCAAAGATTATAAAAATAGGGATTCAAGTCTAAATGAGGATTCTAATTTTCCAAACTCAAAGTATCTTGGAGATAGAGGCTACTGCAAAAACAAAGAGGAGAGAGTTCCCCCTGCCCAAGGAAGGAGAAGGCTGCACCTGTGAGGAAATAACAAGCATAGAAGACAAAGAAGGAGAAGAGATCCAAGATAGAGGAAGAGGCAGGTGAACATGACAACAATTCCCTAATATTGTACCCTATCTTTATACCTTTTATTTTTCTCTAAAAAAGCAATGCAAAGGCTTCCTTCTTCTTGTAATTTTTTCTAATTTACTTTTCAATAGCATCCTAATCCCTCATTAGGGAGGGTTGGGCATACGCATGTAATGATTTAAGGAATGAAAGTGTTTGTACTCTTCAATTATTAATGAATATCATTTTTATCATTTATTTGATTAAATGATGCGAACAATGGATTGGATAAATTATTTTTGTCATGAAGATATCTAAGCAAATGATGTTTTAAAATTGAGAAAACTATTGAGCTTTTAAATCACTTAGAACTAAGGTTGTGCATGTTGAGCATCCTTGCCGCGAATGTCCATGACATCATTAGTTGTGCAAAAATGACCAATGCAAACCCTTAGACCCGAGCTATTCATTAGAGCCATGGAATAATTATTAATCTTGAATCTCCACTGCTCACCATTAGCTTATGAGAGGAATTTTTGCATGACAGTCTAGAGCCTCGTGACAATCTCTGTGAGCGTCGTAGCATAATTCCTTGCTAAGCTGAGAAGTTGATGTATGTAAGCTGAGATACATTCATTGAGTTCCACAGCTCATTCTAAGTTTATGAGAGGATTTAGATATATTGTGTGCTTTGGGTGATGTGATATAACCCACCTAGCCTAAGTGCTCATCTTCTTAGTTGAAACTAGAATCGATACAAGTGAGCTCTTGGTGGAATTAAGTTCATGTGATGCATTATTAAAACTACAGATTTCATAACTTAGACGTAAGTATTGAACTCAACAAATATTGATCATATGAGGGTCTACGTGCCGAGATTGAACATTCTTGTGTTCATCTCTGAGCACTAAGCAAAATATAGTATATTTGGGGGATATCCTTGAGAAGACTATGTTTTTTGATTGTAATTAAATCATTTAATATAACTAACACTAAATTGATAAAGAAGAGTATACATAAACCCTTAATAAATTGCATGTTAATACCCAACTCTCCCTATTTTTTCGAAAAGTAGTTTGTAATTAAATTAGCAAGTTATGTAAATCTATTAGTAAGTTTTACTTAATTGTATTTATTTTGAATATACTTCCAGTTGAATCATGCTTTTGATATGCTTACCACTTAATGAATTGTAAAAATATTATCATAAGACATGTGACAAAATGAAGAATTATATCATTATTTGTAGTGTTTGTCTTTGAAAAGAGAAAAACAACACAGAGAATCTGTACATATTGGGTTGGCTGAAAGCCCTTGGGAATTATAAGGAGGGATTTAGCCCTTTTAGGAAGTGGGCAAATCCAAAGGAAAGACACATAATTATTTTCAAAATAGTTAATAAGCTACCGACGCGTAGTGAAAAAGTTTCCTAAGGGCTATGCCTATGGGCTTACCCATTTGGACTCAGGGGTCTTCGAACTTGACTTTATGTCACATAATGTTTTTGATGAGATTTAATTCATGCTAAATTCAAGTCTAACATGCAGAGCAAAACTAGTTTCAATTAGCAAATGTTTATATTTCTTTGTGATGCAAAGCTATTCATGTAACTTTTACATTGATTTATACCTAATATAGGATGCTAGAAAGTAACTCTCTATATACTCTTGTCTGACTAGCAAATATTGTTAAATTTTTAGATTTTGAAAATTGATCATAAGAAGAGTAACTTGAGCAAAGAAAAAGGGCTTGAGTTTTAAGAAATGAGTTGGAGAGGAAAATTTATTTTAACTTTTGTTGTAACATTAAATAATTCATGTAATATTTATGTAAATATCTTTGTATGAATAATTATAAACTTAGTATCATTTTATTTTCATTACTAATGTCTTGATTATGAATTGTTCCTTAGAAATTCTCAAACTCGATTTATCGGCCGTCACATAGTCTACTCCTAAAATAAATATGGATGGAATTTAATAATTTCAAAATTTATATTCCTGATTTGAATCCTAAATAGATATATTCTCAAATATTCTTTAATCAGTGATTTCTTGAAATAAAAGCTGAATTCTTACAATATTTCTGTCAAAATTTTGATTTGGCAATTTAAATTGAGCTCTAAAGTGCATTAAGCATGCTAAAATAAAAAATCTCAATTCTAAATAGTTTAATCTAAGAGTTAAATCATACTTAAAACATATTTAGAGAATCTTTATTTAAATAGTGTTTGAGGATTTCATCTTAGCATTAATCATATAATTACCTACATATGTGGTATGAAGACAAGTTGATTAAAGCTCATGGACTTTGCTCTTAAAGTGTATGTCTAACACTTTAGAAATAAGATTTAAAATCAATACATCATTTTGGTTTTATTTCTCAATCGGGGAAACATATCTATACACCATGAGAACTCAAAGGATTAAGGTTCCAAAGCTATGTTATAGAAGTTTGAAGTTGTGTAAGGTACGTTAAGTACTTAAATTTTTTATTAAATTCAAAATTAATTAAATTATGTTATTTGTCTTGAGCTCTATGTATACATCACTTATATAAATCTTAGTATAATTAGTTATTGATTGTTTTTTTAAAATCATGGCATTAGGATGTAGAAAACTCTATGCAAATGTGGAAAGTAATACTACTTGGTGAATAATCATGATAGTATTATCCTTTGTTAGAAATCATAATAGATGCAAACAAGAAATAAAAATTTTAGATTTTAATAAGTAACTTTGCAAATTAATCCTTCAATTAGGTCAAACATCATTTCATCAATATTAGGACCTATAGGTGTTCAAATTGGGTGTTTAAGGAGTTCATTTACTCCTTAAACAGTAACCTTTCTATAAAATTAGAAAGGATTTCATTTAGATCCATAATTCTCAAAGATAACTTTTAGAACCTTAAAATATTATTATTTTAAGAGGGAAAGGTCAAAATGCTTTACCATAGATTTCTTTCGTAACTTTTCTCAGTAATAGTATAATTTAGATATTTTATTATGTCTAATTAAACTCAATGGATTTCCCCTTTGATCAAACTCTAGATACTATTTGAGTTTGAGTAGATTAGACCTATTGTTATTAGATTTTATATATTAATCCAATAACAGGTGTTATAGTAGAACTTAACACTGGATTAGGAATTTCTAATCCAATATTGAGTACTACCTTTATAATAATGTGGATCTATGGGTAGAAGGAAATACAAACAATCTAATAAAACATTCATAAAAGTGTACAACATAAAAGAACAATTTAAAATCACAAATCAATTATATACAAATTGATAATTTAAATACATCACTCTTCCTCACATGAAAGAAAATGAAAGATAAATAAATAGAGTCTTCAACATAGCTACAGATCAGGTTCTTCCTTGAGTTCGCACCTGATCCATGCTCTTCATCTACCATATTTGGTATTTAATATGGTAAGACATAGTAAATAAAAAGAAACAAGTGGTTAGACTTTTAAAAGTCTAAATATATTTTAAGGGTAATTATGTATATTATTTTTGTTAAGCGGATAGCAAGTTAGCCATTTATATTTAAATAAAAGTGGCCATTTGACATGAAATGAATGAATAAGTAAACAACTATTAAGAGCTGTAAAGTAAGAAGGCTCACATAGTTTCTAGTGATCTACTATTCATCTATCAAATAGGTTAGCATGGCATTTTGTATACTGTGCATTTTAAGATTATATGAATATTTTCAAATGGATTTGCATGCTAAGTAAGAAGACACTGTAAATAATTTAAGTAAATTGTATTTGTAGAAAAATTTACACTGCATAAATAAAACTAAAATATTAAAATACTATAAAGAAATAAAGTAAGCAATTTCAATTTAAGAGACTCAATAAATATAATCATAAGACTATAATAACTATTCACAATCAATATAATAAGAAATTTAATTCATGATTTATTTATTTTATATTTGGTTCTATAGGCGCATAATATGTGAGGATTTGAGTACATCTACTCAACTATAAGTAAAATGTGTCAACTGCATACACACACATTCCCCCTCATAAGACTTATATGATCTCCTGATACTCTAGTAACATGTCTAGGCTTAATGACAAATATACTATAATCCACCAAAATAAACCCCTCTAAAGTAATTTTAAATGTTTATTATATGCTCAAAATCTTAATGCATGATTCAATGATTGATCTCGTTATGTTGCAGCATTTCAAGGATTATCAAATTTACATGATATTCATTTATTTTCTATTTATAATTACTTATCTTCATGTTTGGGACTAATGTGGCCCCTTAATTAACTTAGATAAGATAGATCTCTTGTTAATTAATATAATAATAATAGTATAAAAAAATCACTTTTAAAAATAGTATGTTAATTAAACTTTCTTGTAGTGATAAAATAATTTTATAAATATAATTATTTTAATTGTGAGATAAAATCTATGTTTATTGAATGATTTTATTTACCTAAGATTGATAATCATTTGATTTCCATTGCTATATGTAAGCTTAGGAATTTATCCAATTGGGTACTTTATAATTTTACTTATATATAATTTTATTATAAATGCTAAGTGCAATCTTACTATTACTAACTCTAGTTATCAAATTTCCAAATTTTAACACCTTTTGATTTATATTCTAATGTTTAGTTTATTCTAACCAAGCTAATATCGTCTAACATTCTTTTCACTATCTAGGTATATGCTTAAGCTTTCGTTAAGGTTTTATATTAACTACAAGTCTATTAGTTATCTTAAGATTTAGACACTCTTTATTACTATTCACACACCTTTGATTCTAATAAAGATCTCTTATATGGAGAGTTTACTAAATAATAATTCTTTAATCTAATGCTTTGAGATATCTCATGGTTAACGCATGACTAAGTTCTAGGATTTTTTACTCAAATGTTACTTAATAATGTTTCATATGACTATAGTAGAAGAGCTATTTCTTACATAGAAAAGGTGGTTTGATCTAATAGGTTGAGTGCCTGAAGTACCAAGATTCTATCTTCTTGAATCTAATGTAATTTAAATGAAGCCTATATCCTATTCTAATTATTCAAAATAAGTTTGGATTTGATTACAAGGTTACATATAAGGATCCATACTTTGAGCTCTTAATCTTTATTTATAAGGTTAGAGATTTACTACAAGCAATATAATGCATTTATCATTACTTAATTTTCTCTAACACAATGTTTTAAGGCTCACCTAAGCATCAATTTAATTTAACCTTGCTATCCCAGGTTCTAGGAGACATTAATACATTCATTCAATATATATGATTTTCATTGGTCATAAAAGAATGTACATCAATAAGGATAGTCCTTAAATAATTCTAGAACGACATATTCATTCATCGTTGATAGCAGACTTGAATTAAATTCCTTTCTTAAAGTTGTCTATCCAAACTTCATTCATATGCATTTAATACATCTCCTTGATGCCTTTACTTTAACAAGTAGAAATTCTGAATTCATAATACATGGATATCCCAATTTCAGGGCGGTTGATCTATATATTGAATTTTAGAAGACAATACTTTGATTCAAGTTAGAATTCAATGAATTCTAATTCTTTGATCTTATAAAACTTAAGATATGAATTTATATTGAATTAAAATAATAAAAATTATGAACATATATATTATCAGATAAATTGATTGCTCAAATTAGTTCAATATTATTGCTAATAATATAAAAGAAGAATGGCAAGTATGGAAACTGTATTTTTGACTATAGACAAATATACAAAAACTATATTTGTTTTTGTCCCTTTAATTTTTTTCGGCAATACATTAAATCTACCTTTAAAGGTTAGCGTGATATCTCCCTGATCAAAGAGATAACAAGATGTGAATAGAATTCAAATGAACTGAAGTAGTGATTAAAATAGGAATTCAACATATTACGCTCGATGAACTGCATTGGCGTTTATATAAAGTTAAATGACATAATTGTTATAATTTTAGGTAACAAAGGTTAATTAGAATGAATTTTGCATTTTGAAATCAACATTATGAATGTTACTTGATGATAACTTTCTTTGTCATTTGAAATTGTTGTTTTCTTTATACAAAAGCTGAACATCAATTATTTCTATTGATTTAATTCAGTATGGAGGGCGTTGAGAGCTGGGAATATTTTTATCATATATAAATGAAGTGAAACTAGAAAACATTATAAACTGAATATTCATATATATTTAGACCATATGATATTAGGAATCTATTCTATATATGAATGTTTAATCTCTTAAACAATAAGAAATATTGTCGATTTATGTTTCCTTGCTGATTTAAGAAAGGATGCAACAAGTTGTTGCATGTTTCTTCGAGTTCCATCAATTACGGTGGGTATGGATAGGTACCAACAATGTGAAGAAAGTAAGGGCTACCGCAAATTGATCTAAAGTGTATGTTAGCATATTTGAATTGAAATTATATAATTGATCAACTCATATAATTTACCAATGTTGCATAAATGCTGAAATTAAAGCTAAAAGAAAAAGAGTTTGATGAGGTTCCAAGTGACTTGAAAATATATAATTAAAAAGGGATAGTCAGTGTTGTTGTGAAAGAAGCACAAATCTTTATTTTGGCACCGTATTTATCATTATTATGTTGAATGTGAAAGTATAATGCTTATCCATTTTCTAAATCTTATTTATCCTAATCTTGCAAACAATGCTCAGATTTGAAGCATAAACTATACATAAGTTGTTAAAATGTTAAAATTATTATTGATATAAAATATTGAATTCTGCTTATATGCATGTTTGCAAATACCATACCAACAAGTGTCTACAATTAGCATTATAGTTAAGAAATAAAAAAATGCCAAAATCAATATTTGTGATGCCCCACCCACTAATCCGCAAGATTAGACCGAAGGGGTGGTGTGCCACTCTGGAAAATCCCTCACTTATTATTAGATTAGATAAGATTCACAATCTACTGATAAGGGAAGGACATGCATAGAATAACTATGAAGATCAGTCACTACATCTAACTTACATACAGAGTGTAGAAGCAAAATAAAATAAATATTACATCCATTCACCATACATCAAGTAAGAAATAGTACTATAGCTCAACAAATAATAAAGTACAGAAAAGTAATCACAGTCACAGTACCTGTATTATTACAACATTTAATAAAAGTTTTTATTGAAAATAAATCTAAAAGGCTTTCATTCTCACAAAAAGATTAGAAGAAGACTAGATAGTATCTGGCTCTCTTGGTTGATGCTTCTCCTCTAAGTAAGGTTCCTCTTCTTCAGTACCTAGCTCCTCAAACCTATCTGAATCTGATATTATCAGTTTCATAATGCAAGGACCCCAACCAATAAATAAAAATCTTATTAGATAATTATCTAAGTATATTTTATGCTGATTAATTTTCATATATTATTAATGTCACCATTTTAAACTTAAGCACAACAAAAAGTAAACTAAAAGTAATAGGAGCAGTAAGTATACAAGGAACATGGTAAGTTATAAATATAGCATCTATAACTAAACAAAAAGTGAGGCAAAAGCACACCTCAAGCAAACTAAACAAGAAATGGGCATATATATATAGTGTAGTAAGTCAAGGTATTGAAAGTAAAGTCTAATGCTAAACATGTTGATGATCATATGACATATACTGATTTAAAATAGTAAGTCTGTAGCGCCCCGCCCTGTTGCCACACGCAAAAGAGACAGTTATAATCAATTTCGGCGGCGGAGTAGTGCACCACTCGGGGAGGAATAACCCGTCTCCCCGAATAGCTAAAAACTAAGCCCGTCTGGAGGGCTGCTGACTTAATCTCAAGGAGGGCTGAGAGCTAATACTTAAGATAAGAGTAGTATTCTTATCCTAAGTATTAAGCAAATACATACATTGGATTTAGAATACAATACGAATCTAATCTATGTATAAGATATCAGCATTTCCAATATATTAATCACATCACAATACTTAGTATAAGTAGTATATAATAGAGTACAAAAGCTTAAAGCAAACATTTAGAAACATTCATCACAGAAGCTGTATGAAAACATTTGTCTCAAAAAAGAAAAGAAAATACATCCAGAATAATTACAAACATTTACTGAATGACAGGCATAGAGCTAAGTACTGAACTAAAAATACTAAGCAGAAAAAAAAACTAGAGAAGAGTCCGCTAATGCTCCAAGGGTTCTTCCTGAATCTCCTGGGTGTCCTCATGACCTGGTTCAACATACTGCTCAGGATCTAGCAAATTGTCGGATCCTAAAAGTACCATGTGTTAGATAATAAGTCTAACACATCGAACTAGTCTAAACAGTTCTAGTTATTCATTTAACATTTAAATAATATGATTAAATCTGCAAACATTTTGTAAAGGTAATTTAAAGCATAAAACTATATAAAACTGTATAAAACTGAAGTAAAGTAAGGTAAAGCTGAACTCTAACCTGGAATACTGAAAATAAACTAAAACAATACTGAATCTGAACTAAATAATCATCTGTAAAATTATACTATATGTCACTAAAATTGTGCATCTGAATATGCCACAAGACTGTATGCTACTGATATATAACCAACATATCACTAAACTACTATGAGTAGTACGGTCCAATGTATAAATACATCTAGTTGGAAATACTACTTACTGATGATGCCGATGCATCCTGAAATTCTCCAGTCAATGTATGCAACAGTCTATAACCCATAAATCATCGCTGAAACTCATACATTATTCTGATACTCACACTTCATGCTTATGCTCATGCTCGTGCTTCTAAACTACATGAGATAAAACTGAAAATCTAGAAAATGCTTTGAAATCTGATAATGAATTATAGGTCTCCATTATGCAGGATCTTGCTAAAAGGATTCTGACTCCTAGATTCTAGTTCGATAATTGGTTAAAATTGAGAGTTAACTTAAAAATCATTAGCTGGGATGTTGTATACACATAGTTAGCATGTTTGCAAGAAAGGTGAATTTAACCCTTAGCTTGTTTAAACTACACTTATCGAAGTGCACTACGATAAGAGGCAGAACCCGATCACAGTTTATATATCAAGCTAAGTGGTTAAATGACCTAATTATAAGCATACTTAGTGGTCTACGCAAAGTGACTTAAGATACTTAGTTTGCTTAAATTGTACTTATCGAAGCGCACTATGATAGGAGGCAGAACCCGGTCACAGTTTATATCTCAGACTAAGGATCTTGTTCACTAATTGTAACACTCTTAGTCTTGAAAGATTTACTTTAATGGGATTATATTTGTCTAATCCCTCGAGATAGCACCTGTTCATAAGTCCACATTGGAGTGAATCAACTAATCCTGAATACTACTGAAATAATCTAGTACTATGGGTATACCCTACTATACCCAATCAATAATCTGGGTTCAGATGATTCTATTTAATCAATAAAGATTTATCAAAGCTATTAATCCTTACTCTAAATAGGTGTGTCCTACACAAAGGCTCCAAAGATGTTATCAAAAGATCACTCAACATAGGTTACTACCACAAGGAATAAGTCTCATTTTAAGCACTTTAGGTGATTCATACCTCAAGGTATCCAGCTCAACTTCTAGGATTATGAAGGATCATCTAAGTTTCCTACCTCAATATGTTACAAAAGTCCTTCCTACCTCAATGCATCAATAAGTAAGGCCTTTAAATGTTTTATAATGATCCTAATGCAAGATCCTTAAGATCTCACTCTTCTACTTCTTAAGTTAACATTCAAGTGGTTAGATCAAATGATTAAAATTCATTTGATCATTTTCTATTCTACAATTATGAGATAAAATCAAGAATATTATTAGAGTTAGGTCATTTCATAAATTATTATAATTTTATTATCATCTTTATGCTAATAATCTTATATAGGAGAAAATCAAGGATCTAAAGTTTGGATTCAGATGGTTCAATCACACATATTCAATATTAACCCTAGCACTTCTAATTCAATGATTTAAGATCAATATCAAACCATGTGCATTATTGGAATAATGTCAATTGAATTATCTTATAATCAAGTTAATTAATTAAGTGATTAAGGTTTAGATCTTAATCCAAACAAGCTATGGTTTAACCCCTAACCTTTCTATCATTAAGACCAATGTTAATTTAAAGGTCAATGATAAATCAATATATTATTAGTTTATTATTGATGTCACACTTTAGGTTTAGATTAAGTATCATCTACTAAATTAAGTTACCAAGATTCTTATGTTCAAGTTTAATTTAATATCAATTATGCATATTTAAGTGTCCAATTAAGTGTTAAAAGTTTTCTAACATACATCTGAATAACATAAAAGCATATGAATGACATAAAATAAAAAGGTAATTAATGCTAATCAAATTCTAAATCAAACCCAAGAGATTATCACATAATCAAAATTCTAAAAGAGGACCTAAGTTTCATGCCATTTGGTTGTTAAAGTATATCTATTTAATACAAGCATTTAGGACTCTATTACTTAGCCTTTGGTATATCAATACATTTAAGGAACATAGTAGGTTTTGAGCACTTTAAGAACAACAAAGTTTCAATTTTAATTTATGCAATGCTCAATTTTAGCTAAAATAAGCTTAAATTTGATATTATTTAGTCCCACTAGGGTCATAGGGATCTTAAAATACAAAAACAGTAAAGTTTTGGCTATTTCAGCCAAAACTGGGTAGTTTTTAAAAAAATTCTAGGAATTTTGCAAGTTTGGGTGCTCAAGCACGCTACTGCATGTGGTAGCGCTTTTCGCATGGCAGCGCGCGGCAGCGCTGGGGTGCGCTGCGGCCCGCTGCGGCGCGCTATGGCGCACAACAGCGGTTCATTTTGCAAAATTACTGTTCAATTAATTTAATTTTCACATTTCCTAAAGTCTTGCTCAAGATTCTGCTACAGCATGCTACGGCACACCGTAGTGATCCATTTTGCAAAACACTATTTAAATAGTCAGTTTTCTGATTTCCTAATGTTCCTCATAAAATACCACTGCAGCCCGCTGCAACGCGTTACTGCGCGCTGTAGCGGTCTACTTTGCAAATTTAATGTTTAATTACTTTAATATATGTTTTTATATCTTTCTTCCAAACTACCGTTGTAGCCCACTGCAGCGCGCTGCAGCGGTCCAGGTTGCAACTTTGGGCGCTGCAGCGCCAGACGGTGCTTTCGCCTGGATGAAACCTATAAGACCTATTTTCGAGCTCAATTACTCCCAATTCGGGGCATTCCATGAGCGGTGCCATATATTAATGGAAATGTATTTCCAATACCTTTCCATTGACACCAAAATTGGAACAAATAGAGCATCTTAGCGATACTAAAAATGATGATGAAGGGCAGGGTGTGCAGAATGCAAGAAAAATAGAGCATTACTTTTTATATCTTAAAGAGTTGTAATGGCATTTATACTGAAACATGGATGTCTAAAGGTGCAATAAGCATTATGTGGTGCCCCACCCCTTAACTCACAAGGATTAAGCCAAGGGTAGAGTGTCATTCTGGTTAACCCCTCATTATTAGATTAGGATAAAATCTACAATCCACCTGATTAGGGAAGGATTAATACAGAATCAACTAACATTCACTATTTACTAAATCATACAGAGTGCGGAAGCAAATTAAAGACTGACATCTAAGCATCACAGTATGGTAAACATTACTCAGAATATAAGCATAAAATAATCCAAACATGCAGTCATAGGTACCTGTATTATTACAATATTTAAAGTTTAGACAAATGGAGAAGAAAATGCACTCATCCTCGCAGGTAGAATAACTAGCTAAATGTCCTCAGGTCCAAGCTACTGCTCCTCCTCCAAATAAGCTCCTCCTCAGGTACCGTCACCTCCACCCGCTCTAATCCTGATATTGTCAATTTCACAATGTAGGGCCCCACCCAAAAAAAAAGAAAATCTTATGTTAAGCAATTATCTAAGTACATTTTAGGTTGATGCATTTTTATGTGTTTTATAATATCGCCACTTTACAATTTCCAAGCAACAATAAAATGGGAGTAACTAGCAGTACAATAAGAAGTGGGACAGCTATAAATAATATTTATAACTTAAGCAAAAAGGAGGCTAAGACATGCCTCAAAAGCAAAGTAAACAAGATAAGGCATATAAATATAAATAACTAAACAGGTGCTGAAAGGAAATATTACATCCTAAGACATGCTGGTGATCAAATGAAACATGCAGATTAAATAAGCAAACTTGACAGTGATACGTATAATAGCAGTAAAATTCTAACATCCTACTATATATAAGCAGAACAAAGAAATAGTTAATCGAATAAATAATACTAAAACATAGCCAAATATCAAGCTGTACATGAATTTATGTATACTGATTGCCATATCAGAAGACTTGGCCAAATTGGCCCATATATACATATATATCAATTTGTTCCCATAAACATAACTGAATACACAGTGTGACTGAAGATGCAGGCAATACTATGCAACATATTTTAGTTATTTTACTTTTGTTTCTATGGACAACTTTTAGAAACAACTAAGGAGTTAAGCACGTCTGCAAGACTATATGGGTCCCAAGCCTAACACACTCTCCTCAATGAGAATGTTAGGCATCCTGATCTCAGCTTACCCCTGTCCATCGGGGTAAATATGCACCATAATCACCACGAACTAGACCCAAAGGTAACTGTTATCCTATTATTTTAAGTTTTCATTTTTACGCACAAAGTTCTCTTATATGAAATATCCAATGAAGTAAACTCAAATATACAAGGAATGCGTAGCACAAAGTATCAAAATAAGCAAGGGACTCTACTAATATGGTGACATCATTTGTTTTCCATTATCCATTCTAACTATTCTAAGTTACACAAGTTCAAGATCACCATTTTCTTACTATCGAGTGTAACTTAGAAACTCGTTCTTATAAGTTACAAAATAACAGGACTAGCTAGGTCCTAATATACTGAATCAAAGTCAACTATAAGAGTTAAATAATAAATCATTACGACCTAATTAATAATTTTAGACGTTCTAACTTAAAGCTACTAAACTATAGATTATAGATTAAACACCATGAGATTGGGCTAAATTATATAATCCAAAAAGGATATGACCTAAGATCTAAGTTTCATTCTAAAAGTGATCTAATAATTTAAGCTAATCCTATTAAGTAATCAAACTTAATATGATGAATCTCCTATCTTAGATCTAAGGTTAAAAGATAAAATAATCAAAATAAGTTGGAAAATTCTAGAAACTAATAAAACCAAGGATTCATTAATTGAAAAATCCTATTTTTCAATGAATGAAATCAAATATATGAACTAATCCTAATCTCAGGAACAATCCTTAAAGTGTAGTGTTCAAGACTTAGGGAAATTCTGGGATCTGCCCTAATGGTTGATTTTACTCACTTAAACAACTCTAATATGGTTATAATATTAGTTATAGTGTTTTGAAAGTCTAATTAAAGGTTAAGGGCGTTTATCCTAAATTTTGGGCAGAAAGATAATTTTGCCCCTACTTAAGAATTCAAAACGTCAACTTTTGATTTATCCAAATTGAGATTTCTCTTTTTCATATGATTCCTTACTGTCTAACTTGAAGATAGACAGTAAGTACGTCCAATTTGGACAAGGAACGGGTCATAGAGGTTCAAACTAAGGTTTTTGACTTAAGAGCATTTAAGAAATTTTCACTCAACTAAAAACTAAGTTTTTATGCAGTTTATTATAGGTTACTATTTAAGGATTTCATAGAATCCAAGAACACTACATTCTGAGGTCAATTGATTAAGTTATGGATGTTTTAAGTTTGAAGGGCAATTTGGTAAATTCGAATCGGTCAACGGTGACAAAAATCAAACTTTTTTGTTTGAAGTCCAATTTTAGCAAACTTAGTTTATATAGCTTTCTTATCATGTACTGAGTATGTTGATAGGGAGTAAACCCAATTTGGACCTCAAATGGTCAAGTTATGACCTAACTAAGGGTGGAGGTATTTTGGTTATTTTCTAAATTTTTAGGATTTAAATCCTAAATATTATTTCAGTTTATTGATGACATCGAAATTCTAAACAAGTTAGCGTCTTGAATTTTTGGATTTGGAGTTGATTTGACCAAGTTATGGTCATTTGAATTCTAGGGGCAATTTGGTCATTTTCCACTAAAGTCAACTCTGAGTTATAGGGTTGACTTTTTATCCTGATGTCCAATTGAGAAAACTGATACTACTACAGTGATGGGGCCATTCTCCCGAGTATTTTAAGACCCATATTGACTATGTTTAGTCAACTAGGTCAAAAGTTATGGGATCCTAAAAAGGTCTTAAAATGCTACTTCGTTATGCGTACCCCAAAACTAAATTCTGTATTACGCCATTTGATTCCGTTTTTTTTTCTGAGTATTTTGAGACCTATATTGTCTATATTTGGATCATCCTACAAAAAATTATTAAATTTCTAAGTTTTACTATTCAAAAATATAATTTGTATTATTTACTATATATTCCAAAAATTAAATATTTTTCTGTATTTATTATTTAATTACTAATTATCTGCAATTAAATTAATGCTAATTAATAATTAACCTTTTTCTTAATCATTTTAAATATTCTGTATTACTGTTAGGATTTACTTTAGGATAATCCTAATCAAGTTTAGTTAATCTAATATTACTGTTAATATACATTAATTAACTTCACTGTTCAAGATTAATTTCTATTTAATTAGTATTTAGTTAGTTTTAATTAAATTCTAATTATTAATAATATAATACTAATTAATCAACATATTAAATAACTAATACTAACTGTGTTACTATTAGTTATTATTAGTTTAATACACTAATTTGTCTGTTAAGTACTAATCATAGTAATTAGCCCTCCTAATCACTCCTTAATATTAATTTAATCAACTTAACCTTTCTATCTTTATATATATATATATATAATAATAATAATTATTATTATATATTAAATATTTAAATACTTCTGCAGGTATTAATGGCACGGGTCCCGTCATCTGCCACGTGGCGGCCTGCCATTCGGGCATGGAAGAGGGGCGGGACCCACCCTTGCCGCGTGTCGCAAGCGGGGAGGCCGCGGGACAGTGGGCGGGGCCCGCATGTCACGCGGCAGGGTTCGAATGGCCGCAGGTCACGCGAGCGGGCCCCACGGACCCGTCAGCTGACGCGGCCCGCGCAAAAGTGGGCTCCACGCCCCAAGCGCTGTGCTGCACGCGGTCCGCGCGTGTGGGCCTCAGGCGGGCTTGAGGTGACCCGACCCGGCTCGACCGCTTCGTCTTCCCCCTCGCACCGCCAGAGCTAGGGCTTCGATTTTCTGACCCCTCCGGCCACCACCGGGGTCCGGCCCGCATATCAACGGGTAGGCAGTGACACGGGCTACACGTGGCCGACGATTGCATAGCAAGAGGTGGTCGGTGGCGTGAGCTAGGGCTAACCCTAGCTCCTATGGCTCGGTTCGAACAGGTCCTAACGGAAACCCCTATGGATCGATCGAGAAATTGTCTCGATCGATCACACCTTTGGAAGATCGGAACTGGTCGATCAGCAATCGAGCGTGCGAAATAAGGATACAATCATTCGAATATGGAATGCATAATTGAGAGGGGTCGATCGGGTACCTGGAACGAGCGACGGCTGCGAAGAACGGGCGAGGCGATTGACTCCTAGGGTTTGCAGAGATGACCTCCAGATGGCTTCCGACGGGGCGAGTTTCCGTGTCGCAAGCCGAGGGTTCCTAGGGTGGTTTAAGGAGGGGCAGGCGGAGCCTTCGAGGTCGTCACCGAGTGCTGCGGGTGGACCGCGGCCGCGGCCAGGCAGCGCGTGCCGCGTGCCTTACGTGTAGAGGCAGACGGGAAAGGTAGGCTGGCAGCCGTCGGATCGCGCGATCAGACGGCTAAGGATAGCTGTCTGATCTAACTGGAAGGAGCGACGGCGCTGATAGGGATAACGGCGTGCGGAATTTAAGAAAAGAAATTAATTAATTAAATTAAATAAAATATTTTATTTAATTAACTCTAATATTCATAATTAATAATTAATTTCTGAAAATTCCCAAATACTCACCCTTAGCTAAATGAGAGGTGAGGAACACAACTGCGATGTCGGATTTTTGATCCAATGAGTATTTAAATTTCCCAAATTTCGAGGTATTAAATATTATTAAAATATTCGTCAAAATTTTGATGACTTCCGATTGACACGAAAACTTCATCCCTAGCTAATTTGGGGTCGATGAGTGCGATGGCGAAGTCCGTTTTCCAAACTGAGGTCTGTTTTAATAGGTCAAATTTTAGGGTTCCTGAATTTTCCAGAAATTAGGATTCGATCTATTTGACTCCTGATTTAGACTAAGTCTTAGAGGTTGACTCCTATTTGCCTAATTAACACTTAGGATCATAATTAAGATTGAGATTAGTCTTAATTGACAGCAGTAACAACCTGGGTTGTTACACATTATAATAATATGAGGAAGACAAGGAGAGGAGTAAAGGGATACCTTAGCCTTGCAAGGAGTGGAGGAAGAAGTAGCATTTGCCTTTCTTCAGAGCCTTAGAGATGAGCTCCTTCTTTCAGCACAAGGGATCAATAGAGGAGGAAGAGGAGAAATTTTCCAGCAAGAAAAGAAAGAGAGCTGAGCTTCTCTTTAAAGAGGAGAAGAAATTATGAGCCTAGGGGATAGCCATCATGAGGCCTAGGGAAAGGGAGAAGGAGAGGCCATTAAAAATCAGCCCAAGGGGAATGGGGCACCAGCTGAGGTGATAGCCAGCCAAAAATGAGAATTAGAAAAAAAATAGGGAAATTATAATTTGGGGACTGTCTAATTACTTATTTATTTTCCCTAATTATTTAAATATTTTGATTTTTGAAACGTGCTCCAAAAATTCTCAAAAATTCACTCCTAGCTAATTTGGGGGTGAGGAATTCAACGGCGAAGTCGGAATTCGATTCTGATGATTATTTAATTATTTTAGTTTCCGGTGCATTTAATATATTAAAATATTCGCGAAAATCTGACGACTTCCAAATGCATCCAAAACATCACCCCTAGCTAATTTGGGGGTGACGATTACAACGGTGAAGTCAAATTTCGATTGTAAGGTCAAAATAAATACCTCAATTTTCTAATTAATTAAATATTAAATTAATCCAAAATTTTGGATTAACCTTCGAATTGCGCCAAATCTTTAAGAATTGATTCCAATGACTATATGACATTAACAGAATGATAATTAAGGTATGATTAGGCTTAAATTATGCTGGGTAACAATCTTGGGTTATTATAAAGTCTAAACATGGTACATATAGTAAGCAGTAAAGTCTATCATCCTAAAAATATATTTAAGTAAGTAGGTAAGTAAGGAAACACAACTGACTGAAATATGCATCAATAATATAGTACATAGTAAGCTAGAAGTAAAACAGGTTTGTAAAACTGTCATATCAAAAAATTGGCCAATCTGGCTAATTTTCTGGGCTAGGGAAGACAAAACAACAGAGCATAACTGAGGAGGCAGTAAATACAAATGCAGAATTTCTTAGTTATTTTACTTTTGTTTCTGTGGATATGTCCAGAAATAGCTGAGGAGTCAAGCATGTCTACAAGACTATACGGGTTCCAAGCTTAACACACACTCCTCAATAAGTAATGTTAAGCATCCTTATTACTCCTTACCCCTGTCCATTATGGTAAATGTGCACAAGAACTTACCAGAATATACTGAACCCAAGGCAATTGTTATCCTAATTATTTTAAGTTTTCATTTCATTCACAAAGTTTTCTTATATGACATGTCTAAGGAATTAAGCACAAAATACAAGGAATGCGTAGCACAATTCAAGTAAGCAAGGGACTCTTCTATACATGGTGACAGTGTTGTTGTCTAATTAAACCATTCTAACTATTCTAAGTTACATAAGTTTAGGATTTCTAATTCCTACTATCAAGTGTAACTTAGAAGCACGACCTTAATTAGAGCTGATCAGATTCTAATTTAATTTAATCAAGTACGAGTATAGGTTTAATCAATAAATCATAACATCCTAATTTGATGAATTTAGACGTTCTATCTAAGATCTGATCAAGATCTACTAAATTATATATTATGGATTAAATGCTACGAGATTGGGCTCAACCACATAATCCAAAAGGATAAGACATAAGATCTAAGTTTCAATCTAAAAGTGATCTATTGATTAAGGCAAATCCTATTAAGCAAATCAAACTTAATAAGATGAATCTCCTATTCTGAATCTAGGGTTAAAAGACAAAATAATTAAAATAATTTATAAAATCCAAAAACTAATACACCAATGATTCATTCATTGAAGAACCCACTTATCCAATGAATGAAATCTAACATATGAGCTAGTCCGAGTCTTAGGAATAGTTCTAATGTGAGGTGTAAGGCCCTAAGAAAAAACTTAGAGATAATTTAGGAAATTTAACCATCTTGACCTAATAACTGATTTTAATAATTAGAATGATTTTATTATAGTTCTAATATTAGTTTTATTTACTTAGAAGATAATCTAGGGTTTAAAGATGTTGAACCTAAAATTTGAACAAAATGGTCATTTTGCCCCTACTTAAGGGTCCGAAAAGCTATTTTTTGAATTAGGGTTCCAAATGGGGATTTCTTACTGCCAGATGATTCTTTACTATCTAACATAAAGATAGACAGTGCACACTCAATTTGGATAAGAAACGGATCCTACAGATTTAAACTAAGGATTTTGACCTAAGGGGCATTTTTATAATTTACTCCTAATGGAATCTAAATTTTTATGTATTTTACTATTGGTTACTATTCAAAAATTCTATAGAGTCTAAAAATACTAATTTTTTAGGTCAAATAGCTAAGTTAAAGCTATTTCAATTTCTAAGGGCATTTTGGTAATTTTTGTCAGTTAATGAGGACAAAAACTGAACTTTTTCGTTTGGAGTTCAAATTTAGCAAACTCAATTTATATAGCTTCCCTATAATATACTGAGGGTGTTGACAGGGATTAAACCCAAATTGAACTTCAAATAGTCAAGTTATGACCTAACTAGAGTTAGGGGTATTTTGGTCATTTCTAATTTTTTATATTTCAGATCCTAAATATTATTTCAGTTTATTGATGACACTAAAATTTTAAGTTATTTGGCACTTGAATTTTTAAATTTGGAGTTGAATTGACCAAGTTATGATCAATTGAAGTCTAGGGGCATTTTGGTTATTTTTAGGGTAGGGTCCTAAATGTTATTTTTCAAATTAAGCTCCAAATAGGGAAACTAATACTTCTATAGTATTGAGGTTATTCTCCTAAGTATTTTAAGACCTATATTCCCTATGTTTGGACACCCAGGTTAAGAGTTATGAGAGTTTATTTAAGTCCTAAAATATTACTACGTTATACATACCTCGAAATGAATTTTTGAATTATGCCATTTGATTCCTTTTATTTTTCAGAGTAAAATAAGACCTATATTTGTTATGTTTAGATCATTGTACAAAACGTTGTTAAACTTTAAATTTAATAAATTTTACTATTCACTTATTTATTTTGAATTAATTTACTATTCATATTTATAATTAAAAATTAATTAATTAATTATCATTAATTTTAAATTAATTAGTACTTAATCTACTATTTTATTAATTAATTAAATACATTAATTATCAATTTAATATTCTTAAATATTAATTTAGATTATCATTAAATCAATCCTAATTAATACAGTTACTCTTTTTGATTAATGAAATATTAATTAATTAATTTAAGCTAACTGGAGTTACTGTTTAATATAATTACTTACTGTTTAAGTTTTAATTTAATTCCTTATTTAGTATTTAATTAATTTATTAAACCACTGTTTAATGTTTAATTATAACTAATTTAATAATATGTTACTTAATTAAATTAATTAACCACTAATTAACTAATTACTTACTAATTAACCACACGGCAGGCAAAGAGGCCCGGACAGAGCCGCAGGACCCACGACTGCAGTCGAAGAGACTGCAGCCATAGGTGTGGGCCCCACGGGCGACGCGCGACGAACCCACGCGCGCCAGCTGGACGCTGCGGGGCCCACAGGCATGAGCCGTCTACTGACGCAGACGGGCCTGCACGTATCGGGCCGGGCTCGGGTCAACCCGAGCTGGCTAAAAGACCTCCGTGTACCCTTGTTGTAACCCGCAAAGGGTCCTGCTAGGGCACGACATTACCGGCAGCCCCGACAATGTCCTGTGATACCCCGCATGGATTCCGGTAGGTCTTGTCGAGGGCTAGCCATAGCTGGGCGAGACGGCGTGCGCGGAGGTCCGGAGCGTTAGCTAGACCTAACCCTAGGTCTACAGTTGTGGACGGGCAGGCTCTAACCGTTTTCACTGTAGAAGACCTCCTGATTCGCACCGATCGAACCCATTAGAGCTCGATCAAGCTCGATATATCGGTAATCGGGTATGTGGAATAGCAAGACGAAATTGAAAATCAAGCATTGCATGTGGATCGAAGGATTTTTTAGCGTACCTGAATGGACGATCACGAAGAGCAGAAGGTTTGACGATGCTGATCCGGACTTCAATCTCGCAACTGAAGTGGCTCAGCGCGTCGAGCTAGGCCTTAACGGCCTAAGGGCGGAGCCATCGAGGACAGCGCGGTTGGGCCAGTGGCCACCCGCGTGGAGGCTCGCGTGCGGGCCACGGAGATGAAGACGCGGGACCATTCTATCACCCGATCGAACGGCACACGACCCCCATCTGATCAGACAGGAGTTCCAACGAAAATTTCGGCGGGGTAACGGTGCAAAGACGGCGTCGTTTAATCGCTTAAAATTTTAATTATTAAATAATCTAATTAATTTAAATATTCTACTTATTCATTATTAATTAACAATTATCTTCTGAAAATTCTCAAATACTCACCCCTAGTAATTGAGGGGTAAGGAATGCAATGGTGAGGTCAGCTTTTTTATTCGACGAGTATTTTAATTTCCCAAATTTCAGGGTATTTAAATATTATTAAATTATTTGCCAAAATTTTGACGACTTCCGATTGACACAAAAACATCACCCCTAGCTAATTTGGGGGCAATGAGCACAATGGCAAAGCCTGTTTTCCAATCTGAGGTCTATTTGGATATATCAAATTTTAGAGTTTCTGAATTTTTCAAGAATCATGATTCGATCCATTTGACTCCTGATTTGAACTAAGTTTTAGTGGATGCCTCCTAATGACTTGATTAACACTTGGGATCAAGATTAAGACTGAGATTAGTCCAAATTGACTAAGATAACAACTTGGGTTGTTATAATATTTGAACTCATTGTTAAGTTAATATCGAAAATGTGTTATCTTAATAGACATTATGCAAAAAATTGCAAACAAGTTAACCATATTTGAAATTTTCTTAGCATTTTTGCTTTTCTTAATTTTGAATTTGAATATTTAAGAGGCATTAAAGATGGTGTGATATATTCAATTAGCTGATGTTTACCTTTATTTTGTCTAAATTTTCAGTGAAGGTCTTAAAATTATGAAAATCATACTTACTTTATACCTAATGCATGCAACTATGAGGTGTGAACTTGTTATCTGGCAAGTGATTAAATGAGTACTAATATTAAGCCTAATAAGTGTGATAGGATGTCTATATTACCTGCTATGCTCATGTTGTTGGGGGACTAGTTTAAATTATTGCTTATTCTTATTTCTATTACCTTATCTCTTTTGCTCTTTCTCCATGATGCCATCTTTCTTAAGCATGTTCCTGTTCTTCTTGAGGTCCATTTTTCATCATCTGGTCTATTCTCCTCAAGTATAGCACAGTGGTAGTTCAATTGAATAGTTAGTAGTGTTTGTTGCTAGTTTGTTTCCCTAATTATTAGAGGAAAAGACAGTGGTATCATATCCTACTACGTCACCCAACCCAGCTGCTGGTGATAAACTCTTCAGCACCTTTCTCAAAACTATCTCTCTTTCAAATAACTTATTCCACATATTCTCAAAATTACAAATTCAGCGTCGATTTCGGAAGCACATGCAATTGTCTTTGTATCACTCTCTTGAAAAATATTAAATTATCAGATTCAAACAACTTGGATTGGACTCATTTGGAATCTTGTTTGAAATCATCTTGCTTTAAGTTTTATTGCATAAACTAATTTATTCATTAACTAAATGATAATTTTTGGTTCTAATTGTTGTTTCTTTTGATCTTAAAACATAATTCTGAGATTTTAAACTTATGCCCAAATATGAGAACATTATCTGCATAATTAGGCTATGCAACATACTTGGTGAGGTTACTTCATTTGTTGTTGAAAGGAGATATTACATTCTTCAGTCTATTAAAGAATAAAGCACATTTGTTATCCAATTTATTTATGAATTTGTTTGATGATTGTCTAGAGAGATGTGGAGTTCTTTTTTTTCTGTTTTTGGTGATTCCATCTATAGTGTACCTGTAATTTTTTTCTAGGCTCATTTTTTCGATCTGTTTAAGATTATAATTTATTAACAAATTTTTCAAGAACTATTATTTAACGCATATTTTAATAAATTAGATAACATTAAGGGAAAATGGCAAAGAAAATAAAATTGAATGGTGAAGATATGTTAAATGATGCATTTATAAAACCTTGTATAAAATTGTCACTAAAATTCTGACATCTGGGTTTTCTTTAACTAATTCCAATCAACGCATTCTACAAACAACCTTTTTGATCAAACAATTTTTTTTTCTTTTTGTGGTAAATACTTGATTAGACTCATTCCATTTTGGATTTTTTTTTTAGCCAGCAGGTACATAAATTATGCATTTCTTATGCTAGTATGTAACTGCATGATCTATTTAAACTAAGCAAAACTTGTAAATCACACATTGTTCTATTTATTAAAGCACATGAGATTCATAAGCAAATGATTTTCTTTTATTTAATTTCTTATGATGGTTTAAACATACTCATTGTTAGGTCTTAAGTCTTAAATGAGAAAGATGGAGGGTTGGTTAGGTAGTTGACAATTAGCACAAAACTTTATTAAATTTACATGGCATGGATGTTTTGAGAAATCGTGTTAAGGATGAGATGCCACTTGGAAATGACACACTATATTATTTGAATGCAGTGAAGTGTGCAAAGGCATTCGGGTGCAAAGTGAGCAAGGGTTATTATATTATGTGTGATTGCAGGTGAAAGAGTAGTATATGGTGTTAGGAATAAGATGCTAGAAAATGGTATCATTATGAGTAATTTTATGAAGTTAGGGGTTATCATGATTAATAGTAATATTACTATTATATGCTGTCATCAAATGAGGTGAATAGGTGAGAAAGTAAAATAAAATGATAGTTACACTTTAATACTTACAAGTTGACAATTAGCACAAAACTTTATTAAATTTACATGGCATGGATGTTTTGAGAAATCGTGTTAAGGGTGAGATGCCACTTGGAAATGACACTATATTTTTGAATGCAGTGAAGTGTGCAAAGGCATTCGGGTGCAAAGTGAGCAAGCGTTATTATATTATGTGTGATTGCAGGTGAAAGAATAGTATATGGTGTTAGGAATAAGATGCTGGAAAATGGGTATCATTATGAGTGATTTTATGAAGTTAGGGGTTATCATGATTAATAGTAATATTACTATTATATGCTCTCATCAAATGAGGTGAATAGGTGAGAAAGTAAAATAAAATGATAGTTACACTTTAATACTTACATAATGATTGACATAAACATGACACGAGTATTGTTTTGGATAAAATTTAAGGGATGATGTATTTGAAGTTTAGAAAATAAATGTAGATTTATGTATTTAACCTCTGTAATTGGTGAAGTGAAAAGAAGAGAGACTCTCACATAAGAATATGATTTATAAAGTTTGGGTTTATGATTTTGTTCATAAAAGAAGATGATACATTGCAAGTCATTAAATTCTGAATATTTTTTTTAAAGTTAGCATGCTTTGGAAAACTTATGAATTTTTATTGTAATATCTTTTTCCTCCTAATAAGTGATAGATAATATAATTGATTAAAGTGCTAGTATTAATCTTAAGATAGAAAACTTAAGAATTCTCTTAAAGTTGATTTTTGTTTTTGTTTGAACTAATCCAAAGACATATATTAAATATTCACCTTTCTTTAAATTATGTTTAGAATAATTAACCAATAATCCTTATCATAAACCTTTTTTTCATCACCTCCTAAAATTGCAAATTTAAGCCCTTCAGTTCTTAAGCTTATTAAAGTGTCGGGGACGACACCTCTTTAAGAGGGGGAGTCTATAACAACCTAAGATTGTTAATCATCATTTAATAATCTAATTAACTTTAAATCTCTTCAAATAGTCTTAATTAGATATTAGAAGCGAATCCCGAAGTTTTGGTCCAGTTTGGAGACCAAATAAGTAAAATCATAATTTTATCATATGTTTAAATCAGAAAATTGAGAAAATTAATTTTGACCTCAGATTAAATATCGGACTTTGTCATTACGTTCCTCACCCCCAAATTAGCTAGGGGTTAAAATTTGGTGACTTTTAGAGATTGTCAAAAATTCCCGATTATTTTAGTGTATTTTCGATACCCTGAAAAATGAAATCATTAAGACAATCTCAAATTGAAATTTCGACTGTATTTTTGAGTTTGTCACCCTTGATTTAGTTAAGAGCAAATTTTGCTGAAATTTTTTTAGCAAGCATATAATTGCTTAAATCTAATTAAATGAAATAATATAAAAACAAATTATTTATTTAATTAATTAATTAATAAACAAATTCTTCTTTTTATAACCTTACACATAAAGTTGCTTTATCCATTGGGGCTACCTCTTTGCCCTAATCGCACGCTGCTCGATCGAAAGGGCATTCTCCTCTTCGATCATTGCAGGGGCGACGCGTGGCTCACGCCGCGAGTATGTGCCAATGGAAAGCTCTATGAGGATCAGTACGTTATGAACCCAACCCATCCATGACCATGCTTTTCGAATCTTAAAAGGTAGGGTTCCGAATCCATTACGCTATTTTTGAAGCATTATGATCGAAGTCCTTGCAAGCTTGCTTAGGGATCCTAGAGACAACCTCACGACGATCGAACAGGTACTCCACACGATTTTTCTATCAAATGTTAAGTTGTCAAATGGGTTTCATGATATTAGGGTATTAATTTTTTACTCAAATGCTTAACTTTATTTTGTTGGGCTAATAGTGGGATATGCTTGACAATTATTTTGGTTAATGAAATCGCTGGCCAAAGTTGGTAGAACCTTTTTTTCTTATTCCAGCAACAATTATAAATTAAAGTATTTTTTTAAGTATAGAAGATATCATATATATATATATATATATATATATATATATATATATATATATATATATATATATATATATATATATATTGGATATATAACAAAAATAACACATAAATAAAATAGAGAAGATATCAGTATAAATAAAGAGGATTCAGTGACATATAGGAAATAAGTTTATAAGTTTTATCATTTGTGCTTTATTAATTTTTTTTTCTTTTATGAATAGATTTCATTGTTTGTACTTTCTTTAATTGAAATGTATAGGTATATCCATAGCTATAATTGCTTCGCACATCTTGCAAGTTTTGTATTGTAAATTTTTTTATTTTACTTTTGTTCCATTATGGATATTTTTTTATAATTTTAAGGGTTTACTCTTAATTTTTATAAGACTATTTTTTTCTTGGAATACTTTTCTATTGCAGGGATGCATAGTCATCTTTTGGAAAGTTGATTTGTTGAATATTTTGCTTTTCTTGTGCACAATTTGGTAAATGTAGATTTTTGAGTCCATTTATATTTTGATGGATTTCTTAAGTGATATCTTAGGTGTTATGTAAGGTAAAATTCTCAAACGGTACAATAACACAATTTGAATCATCCCATTTTATTAATTATATTTTTTTTTTGTTTAACTTAAATCCATACTATCGTTCACTTCCTGAACTTCTAAGAAGTTTATGAATTTTAGAGCTGTGTAGTTGAGCCACAATAAATACATATTCACAATCTCATGTATTAAATCTTAATCACTTTTATATAGATAGATGGATGACTACTCGTGTAAGAAATTGGATAGTAGTTTTATACAAATTGAAAGTATGATGAAGTTATTTTTAGCATAAATTATCTTGTATCTTCTTCGAAGTTTAAAATGAACTTTCTATATTGACATTCTCTATCTTTTCATTAAATTATTTATTAGTGCAGGTTAATATCTTCAACAGCTTTTATGAGTTATATTGAGGCATAATAAGCTTTTGTGATTTTAAATTGTAGAGATCTCTAATAGCTCATTATAACAACATCATAATATCTTGTTGTTATTATATAGTTTTTAATTTCAAAATCTGTATGACTCATGCATCAATTCACAATGGGCTATGTTGATTGCTTATATGTATTTGATAGAGTTGCGCAACTTTCTTATTAACCCTAGATAACGATAAGTGGTTATATTCAAATTTTGTTATTCTTAAAATATATTTATTTAAACGTTTAGCTTAATTGATTAGTTATTGATGCTAAGGACAAAGTACATGATCGATTTAGTGAATTTTTAGTTTAAATATTCAGTTTAAAAATGAGTAGTATGTCATATATTAACTTTTTTTAGCATAGATATGCGAACTTTATTCATGCACAGGATTTAATAATGGCATAAATCTATGCCAATCAGTTAAAGTATTTTTGGAGCAGGCTTTACAATGGTGTAACCATTAAACACACATTTTCCATGGGGTTGTAGAATTGTGTTTCTTGTCTTTTGATGTAGCATATATTTTGATTAGAATTATATGCTAGATATGTAATAACTGCATTGTTTCTTTCGATTGAATGCTCTTGTCGTAACGATGGGTTTGCTATGAATGATATTGATAAGTTAAATGTTATTCCAAAACTTTTACTCAACTGAATGCTTCTAATTTTTCATGACTAATACTACAAATATATGTGATACACATTATACAATATTTAATTTAGAAATAGATGGCACTTGTTTGAGCTTAATGTTGCAAGAATGATGTTAGTTGGATATGATTGAGACCTAATTTTGAACTTGCAAGTGTATTTTTGTTGGGGTTGTCCAAATATCTATTTGTAACTTGTAGGCTTTGTTGCATTGCTTATTTATTTAAGAGCTCAACAAATTGTAATATTAAGATTATTTTGGTATTAGCAAAAGAGCTGCAACCTTCATAGATTTCGAACGAGATATTCTTGAGCAAGAAAAATTTTATTCTTTTCTTTTAGAAGCCTGCATATATGTTTTGTGTGAAAGAAATTTGAACGCAAAATACAACAAAAGATGTATGCAGTTAACTTGCAATGAATTATGCGATTAATTTGAATGTCCTGAACTTTAACAATTACACTTGTAAATTTTCAATTGCGATTACTACTACACTAATTAACTGCTATTGTATCTTAAAATGTTGTCTACTGCTCTTTAAAAGTTTGCTGAATTTGATTAAGAAATTGTTGTATTACATAGCTGATTTGTAAAGAGATCGTAAATTATGATCTTTCTAGATTTATTGTACAAATCTTAAACAAATTTTTATTTTAATCCTTTCTACAATCATTAATTACTTGATGTGGTGGAAATTTTTAATCTAAAATTTTAATTTGGAAATACAATGCATAAAATTGATAGAATTAAGGGGTACTTTAAAATGCATGTTGTTTTTTGTTTCTTCTTCTTATTATATTTATATATATATATATATAAGCTCAAACAAATTCCTACTCTTAATACTAAACTTATTAATTAGTTTAGGAAATAATATTCCTTAAGTTAATTAGGGATTTTATTTGTCCCAAATAATTATGATAGATAATTAAAAATAGAAAATAATAAATATAATGTGGTTTACAATAAATTGATAAATTTCTTGTTAAGATGCAACGCATTGAACCTAAACCTTGATTCATATATTAAGATTTTGTGCATATAATAAAAATTTAATATATTTTTTAGAGAGATTTATATGGTAAAATTTAGTACAGCTGTCATTAAGTCTGTGTAGGCTATTGGTGTATCCAGAGATCACATAATTCCTTTGAGGGAGAATGTGTGTGTTTACAGTTGACCCCACTTTTAGATAAGTTGAGTAGACGTACTCAACTCCTCACTTGTTCTTCACCCACAGAATAAAAGTACAAGATAAATAAATCATAAATTGCATTTCTCACAATCTTATTAATTATGAAGATTAAATATAGTCTTATGACTATATATATATATATATATATATATATATATATATATATATATATTCAGTCTTTAGACTAAAATTACTTACTTTTCTATTTTATAGCATTTTAAATCATTCATACAGTGTAAGGTTTCATACAAAAATGCAAATCTTATTTCTTATACTATTTTTCTTATTTAGCATACAATATTAGTTGAACATGTTTATATTTTCTTCAATTGCAAATGATTCAATTGCTATGCTAACATATTTGTTGTAGAATTAGTAGAGATGCTTAAATAATATGAGATTTTTTTTCTTACTTTACCTCCTTATTATTTTCATGCTTATTGCACCACTTATTTCATTTAAATTATAAATGGCAAATATGATATCCCCTTAATAATGTATTTTGCCTACTTTTAAAATGTACTTAGAATTTTTAATGTCTAACCATATTTTTTTTTTGTTGTGCCCTACCGTATTTAAAAACCAAAATATGATGGTGTCAAGAACTTGTTGTGGACCTTGGACTCAAGGTGGGTCGTGTTCATTATTTATAGTTCGTGCACCCTTCCTAATTCTAGTCTTATATTACATTTATTTTAGAGGATATATGTCCTTTGTTAAAATCTTGTATACATATTATTAACTGATGTATGTAACTTTATTAATATGTGATGCATTTATTCTTCTATTATATGAATGGCTTGAATGGTATGAATATTTATTTTCATTAATTATGCATCTAACTTTTTCCTTTCAAAGATTAATAAACTCCATGTAGTACTTAATAATGGGTTCAATTTCTCTAATCCAATATAAGTACTACAGTAACACTCGTTATTGGGTTAGATTACTTAATCTAATAATAGGGCGTTACACCCCAATAGCACACAGCACTCTAAGACCTCACATAAATATAAAATGAGCTACAGTGCTTTATTGATGGTTCTCAGCTCACATGCATCATCATCTTGATTTAGCAAAATTCAATGTGCTATGAAGCTCAATAGGACTTGTGTGATGGCCCTGCCCCATTGTGGTTATATTAACTCTTAAGTTAACATGATTACGATGGAGGGGTCACCAAATGACAAGGTTCCTACTTATAATTAGATTAGACACACATTCTAATCCATCATAATTAAGGACTTTGTCATTCTCCAAAGAAGTCATCACTAAATATAAATACAAACAAAGACAGAGTGCGGAAGCATAAATACAACATTCATCCATTATATATATACAATAGTACATAATAAGTAAAGTGTTGAAAAGTAAAATTAACCCTGTATTATTACAACTTTAAACAGTTTAAAAAGAGCTGAAATAAACACTCATCCTCATAAATGCAGAAAGAAACTAAGGATATTCAGTAGGACGTTCCTCCTCCAAATGTAGATCTCCTGAAGGCTCTACAATCTCAAATAGCTCAGAGTCTACCATTGTAGATATCACAATGATAGAGCCCCAGCCAACAAAAGAAAAAACTAATTAGACAATTTGTCTAAGTACATTTTAGGCTGCAAAATTTATTATGTTATTTGGATACCACTATAAAGAATGTAACATATAAGCAGGTATAGGAGCATAAATGCGTAAGAAAGGAACAATGTAAAGTTATAAACAACTGGTTTATAACTTAAATAAATAAGAAGTAAACACATACCTCCAAGTTTAGATGCATCAAGGTTAAGTATAGAATAAAGATTAAATACTAATATAACAGAAAAGAAAACTGCCTAAACATGCTTATGATCAATTTAAAATTATGCTAATTGACACGAGTAAAATGAACATATTAAGCATTTAATTTATTGAAAAGCAAAACTAACATCCTATAAGATATGAATAAAGAACAAAACTAGTAACCTATAAGAAAGAGTAAAGTTAGTAATGCAGTAAAGCAGTAAATAAGAAAGTGCTAAAAGTATAGTAAGGTAACTGAAACATAAAGTATAAGCTAAAATACTGAATTGGCCAAACTTGCCATCTGAAAGAAATATATATATATAAAGACTCACTTATTGCCATATCAGAGCCGGGCCAACTGCCACATGGGATGAATAAGATGAAGTAAGTGATACCGAGAGGTAGAAAAACTAGTACTACCATATCGGCATCAGGCTAATAGCCGCATGAGAAGAATAAGATGAAGTAAGTGGCAATGAGAGGCAGAAACACTGAGTAGAAGTGCACCTAAAACTAATACTATCATATCGGCACCGGGCTAATAGCCTCATGAGAAGTATAAGATGAAGTAAGTGATACTAAGAGGTAGACTAATTAGATTACACTCCACTTAACTGAAAGCACCAATAAAAAGGAATGTAAATGTTGCTTATGCAATTTCAAAGATGACATGAGATACTTATCAAATATCCTATGTCTAATATATGTATATAAGGTATGAGGCTCAAAACAAGGTTTCGCATCAAAGTCAAAGTGAGCAAGAGACTCTACTAGGACACAAGTGATATCCATTTGTTATCTATTTTAATAATTCTATCTACTCTAAGTTACACAAGTTTAGGATCTCTAGGTCTTACTATCGAGTGTAACCCAGATTCACGTACTTCTAGATTAAAAATAATTAGGAGTAGCTAAGTCCTAATTATAAATAAATTAATGTCAACTATATAAGTTAAATAACAAATCAATCAACTTATTTGATAATTTTAAGAATCCCAACCTCATAATGATTAGCAAAATCAAGATAAAAAGATTAAGAATTAAACTCCAAATATTGGGGCTTAATCACTTAATCCAAAGGTATATCTAAGGATCTAAGGTTAAATACCCATACTCACTGATTTAGATTATGGCAAATCCAAATGAGAAATCAGCTCATTAGGATAGATCTCTATCTTTAGTTTTAAGATTTAAAGATTAAATAATCATTAAATAAACTTAGAAAAATCAATAAACTAATAAACTCAAGGTTTTACCTATTGAGTAACCCAATTTACTCAATAGATGGACTCTAACCTAAGATCAATTTCTAATCCTAGGAATTTAAAGCTCTTAATTACTAAGAGTATCTCTTAAAACACATCCTAACTAGTGTTATAAAACTTAGGGGAAGATCTAAGAAGATTAAGGAAGGAAGGAACACTCATATTTTACTTGAGGATTATCTTAGGGTCCTAAGTTGAGATTTTAATCAAATTTTATTTTAAGCCTTATAATTACTTAAATTATGATCTAAATCACCAACCTTACTATTTATAATGTTTAGAATGAGGATTTAGGGCCTTAAAATGCTAAACTCTAAATTTGGGCAAAATGACCATTTTGCCCCTACTTAGGGGTTCAAAAGATCAAAATTTGATCTAGGTTCCAAATCTAAATTTTTTATTGGAAAAGTATTTCTTACTGTCTAATATAAGATTAGATAGTAATTACACTAATTTTTGGTAATTATTAAGTATTATGAGATCAAATTAATGAATTTGACTCATAGGGGCACTTTGGTAATTTGGCCTAATAGAATCTAAATTTTCTTTTATATTAATGTTACTTACTATCTAAGGTTTCTATAGTACCTAAAATTGCTAAATTCTGATAAGTATTGGCCAAGTTATGGCCAATACAAGCTTAAGGGTAAAATAGTAATTTAGGGTTTCTTAATTAAGGGTCAAAAAATCCTAACTTTTCTAATTGGTGTCCAAATTAAGTAAAGTTAGTGGCTATGGTTCACAAATAATTTACTGATCACAATTACTAGTGGTAGGCTCAATTGAACTCTAATTGGCTAAGTTATGACTTAATTAGGGTTTATGGTGATTAGTGAGTGATTAGTAAAATTAATCACCCAATCACTAAACCAACTACACCATTAGGTTCTATTCTACTCTAGGAGTTCTTTGAAACTTGAATTGTTAAATTTTGATCATTAAATTTGCTAATATTTACTAATTAAGATTTAGGGTAATTATGATTGATTAAGAAGTCAACTGTTGGATCTTAATTATTCTTGCAGTTTACTGTTAATTAGGTTTTTCTGATCAAAATGAATATAAGGATCACCTACTTTGGAGTTCAATTGACAAAGTTATGGTCAATTGAAGTTCTAGGGTTAATTGATCTAATTAGGGTTATGTCCTAAATGTGATTAGTCTAAAACTAATCCAAATAGCAAAATAAATATTACTAGACTAATCCTTAGGGTTTGCTAATTACTTTAAGACCTATATTAGGTATATTTGGGTTAATAGGTATTAAGTTATAACAATTTGAATGTTTGTAACATTTTCTCAATTAATTACTATCCTAAAATATCACTATGTGATATGTTGATCCTACACCACAATTAATGGTGTCATTAGATTCTTTAAATTTTTTTTATTTATTTGGTATATTCATTTACATGATTTGGACACATATTTATTAAGAAATAGATGATTGAAAGTTAGGTTTTATTAAATTAATACATCTATTTAATTTATTTAATATTAATCTACAATTTAATTCTCTGTTTATTATAAATAAAATAATTATTATATTATTATATGTTATTAATTAATTATGTTCATTTTCCTGCTTATGTATATACATATGTATATATATAAGTATATATATATATATATATATATATATATATATATATATATATATATATATATATATATATATATATATATATGTACATATATTCCAAGTAGATTAGCATGTATAACTATTTAATTAAATGTATAATAATTATAAATGTTAAATTTGTTAATTTAACTAACTATAAATTTAATTTGAAATATTCATGCCTCTGTTTACATATATATAAATAAATATATATATATATATATATATTATTAATTAATTTCTACATGTGGGACCCGCACTGACAAACGACGCGATTGTGGGGCCCATAGTGAGTACGTGGTGCACTGGGATTCGCTATGGCCTGACCTGCGAGCCCCACTGACACCCGCTGCGAATGACAGCTGGCCCCACTCTCGGCCGACGCGAAGAGGCACGCGTCTGCACAAGAGCATGCCAGCTGGACACGCAGGACCCTCCACTTAACGCGATGTGTCGACTCGTGGCCGGTCCACGGGCAAAGCGACATGGCCGGTTCGGTCCGGTTCGGGATGCGTCTGGATGACGCTTCGTCTCCCTCAAAAATGAGAGGCGATTAGGGTTAGGCGAATCGCGCGATCGGTGCTTGATTCACACGATCGGGTTCGATCGAACGCGATCAAACTCGATCAAAAGCCAATCCATTAATCTAAAAGCATTTTTGAAATAAGCAACAATCGATTGAGTGCAAGATTTAGGAACTGGAAGTACATCAACGAAGAACGATTCGAAGGAAGAGAGGCAACCCGTGACTCGAACGGTTCTTTTAGGTATGGATCTTTCAAAAGGATGAAGTAAAGGAGAGGTTATGACTTAAATGATGCTTTGGCTGGGGTCTTGAGCGGTGGAATGACGCCTGTCGGTGGAATCAAGCGACGCGCATACGTCTTCCGCCGCGTGTTCCTTCACGAAGAGGATGAACCTCAACAGTCTGATCAAGCGATTAGATGGCACAGATGATCCGTCTAAATGGACGGTGCGCAGACATTGCAGGGAGACGGCGTGAGGAGGGGTAGACAGCGTCGTTAGCTCAATTTAAATAATATTATTTTTAAATTAGTTTATATCGATTTAATTAATTAAAATTAATTAACTAAATGCATTCCTAAAATTTCCAATAAATCACCCCTAGCTAATCAAGGGGTGAGGAATGCAACGGCGCACTCAGATTTTCATTTCGACGAGCATTTAATTAATTGATTTTTCAGGTATTTAAATAATATTTAAATATTCGCCAAAAATCCAACGACTTCCAAATGCATCCTAAACTTCACCCCTAGTTAATTTGGGGGTGGTGAACACAATGCCGAAGTCAGATTTTTTATTTAAGGTCTAGATAAAAAGTTTAATTTCTAAGATTTTGGGATTTTCCAAAAATCTAGAGTTGATCCAGACTTTAGAGGTAGGTTCTAAATGACTTAATTAAGTTTCAAGAACCTCAATTATGACTTAGATTAGTCTTAATTGACCTAAGTAACAACCTGGGTTGTTACAACTTGCACTGAGCCCTAGGCTTAACATGCACTATTGATCTCGCATAAATCAAGTGAGATCAATGGAGCTTAGAGATTAATATAATGCTCCAAGGCTTACTAGATCTATTTAAGTCTAAGGTTATGCACCGAGCATTTTCGCACAGTGAATATTGTCACAGGTATTCACAGCATCCACTCTCTATTGTGTATATCCTTATGTCTAAGAGATCTGGTAAGCACTTGGAGTTCAAGATTAATTGATTATCATTAAGATTTTACAATTTGCTCATATTTTCCAAATCATCAATTTACATACATTCAAAGAAATAAACTGTAACAACCCAAGGTTGTTACCCAACTTGATTTTAGCATAATCATAGCATAATTATCATTCCATTAAGTTCATCGAGTCATTAGAACCAAACCCTGAAGGTTTGGAGCAATTCAGAGCCCAATCGATTATTTTGGAATATTTTAATATTTAATTAATTAGAAAATTAAGGTATTTATTTTGGACACGTTTGGAAGTCGTCGAATTTTCGCGAATATTTTAATGAAATTAAATGCGTCAAAAAAATATGAAAATTAAATAATCGTCGGAATCAAATTTTGACTTCGCCGTTGAATTCCTCGCCCCCAAATTAGCTAGGGGTGAATTTTTGAGAATTTTCGGAGCACGTTTCAAAAATCGGAATATTTAAATAATTAGGGGAAAAAATGAGTAATTAAGAAATCCTTGGGTCCCTAATTTGCAATTTCCCTATTTATTTCAAAAATATTTTTGGTTGTCACCTCCCTTGCAAAAATCGGCTAGCCATCCTTCCCCTCATCTCTTGGCCATGCCTCATTTAAGGCTCATCCATGATAGCCTACTCACATAGCCCCTAGCTAATGATGAAGCCCTACCCTTTCCCTTCTCCTTTAAATGGAGAGCTCATCCATCTTCTCCACTTGCTGAAATTTTCTCCATTCCCTTCATTTCTCCATTACTGCACTTTGAGGAAGAAGAAGAAGAAGAAGAAGAAGAAGATAGAGCCTTCCTCATCCACCTCTAGCAAGGCCTAAGGTACCCTCTTGCTCCTCTCCTTATCTTTCTTATGATGTTATGATATTAGAATGCAACCTTGGAAGTCCATATGCATGTATGAAAGCCATTAAGGCTCTTAAGAACTCGCAAAAATATGCTCTGTTTTTCATCTATTCCACATACCCTTGTATTCATCATCATTTTTAGTATAGCTAGAATGCTTCGTTTGTGCTAATTTTAGTGTCGATGGAAAGGTATCGGAAATACCTTTCAATTGATATATGGCACCACTCATGAAACTCTTTAGCTTGAGAGTAATTAAGCTCGAAAAATGGCCCTCACGGGTTTCGCACCTGGCGAAATCACCGTCTGCCGCTGCAGCGGGTTGCCACGGGCTGCAGCGGACAGGAAAACTTATGAAATCTGTAAATTAACTAATTAAATAGTAGAATTTCAAATCGAACTGCTACAGCATGCCATAGCGCGCTGCAGCGGATTGCAGCGGCATTTCACGAAACTTAGGAAAACGGCCAATAAAACTAATTGAACAATGATTTGCAAAATGGGTCGCTACAGCGCGCGGTAGCGCGGTGCAGCGGACCATAGCGAAAATATTTTAGATCTTAGGAAATGACAAAATAAATTAATTGAACAGTAGTTTTGCAAAATAAACTG
Source organism: Gastrodia elata (assembly GCA_016760335.1). NCBI lineage: Eukaryota > Viridiplantae > Streptophyta > Magnoliopsida > Asparagales > Orchidaceae > Gastrodia > Gastrodia elata. Next base: position 30,237,241 of record CM028683.1, on the reverse strand, counting down.
CTATAGTGCGTCATAGCGCACTGCAGCGAGTCACAGCGGGTTACAGCGGATCGTAGCAGACCACAGCAAATTACATTGCAAAGACGCTACCGCACGCTGTCACGCGAAAAGCGCTACAGTGCACTGTCGTGGATTGCAGCGGTCGGTAGCGAGCCGCAGCGCAATGGCGCTACCGCGCGGAAAGCGCTACAGCGCACTGCCGCGCAAAAAGCGCTACAACACGCTCCAGCGCGCTGCAGCGCCCGAAATTTGCAAAAATTTCCAAAAATTCCAGAAACTGCCCAGATTTTATAAAACTACCCAGTCTTGGCTGAAATAGCTAAAACTCAACTATTTTGGTATTCTAAGACCCCTATGACCCTAGTGGGGCTAAGTTATACTAAATTTGAACTTTTTTTAGCTAAAATTGAACATTGCATAAAATTCTATATTAAAATCAAGTTTGAAACTTTATTGTTATTATCAAATGCTCAACACCTATCATATAGCTTGGATGTATTGTATCTATTGCCAAACAATAGAGTCTTAAGTGCTTGAATTAAATAGGTGTATCATAATAACAAAATGACATGAAACTTAAGTCTTTTAGATTTGTGATTAAATGCTAATCCCTTTAGTTTGATTCTAGAATTTGATTAGCATTAATTACCTCTTTATATTATATTTTCATTTTTATGCTTTTATAACTTTAGGATGTATGTTAGAATACCTTATCATTTAGTTGGACACTTAAATGTGCTTACTTGAACTTAAGAATCTTGATAGCTTGATTAAGTAGATGATACTTAATCCAAACCTAAAGTGATATCAATAATATATTAATAATACATTGATTTGTCTTTGACTTTTAAATTAACATTGGTCTTAATGATAGAAAGGTTAGGGGTTAAACCCTAGCTTGTCTTAATTATGATCTAAACCTTAATCACTTAATTAATTAACTTAATTGTAAGATAATTTAATTGACATTATTCTAATAATGCATATGATTTGATATTGATCTTAAATCATCAAATTAGAAGTGCTAAGGATAACATTAAATCTGTGTGATTGAACCATCTGAACCTAAACTTTAGATCCTTGATTTTCTCTTATATAAGACTACTAGCATAAGATGAATGATAAAGTGTTAACGATTGATGAAATGATCTAATATTAATAATATCCTTGATTCCATACCATAATTTTAGAATAGAAATGGGTTAGATGAATGGTTAGCCATCTAATCTGATCACTTTAGTCTAAAACTAATAAGTAAGCCTTAGATGTTAACTTAAGAAATAGAAGTGTGAGATCTTAAGGGTCTTACTTTAAGATCATTTTGAAAATATTTAAAGACTTTAATTGTTGATACATTAAGGTAGGAATAACTTTTGTAATCTATTGAGGTAAGAACCTTAGATGATCCTTCATAGCCTTAGAAGGTGGACTTGATACCTTGTGGTAGGAATCACCTGACTTACTTAGAATGTGACTCATTCCTTGTAGTAGCGACCTATGTTGAGTGATCCTTTGATCACATCATTGGAGCCTTGTATAGGATACACCTACTTAGAGTAAGGATTAATAGATTTTATAAATCCTTGTTGATTAAATAGAATCTGCTGAACTCAGATTATTGGTTGGGTATAGTAGGGTATACCTATATTACTGGATTATTTCAGTAATATTCATGATTGGTTGATTCACTCCAATGTGGACTTATGACCAGGTGCTATCATGTGGGATTAGCCGAACACAGTCCCGTTAGAATAAATCTTCCAAGACTAAGAGTGTTACAATTAGTGAACATGATCCTTAGTTTGAGATGTAAATTGCGACCGAGTTCTGCCTCCTATCGTAGTGTGCTTTGATAAGTGCAGTTTAAGCAAACTAAGTATCTTAAGTCAGTTTGTGTAGACCACTAAGTATGCTGGTAATTAGGGTATTTAACGGCTTAGCTTGAGATATAAACTGTGACCGGGTTCTGCCTCCTATCGTAGTGCGCTTCGATAAGTGCAGTTTAAATAAGCTAAGGGTTAAATCTACCTTTCTTGCAAATATGCTAAATATGTGTATACAATCATCCCAGCTAATGATTTTCAAGTAAACTCTCAACTTTAACTAATTACCATAGTTAGAATCTTAGGAGTCAGAATCCTTTTAGTAGGATTCTGCACAATGGAGACTTTGGATTCATTATTAGATTTTAAAGCATTTTTTGGATTTATCTCATATAGTTTAGAAGCATGAGCATGAGCATAAGCATGATGTGTGAATATCAGAATGATGTATGAGAATCAGAATTATGTATAAGTATCAGTGATGATCTATGAGTTACGGAATGTTACATACATTGACGGGGGAATTTATGGATGCATCAGTGTCATCAATAAACAGTATTCCCAATAGGGTGTATGTAGACATTCGACCATACTGCTCATAACAGTTCAGTGATATTTTGGTAGCATATCAGTAGTATACCGTATTATGGCATATTCAGATGCACAGTTTTAGTGGCATACAGCATAGTTGTACATATGATTACTCAATTTCAAATTTAGTACTATTTTGATTTATTTTCAGTATTCAGTTACAGTTCAATTTTACTTTACACTGCTTCAGTTTTGTACAGTTTTAGACAGATTTGTACTTTCAGTTACCTTTACAGTTTTTCTGTAGATTTACTCATATTATGTAAATGCTAAATGAGTAATTAGAACTATTAGATTAGTTTCGATGTGTTAGACTTATTTTCTAACACGAGGTACTTTTGGGATCCGACAATTTGCTAGATCCTGAGCAGTATATTGAGACAGGTTAGGAGGACACCCAGGATATTCTGGAGGAGCCCGTGGAGCACTAGTGGACTCTCCTTCAGTTTTACTTTCTGCTTAGTATTTTCAGTTCAGTACCTTATTTTATTTTAGTAAAATATTTGTAATAACTCTGGATGTATTTTTCTTTTCTTTTTTGAGATGAATGTTTTCTTACTGTTCTGTGATGAATATTTTTGAATGTTTGCTTTAAGCTTCCGCACTCTGTTACATACTGTTTATACTTAGTATTGTGATGTGATCAGTATACTTGAAATGCTGATATACTATGCATATATTGGATTCCTATTGTATTCTAAATCCAATGTATGTATTTATCTAATACTTAGGATAAGGATACTACTCTTATCTTAAGTATTAGCTCTCAACTCTCCTTGTGGTTGAGTCAGCAGCCCTTCAGATGGGTTTGGTGTTTTCAGCTATTCAGGGAGATGGGTCATTCCTCCCCGAGTGGCGTACTGCTCCGCCGCCGATATGGTTATACTTAATTCTTTTGCGTGTGGCGACGGGGCGGGGCGCTACATAAACAAAATGATATAAATTAAAATTGAAGAGTACACAATTTTTTACATCCTTACATTATTACATACTTATCACCCAACCCTCTTCAAGGAGGATTTAGGCTGCCACTTATTTAATACAAGCTACAAAGAAGGATCAACCCTTGCATGGTTTGTCCAAGAAAAGAATCGAGAAAAAGGAAGAGACATAATATTAGGGAATAGTTCCTTGCATTCTTCTTATTTTTTCCCATACTTGGTCTTTCTCTGTTTTCTTTCTTCTGTGCTCCTTCTATTCTCTAACTACAGCCCTGCTCTCCTTGGGGAAGGGTTTTCCTTCTCCTTGATCTAGAGTAGTCTTCTAGAAAAATTACTAACCTTCTCTCAATCTTAAAATTCTACTTTTATAATCTTTGTATTGTTCTCTCAGCTTACTGCAGTCACCACCTTTCATCTCCTCAAAATTCAAGTATTTTCATAAAGTATTCCTTTATTCTCTTGAAAAGGAGAAGGTTTTAATATGTTCCAATTAATTGCTACTATGGGAAAGGAAAGAATTAAGTCTCCTTCTCTTCCCAATGCTGATTTGGATTCTTATGTCTGAGAATTTTTATGGCAGGCGCTACGGTGCGCGGTAGCGCTAGACTTTCGATCTTGAAGGCGCTACGACACACGGTAGTGTGAGATTTTCAAATTTGATTGTGTTGCAGTGCACGGTTTTGCAAAAATTTTGGTGTTTATGGCATTGCAGCATGCAAGGGCAATAGACTTTCAGCCTTGAGAAGGCTATGGCGCGCAACAGCGCCTGTTCCTTTAATAATTTCTAAAAGTGTTTATGGCACATGGTAGCACAAAATTTTGATTCGCTGCAGTGAGCGATAGAGCCAGACTTTCGGTGATGGTGGCGTTGTAGTGCACGATAGCGCTAGACTTTCGGCGATGGTGGCACTGTAGCGCAAGATAGCGCCAGACTTTCTGTCTTGAGACTGTTGCAGCTCACTGTTGCGCCAGAATTTCAGTTTTGAGACTGCTATGGCTTACAGTAGCTCCTGGCTTTCAATTTAATATCCGCTGTGGCACGTGATAGAACCTGGCTTTTGATTTAAGTTTTGTCACGGAGCGTTGTGGCGCCCCGAAAGCTCGTCGTAGCGTGTTTCTTCCAAATTTTCAGATTTGCTTTACAGAATTGATTTCAGCCTTTTTTGTTCTATAAGGTAGCAAATGCATATCAAAGCATAATAATCTTAAGGAAAACTATTACTTTTATTCACTAAATTAACTATATATCTTAGATCTATCAAACCCCTATAACAATCCTAGTTATTACTCTAGCCAATCCAAATTAATTTAAGCTAAACCAAGCTTTAATTCCTATTCCATTTTACTCAATTGGTCATCTAAACCTAACCCTAGAAGTTTGGAATCAATCAGAGTTCATTTGCGTAATTTAGCTATTTTGCCTATTTTTAAATCCTAAAAATTAGCTAAAATATTTTGATCTCCAAATTAAAATCAGATTGCATTTCTGAATTTCTCACCCCCAAATTAGCTAAGGGTGAAATTTTGGAAATTTGTGGAGATCATTTAGACCTATTTTGGATTTAATTTAATTTAGTTAAATTACAAATTAGGGTTTCCTACAATCCTTAATTGCCTTTATACTTTTTCTAATGGTCGGCTGCCCTTTCCAAACCACGGGTGCCATCTAGGTCGTTGATCCTGTGGATCTGATTGAACACCCCGCATCTTCGATCGGATCCGATTCATCTCGATCGTTCTACAGTTCTGAGATAGGATCCAATGATATCTAGCCATCCGCCTTAAATATCCCCGATCATCGTTGGATCTCTAGATCCAATCTGACGATTGATCTCGTGTCCACGCTCAACCATTAGCTTTCTAAGGATCGAGACTGTTTGCTCCAACTGATGACCAATCAGATGGTCCTGGAGGCTCCAGCAACTGTGGATTGTCTCCTTCCTCAGCTCGTGCCCGACAACAAGATCCCTTTATACAGTCATGTCGCCAGGATGGTCTGCCACTCTCATGCCACATCAGGGAAGCTATTAGGATCCTTGCCTTAATCCACTGAGCACTCCAAGCTGAGGTCGATGCCCAGCCCACTCCAATTGAGGTATGTGATGAAACACCCTTGGGCCAAGCCTATGCCATGGTTTCCGACCTCAGCAGCCATCCATGATCACTCCCGCATTTATAAATACTCCTCTTGGCACCACAATAAGACCCTTTGCTCACTATGATCCTCCAATTTGCAATTCTTCTTTTCCCAAGCTCTCGGTGAATTTTGGCGTTCCAGCTACTGCGTACTGCTGATAGAGAGCTAGGTCTGGTGTTCTGACTCCCTGTGTTCTCCTTAAGCCATCAATAAGATCCAATCCTCCTCGAATTCCCTCCATCATGCCAACTTCTCCATTCCCATGTACAGCCTTCTCCCAACTGAGCTGTGTAATCTCAGCTTCTTTAATCCATGCAATAGATTAGCTATGTGGTTCTCTGGATTTGTTCACCTAGACTTTAGATTTGGAATGGAAGGGATTGAGCTAGCTCAATCCAGACAGTGAGAATTCATTATCTAGACTGAGCTTTAACCAGAGCTGATGCCAACATCACTCTGGAAAATTTGAGCCTCAACTCCATTTCATTATTATCTATTCTCATTTGGATAAGCTAATCAGACCCAATGCAATTGTTTATGGGGCCTGGGCTAGCTCCAGTCGATCAATTTGATCGATCCAATTGTGGAAAAAGCTCTCAGTTGATCTCGAGTAAGAACCCGGTGATCTGGAGCCTATCGCCATCATGGATATAGGGCTTCGATCTGCCTCACCATTATAATGGTGTAAGGATCGAGCTTTGGCCAAATGGTGGCCCCTAAGAGGAGAATTTACTCCTCATAGTAAACCCTAGATGCTATGATAGGGCCGATTAGGATGAGTAGTCATCTAGCAATCCAGTGTATCCTAGAGAGGGCTTCATGGTGGAATCGATGTGTCTCGACTCCGTGAACGTGTAGTGATCGATACAAGGCGTCGGCATGGTCTAGGCATCAAGAATTTGGCTCGGGAAGTTCCACGGTCGGCTTGTCTGCAAAAGAGGGATTCGGACGACGACACTATCGCATTGGTCCGGGCCAGCCCAGGCCCACGCTGTGCGACAGTGCCGACTTAGTCGGGGCCCGATCTACAAAAGATAACTCAATCTTAGCCTCTTTAGTTTATCTTACCATAAGGTATAAGATCAATCATCTAAGATTAATATGGTTCATCTAAGATCTTACCTTAGAATAAGACAAATAAGGCATTCCCTACCTCAAAATTCTCTTTCTCAAGGTTATATTAATTTATTAGACATGACACTACCACTTATCTCTAAGAGGGTTAAAACACTTACCACTCACTTTTTATAATCTATAGCTACTAGGGTTTGCTTCTAAAATCAAGGTGAATATAATTTATACAAATTTCATAAGTTCAATCATTGAAGTAAGGAAAATAATAAAGAATGCTAATCCCTTAATTCCTAGTCTTTCATTAAACATTCCAAGTCATGGGATAAATCATAAAATAATTAGGAATTATTTTCCTTCTAATTATTCTTAATAAATGCATTTAATTAAATATCATATGGTTTGATTAATTAAAAATATTCAAACTAAATTAATTGAATAAGTTTAACAATACATATCCAAATGGTATGATCCAATATACCATTTAGATCAAAATATTATAAGGAATATTAATATGTAATAAATTATTTGATCCAATAGTTAGATTTTTTAATTTAGCCTAATCTTTCCCTAATCTTAATTAATGAATAAACAATTCATTTAATGACCAAAATTTATGATTAAGGTCTCTGATTGCTCATGGAATATAGAAGAATTCATGTATACTCTTAAGAATATTTTAAGAGTCAAATTTTGTTAATCATTTCCTAATCACCTTAGATTGCAATTAGTGTCTAATGACTTAAATTAATCCCTAATTTTGGTGAACCAAGTTCCTAATGCTTTCTTAAGTATATTAGATCATACCCATGTGTTTAGATTGCCTTGATAAGCTCTAATTTCCTTAATCATTTTTCTTAGCTTTGAAAAGTGATTAGTGTTAAATAAATTATCCTTAGACCTAAAATTTGAGTTTTTCAATCTTAATCTCCTTATTAGACAATATTAAGCTTAATAGAATTGATTAGAATCAAATTGGATATCTAAATCTTAAAATCTCAATTTAAGCCGTAAGAAGGGTATTTTGATCATTTTGACCAAAAGTTGGTTTAAGAACCCCTAAATCCAAGAAATGTCATTAATATGTTGTTAATAAGTAATGTAATATTTTAGATCAGTCTTTGAGCTTTTGGGCTCAATTATTTAAATCTTACTTATCTAAGCTTAAATTCCTTTTAAACTTCTCTATAAACCTTAAGATGATCTTAGACTCTCTATTTAAGCTTGCTTAATGAAATTGAACCTTATAAAATTAGTATTAATTGATTCATCTAAATTAATCATAATAATGATTATATGTAGTAGCTTTCTTAAAGAAAATTCTAAGTCTAAATCGTAGTGAGATCTTAAGTAATTAGATCTAAGTCTAAGGTCTTAGATCTTTAGTAATTACCCATTTGATTGTATCATTCTATTCTTAAAATTTTTAGTTTATTTCATTGAACTCTTTTAGTGAGTTTAGTTTTGTTCAAGCTATAGAATAATGAAATAATTCTATAATCTGAATTTAGATTTTATATTCCTAAATTCTTGATTGATTATTTTATCTTATGATAATTAGGCACAACCTTTCTACAAGAGCATAGTTTCTTAATCTCTCAGTTTTTAAGATTTTCTGCCTTTATAATAAGTGTGAGTGTGAACCATTAGATTCTTAGAATATTAGTACCTTGGAATCAGGTTTGAACCCCAATTTGGAGTTTAAACATAGAATCCTTAATCTTGATTTGCATGATCAAATTGGGTTTGTGCTATTAAAATATAATAACTAAGTTGTTGATTAATTACTTAACCTCGGTAGTCATCAATCTGATTACAAATTAGAACTTGTTAAGTTCTAATGTAAATTCAAAGGTTGTAAGTTTGAGTTTGTACTGGATAGTTGGTTATTGGAGATCCTAAGCATGTACTATCTTAGATTAGATGGAACACATTAAATCAGACAACAACAGATATCGCATATATTTAGTTGAGTCTCTTGCTCACTTTGATTAATATTGCTTTGCATACCTTGTATTTTGAACTTGTACATTAGACATAATAGTTGAACATGGGGTATTCTTATGGATATCCTTTGTTAGTTTTGAATGCATACAACCTCATTTCTAAATCAGTATTTTAGTATATTTCAGTTTATTCAATGTATTTCAGTATATCCAGTTCATTCAGTTCTTCAGTGCTTAGTTCAGTAGAGTGTATTCTATCTAGTCTGCCTCTTCAGTTCAGTACTTTTGCAATAGAACGAGACAGGCCTAGCTCTATCGTATTCATCTATTTTTATGAGTCTAACTAAGCCTAGCTCTATGGTTGGCTAGGATGGTATTCGTTAGAATTTTCAATTTAGTTGCTTTATTTATATAGTTTCTGTTATGGCAGTACTAGTTTAGATACATCTCTCTTTTCTGATCATTTAAGTCTAACTATGCCTAGCTCTATGGCTGGCTAAAATAGTATTTGTTAAACTCTCTTTTAGTTCAGTGGCTTTGTTTAGCTAAGTTATATTATTCGTTATGCATATATTTTCTATTCTCAATCCATTTTTAGTTCTTTTCAGTATAGTTACTTCAGTTCATTATTTTTTAGCTTAGTTACTTGCATGTTTTAGGATGCTAATCTTATTTCAACTCTTTATACTTTAGTGCATGTTTTTTTTATGCAAATCAGCATGTATTCACATGATCATAAGCATGTTAGGATGAGTTTACTTTCAGCTCTTTCAATATTATACATATATTACTGCCTAACCTTGTTTGCAGCTTCTGGTTGATGTATGTTAATTTACATACTTCATTTTGTTTTAGTTATAAATGCTTAATGTATAACTATCCTGCTCTTATTGCTTGTTGCACCGTGATGTATTTACTTTTCTGCATTTTTATACTATCTTGAGTTATTGTCTTTAGTTTTTCCTTACTGTGTTGTGATATGGGGTTATACACTTACTTACTTCTACTACTTTGATATTTTGATGCTTGACCTTCAATCTTAGGTGGAAAGTCTCTCAACTAAGGCAGGTTGGGTTTATACCTAACTTTACTATAGTTGGGAAGGTTGTCACATGGTGAACACATTCACCAAAACCATGCTAATCACAAAATTAGCATGATCTCGGAGGGTACAGAGCTCCACACCCCCACACTTAACTTCTTGCTTGTCCTCAAGTAAATATTGAAATGATTTTTCTGAATTCTTAAGTTTCACAATTATAATGAAATACTGTGAAAGTTTTTTCTTTTAAGATTTACTTAATAGAATGATTATTGAAACATGAATTTTTAATCATATTCAGCTCAGTCTTTTCCACTCTTTTCACTATTCTTTTTCCCTCTTTCACCTTGATGTATGATGCTAAACTCAAATGTTCTTAAGGGATTTCTAGGGTTTCTTGGTTGAGAAGAACTAAGAGTCATTGTTTTAGAATTTTCTGGTGTCATATGTGCTTCATCTTATGAAATGCAATGAGTGTTACTTCTTAGGAGTGATATTTTTCTTCATCCAGATTTTCTCACTTTTCTCAATAATTTTGGGAGATATATTTTCTTCATCCCCTTGTTTTCTTTTTGCATTCACTCTAAGGGAGAGATATTTTTTTTATCCCTTTAATCATTCATTGCATTCATTAAGTCCTACAGATGCTTAGCACATTCTTGATTTCACTGTCTCTTGCTTTTCTTGTTCAAGCTCCTTAATTCCCCCCCCCCCCCCCCCCACACTTTGATCTCAACACCATAAATTATAGTTTTGAGGGTACTAATAGTGATCAAAGCAAAATATTACTCAAACATAAATGTTTTGGAATCATTAAATTTCACGGCCTCACATTTCATTAAGTAACTAAAATTGCATAGAATTTCACATTAACCATTGCAGTTTAATTGTGCGCATTGAAACTTTTCAGAAAATAATTTGAAAACACAATCAAAAAATTATCAGTGCAAGTTACGATGGAAATGGGTTTTCACTAAGAATTATGAAACCAAAAATACAAAAAAAAACAAAAAAAAAATCAATAAAATAGAAAATTACAACTAACTCAATCATCTTCGTCATCTTCGTCTTTCTCTTCTTCTTATTCTTCTTCTTCTTCAGGCCCGGGTAAGTTTGGAGGAGGCTCAAACATTGGGGGTTGTGGGAGGACAGATTCCCCCGATCCACCATGCAAACTCCAATTAGAAAGCATTGTTCCAAGAGCTGAGTGGAAGTCTTGGTGGAACCGGTGTTGTTGATAAACAGCAGTTTTGTAGTACCGCATGTCGTCCTCTACCCATTTCCCAGTTTGCTTTTACTACTCCCTTAATTTGGAAATTACTTTTTGGATATTCTTTAATTTTGAAGTAATGCTTGGAGAAGAAGATGCCTCACCTTCCTCCCCTTGCCTTCTTTTTTTACTCCTCTTCCCTTCTTGATATCAAGAATGTAAATTGTGAGGGATAGATGAATGCGAGGAGGTATCACAATGTCGCTGGAAGTTACCTTGACTCCTTGGTCAAAGTATATTCTAGAAATCAAAGACCAAAAGATAAGGCCGCACAAGGCCTGGTTAAGGCATGCCATAAATACTCGAGAATAACCCCGGAGATATGAATATCTCTGGGTCGTTTAATTGCAAAAATATGTATTTCCCTTGTCTGGGTTGCCTCACTCAGATGCTCATATGTAATTATCCTACTGGATATTAGGACATGACACGCATTACACGAGTCCGTAAGGAGGGCTCGTGGAATGTTGACAAGATTTCCTCTCCAGTTGGCGTCGTGCAGAGTGAGAGCTCTTGCAACAGCCACATGGTTAAACTCTTCATTCAAGCAGACCTGGTAAGAGTAGTTTTCTACTACCCCAAGTCCATAGAATTTCTTGATCTGCTCGAGCCCAAAGTTCACAGCCTTCCTCGTACAAAAATTTCTCTCCCCCTTGCACTGATAGCATTGGCAAAGACCTCTTACACAAGAGTTGGGTATGAATGGGTCTGCAAATTGACCAAGTTTTTTCATCCCTAGTGTGCTACATTAGTGTAGCTAACAGAACAAGGGAGTGCAAACCCCCTTCCCAGGATGAGTTTGCATTTGGACATACCGTTGTTCTGCCTCAACCGAGGAGAAACTCTTACTATTGAAACTGCCTCTAGAGGTTAAGGCTGTGGTACCCTTGCTTGCCATGCTTTTCTTATGTAATGCCATTTGTTAAGGGAGAAGTTTGGCTTGTTTGGTTTTCAAGTCAAATTTTTTTTTATGAGGAATGTGGAGGATCCATAGCACACTCCTCTCTATTTATACACAGCCAGAATATTTGTGTGGCGCCCCAACCCTTAGCCGCCAACAATCAAGGCTAAGGAGAGGTGTGCCACTTTGGCAAATCCCTCATTTATCATTAGATTATAGTGTAATTCCTCAATCCACTAATAAGGGAAAGATGTGCCCTAGATAATGTAGCGGAATCATTCACTATGTATACATATTTATCATAGTGCGGAAGCAAAATAATAAAATATGATATATCCAATCCACCATAATACAAGTAAGAAGTAAACATGCAGCTCAGAATAAAATAGTTTAGTAAAAAAAATATATATATATATCTGAATTATTACAAATATTAAATAAGTTTTAATAAAAAAGATAAAGCTCTCATCCTCACAAAATAAAAGGGAGCTAAGTTATGGATCTCCAGCAGCAGCACGCTCTTCCTCCTGAATCTGATCTTTAGAAGGCTCGACTACCTCAAATAACTCAAAATCTACCATTGTTAGTTTTATAATGATAGGTCCCCAACCTAAGAAAGAAAAATCTAGTTAGACATATTATCTAAGTATATTTTAGGCTGTTAATATTTCATAAATTTTATAATATCACTATTTTATTTAGACTATATAAATAAGCAAAGCGTAAGGGTACAACAAGCATACAAAAGAAGGAATAAGCTATAAATAAAGGAATTTATAACTAAGTAATATGTGAGGTAAAAGAATATACATCAACTCCAAAGCTGTATCAAGGTTAGGCATATAAGTATAAGTACAGTAAAGAAAATACTGAAAAAAAATACTCATCCTAAACATACTTATGATCACTTGATATATGCAGATTAAAAATAAATAATCTAATTGTGATATGTATAGTAAGCAGTAATAGAAAGTAGCATCCTATAAGTAAGTAAACAGGTAAAGTAAAGTTGACTAAAGTAAAGTATAATAGTAAATGGTAAATAGTAAATAGTAAATAATGAATAGTAAATAGTAAACATGTATGTAATGACTACCATATCAGAAGACGGCTAATCTAGCCTGCTGATATCAAAAAGATTCTTAGCATCAACATGGAGGCTAAGACGACAAAATATTCTTAGCATTATCTGAGGCTAGGCCGGCATAACGGGAAAGAAACTGAACTGAAGAGGCAGTAATCACAAATGCAGTAATATTTTTGTGATTTACTTTACTTCTGTGAACATATCCAGAAGTAGCTGAGAGCCAAGCATGTTTACAAGACTATACGGATTCCAAACTTGGCACAATACTCCTCAATGAGTAATGCCAAGTACTTCTTATTTCTCCTTACCTCTGTCCAGTATGGTAAAATTCGCCAGATCAACAAGTAACTGAACCTAATATAAATATTATCATAATATTCTATGTTTTCATTTCATAGAGCAACATTATCTTGTATGACATGTCCAATGAATAAGGCACAAAGTACAAGGAATGCAAAAGCATAAGTAAAACAATAGTGAGCAAGGGACTCTACTACACATGGTGATATCTATTATTATCTATTAAACCATTCTAACTATTTTAAGTTACACAAGTCTATGATCTCTAATTTCTACTATCGAGTGTAACTTATAAGCATGATCTTATAAGTTAAAAGCAATTAAGACTAGCTAGGTTCTAATTTAGTTCAATCAAAATCGACTATAAGTTAAGAAGTAAATCATCACGTCCTAATTGATAAATTTAGACATTCTAAGCTAAGATCTAATCAAGATCTACTAAAATTAGGAATTATGCATTAAACACCATGAATTGGAGTTAATCATATAATCCAAGGGCAAAGCTTAAGGGCTAAAGTTTAAGTCTAACTATGAACTAATAATCAAGGCAAATTCTATTAAGCACAACCAAGTTTAATAAAATGATTCTCCTAATTTTAATCTAAAGTTGAAAAATAAAATAATCAAAATTAAAGTATGAAAATCTAGAAACTAATAAAACCAAGATTTCATCCATTGAATAACCCTTTTATTCAATGAATGAAATCTAATCTAAGATTTATTCATAATCTTAAGGAAAATATCCTAAGGTGGAGTGTAGATCCTGATGAGCTCCTAATGGAATGACCTAAGAAATCTTAGGATTTGATGGAATTTATTATAATTTACCTTAATTTGCTAATTTTGTTCATTTAAAGGGATTAAGGTTGAGTTTTAACTAAGTTGAGATATAATGAATTTACAAACTTTAAATTGAATTTTCAACAATTCACTTAATTTATGAGTTTAAGAGTCTAATTTGATTCTAAATCACTTTTATTACTAATTTTAAAAATATTTTAAGGGTTAAGAACACAAACTAAAATTTGGGCAAAATGACTATTTTGCCCCTACTTAAGAATCCAAAAATATATTTTTTAATTTAGGGCTCCAAATTAGATTTTCTTACTGCCAAATGATTCATTACTGTCTAGCATGAAGATAGACAGTAAGTATACCAAATTTGGATAAGAAATGGGTCATATAGGTCCAAACTCAAGAATTTGACCCAAGGGGCAGTTTTGTAATTTTCTCCTTATGGAATCTAAAAATTTGTGCAGTTTATTATTACTTGTTGTTCAAGGATTCCATAGAATCTAAGAATACTAAATTCTGAGGTCTATTGGATTAGTTATGAGTGTTCTAAATCTAAGGGCAAATGTGTTATTTCTAAGGTTAAAAGGGGTCAAAAACCTAACATTTCCATTTGATATCCAAATTCAGCAAACTCAGTAGTTATAGCTTCCCTATATCACACCGAGTACTTAACTGGGAGTAGACCCAAATTGGATCTCATTTGGCCAAGTTATGACCAAATTAGGGTTAGGGGTACTTTGGTCAACCTAGGGTTTTCAGTGGTCAAAATCCAAATTTTATTTCAGTTTACTGTTGGCACTAAATTTCTAACCTATTTAGCACCTTGAATTTCTTAATTTGGAGTCCAAATGATCAAGTTATGGTCATTTAAATGTTAGGGTTCTATTTTTTTGAAAGTGGTCAAAACCCAACCTTTTCCATATTTAAAAATCACATATAACATAATATATTTCTGCCCCATTAGGTCATAGGGTTATTAAAATGCAAAAAATATGAAGTTTCGGCCATTCCAGACAGTTATAGGTAGTTTCGGACAGTTCTGGGCGCTACAGCGCGCTGTAGGGCCTTCTGGTCAAAAGTCAGGCGCACTGTGGCGCGCTGCAGCAGATTTTGGCATTGTGGCGCACTGCAGTGGGTTATGGCAGATTAAACTCAAAGCTCGGGTGTTGCAGCACGCTGTAGCTCGCTACGGCGGACCCAATTTCAAAGCTCGGGCGCTGCGGCGCCCGATGGTGATTTCGCCTGTGCAAAAACTGCAATGAGTCATCTTTCAGGCAAAAATACTCTCAACATAGAGCACTTCACATGCGATGTCATATACTGATGGAAAGGTCTTGGAAATACCTTTCCATCGATTCCAAATCGGCACGAAATAACTATTCTAACTATGCAAATAATGGAGTTAAAGGTCCAGGTATGCAGAAAAGAGAAAAAATAGAACAGCTTTATCTTCCTAAAATCACAAACCTAATGATCTCTAATGAACTCCATATCATAATTATAAATTTCTAAGGATGCAAACTAAGCATAAGAGCAAAAATGAAGTAGCCATTGAATTCATTCAATGTGGGAAAGGGAGGTACCTTGGCTTTCAAATGGAAGAAGATGGAGGAAGAGAGCTCTATTTTCTGCAAGAACTTGGGAGCTTGAGGGCTTCTTTAGCAGCACATCAATGGAGGAAGGAATAAAAGAGGGTTGAGCTTCCATCTTATAGGAGAAGAGGATGACAGCTTTGGATAGGATGGGAATGAGTTATCCCATCCAAAGCATGGACGAGAGCATGGGCCAAAAAGAGAAGAAGAGGGGGCTCTGCACCTTTGTGTGTGCGTAGGGGAGAGGGAGGCGTCGAATGGGAAAAAGGGGGTGCCAGCTAGGAGAGAGAAAGGAGGAGAATGGAAAATGGAAATAAAGATTTAAAAAATAAATGTTTTCTAATTTTTTTTTATTTCTAAAAATTCAGATTTAATAAATGGGCTCCGAAAAATTCCAAAAATTCACCTCTAGCTAATTTGGGGGTGAGAAATTTAACGGTGAAGTCGAAATTCGATTCCGATGAGTATTTAATTTTCCTATTTTTCAGGATATTTAGTTACATTAAAATATTCGATAAAATCCGACGACTTCCAAACACGTCCAAAACATCACCTCAAGCTAATTTGGGGGTGACGATTGCAATGGCGAAGTTGGATTTTAATTTCGAGGTCAAATTAAATATCTTAATTTTTCATTAATTAGATATTATTAAAATATTTGACAAAATTTTGATGACTTCCAATTGCCACCAAAACATCATTCCTAGCTAATTTGGGGGCAATGACTGCAATGGTGAAGCTCAATTTTTGATCTAAGGTCAAAATAATTATGTCAAATTCTAGGGTTCCTGAAATTTCCAAAATTAGGGTTTGATCCATTTAACCTCTAATTTAGACTAGGTCCTAGTGGCGAACTACTAATGACTTAATTAGTGCACTAAGATCAAAATTAGGACTTTTATTAGTCTTAATTAGCTAGGGTAACAACTTGGGTTGTAATAATTTGAGTCTTCTCTTAATTATTTGATTCAAACTCACTCCATTGGCTGGTCAAAATATCCTTTAATGTATGTAATGAATGTGAGATGAAATAAAAATCTTAGGAAGATAGAAATATTTGATTCCTTATAACATCTTGGTAGAGTTTTGTTCAATATGCACGCTGTAGCGATGTTGACTACTTGGGAATTCCCTCCCAGTCATTAAGGCAACAACTATGCACATTTACGTCGCGTGCTGCAGTGCGCTGGAGCATATCGTGGTGCACCTTACACCTTACTCTTGAGTTGAGAAACACTATGACACGTTGTTGCGTTAAAATTCATTGCGGTGAGCTACAGTGTCATGCGCGCTACAGTGCTGAAATGTGCCCTGGTACATTGTAGCGTCTGCAGTTCAAGGAATTTGAAATTTTTTAATTTCTAATTACCAGGTTACAAATTTTTATTTTAGCTAACTATTTTATTAAGCTAAGTAACAGAAATAAGTAAACAAAAAGCATTGGGTTGCCTCCTAAAAATCACTTGGTTTAATGTCATCAGTCTGACCAATAAAATCATTTAATTTGAATATCCCCTGGAAATTTTTTTCTAAATTTTTGAGAGGGCTGGGTGAGCACATACCAGATTTTCATCAGTAATGCTCAAACTCATGCACTCAAAGTCAGTTGTTGGGAGATTTTCAATAGTTTTCCATTTATTTTTTCTTTATCCCACGTAGTGTTTTCTTTTTATTTTTTTCTTCTTTAACACTACCCCCTCCAAAAGAGGTGCATTCAGTTCCCTCAGAATCATCTTCACTCAAGTTGGTTACATTTGATTTTTTGTTCTTGGTCATGAGTTTTTGCAAAGTTCTTCTTCTTCCATTTAGAAATAATCATCTTTTGTTAGAAA
Source organism: Gastrodia elata (assembly GCA_016760335.1). Taxonomy (NCBI): domain Eukaryota; kingdom Viridiplantae; phylum Streptophyta; class Magnoliopsida; order Asparagales; family Orchidaceae; genus Gastrodia; species Gastrodia elata. Next base: position 30,219,913 of record CM028683.1, on the reverse strand, counting down.
ATTATAGGTTTAAAATCTATCTCTTCCCTTTCTTCATTTACCCTTATGGTCATTATCCCCCATTCAACATCTATAATTTCTCTGGTGCTGGCTAAAAAAGATCTTCCAAAAATTATGGTAGAATTTTCATTCCACCTATCCCACTCATAGATAATAAAATATATGGGAATACTAAAACTCCCTAGCCCCTCCGAAACATTTCTCACTAATCCAACTAGGGTTATCACATCTAAATTTGCAAACTCCAATATTATCGGGGTCTCTTCCATCCCCTTTAAGCCTAGTTGGGCATAGATGTGCAAAGGAATTACATTAATGAAGGCCCTAAGATCCCACAGGGGATCTAAAAGGATCTCTCCTTCAATTATGCACAGAGTGTTGAGTCTTCTAGGGTCTTATTTTTTAATGGCTATCAAGGTCTCGTTTGGGTGGTATTTTTCTTTGTTTTCAGTTTTTTCTCTCTCATTTACCTCACCCCAATTTCTTAGAGAAATTCCCTCCACTAATTTGTCTGAAATTTATAACACTTAAAATCTCTCCTGGATTTATCTCAATCAAGCTAGGCAGCATACCTTGCATGCGCGTGAACAATTGTTCAGATATTTGCCCAAGTGGACCTCTATGTTTAGGAGAGTGACTTCAATTCCTTGGATTGAATTTTCATGATGGTAGATGGTTTGCTCCATCCTTTTCATAAATTGAATAGATTTTGCCTTAAAGGATTTAAAAGCCTCGTCTAATCCCATTTCTTGAGTTTGCTAAGTGTTAGGCTGATAATTGTTGTTATATATTTCCCTTGCCTATTTTGTGAAGAATTTCCATTATTAAAGTTCTCGTGTGTTTTCTCATTACTCCAAGAGATGTTAGGATGATTTCTCCACCCTGGATTGTTGGTGTTGGAATATAGATTATTTTGCCCATTGTTAGAATTTCTATTGTTGTTCCTGAGGTAATTTACTTGCTTCATACTAGAAAGTGCAAAGGGATTTAGGTTACAATTCTCACTATTATGTCTTCCCCTGCAGAAGTCACAGTAAATGCCTTGGGTAGTATTCTTGTTTATGCTCCCTATCTTTTGATTCAGAGCATTTATTTCATGTTGGAGAGCAAGAATTTAGCTAATTTTGTTAGCATTGTTAACTTCTTTCTTATTTGAATTTATCCTCTCAGTATGCCATTGATAAGCATTGTTAGCCATTTTCTCAAAGAGTTCATATGCTTCCTCCTGAGTTTTGCTATTAAGAGAACCCCCTACAGCTTCATCAATTAAGGTCCTAGTGGGTGCATTCAGTTTATTATAGAATATTTTCACCTGCATCTACTGTGGAAACCTATGATGAGGATAGAACCTAAGGCACTCCTTAAAATGCTCCCAACTGTCATATAAAGTTTCCCTATCAAGTTGACAGCAATTGGTGATCTCAATTCTTAGCTTGGCGGTTTTGGCAGGTGGAAAATATTTGGCTAAGAATTTTCTAGCCAAATTATCCAAAGTGCGTATAGAATCGTCTGGTAAAGAATTGAGCCAGCTCTTAGCTCTATCTCTCAAAGAAAGTGAGAATAACCTCAATCTAATGATGTCATCACTAACACCATTAAATCTAAATGTATCACATATCTCCAAAAAGCTAGAGATATGTGAGTTGGGATCTTCAGTAGCTAGTCCACTAAATTGACTATTTTGAACCATATGTAATGTGGATGGTTTTTTTAAAATTATCTGCTTCCACATTTTGTCTAACTATGGCATGAGGAATTCCCCTTATAGTTGGTAGTGCGTAATCTCTCAAGGCCCTACCTCTCTGTTCTCCTAGCACTTCTCTCAAATTTTCTTCTAAGTTCTCCATTCGATCCTAAGTTGTTCTAATTAATTCTCTTCTAGTTCTCAAGTAAGTCCTCTCAATTTCAGAGTCAAGGAGAAAGTTAGAATAGTCTCTTCTTCATATGCAAACCAGAACTTATCTAACGGTTGACAGTTATAGCAAATGATATGAAAAATAGCAAAATTAAAAGTAAAGAACTAAAACTATAAATGCACAAAAATTTAATTGAAATATGATTACAAAAATAAGAAAATATGTTCAGCAAAAATTTAAATTACTAATTACTATCAAGTTGTCTCTAATACAAAACAATTATACTATTCCCCGACAACAGTGCCAAAAACTTGACAAACTTTAAATACATGTTTGCGCTTACATGCAAGTGCACATGGTCTAAAATAGTAAGGGATGGTGAGATCCTGAGATTTATCATCCTCTGGGAATGGTGTTCATTTTGTTACTAGAGTTTACCTGAGTTCAATAATGTTTAAATGAGATTAAATTTGTAGATTTATGGTCCTGAATTACTTAAGTTAATAATTTTTGTTTAGAGAATATTGTTTGATTAAAATAGGAAGAGTTGGGTTTTAGTATGAATTCAATAAGGATTCCACATTATTACTCTTCGCTTCAAATTCATGTCAAGTGAATTGAATAGATTCTCATGTTTAATTATCAAGAGAATTAACCTTATTTAGGGAATCCCCTAAGTATGCTTAAATCTTATATAGTGCTTAGAAAGGAATCGTTGTTGCATTCACTCTCGGCACTTAGACATTCAAGGATTTATGTCACATCACTCCTATAGCACACGACGCTCTAAGACCTCACGTAAACATAAAATGAGAAACGGAGCTCTATTGATGGTTCTCAACTCACATGCGTCATCATCTTGATTTAGCTAAGGTCAATGTGCTATAAAGCTCAATAGGGCTTGTCACTTAGACCTAGGCTTAACATGTACTATTGACATTGCATAAATCAAGTGAGATTAATTGAGCTCAGAGATTAATAAAATGCTCCAAGGCTTACTAAATCTATTCAAGTCTAAGGTTATGCACCGAGCATTCTTGCACAGCAAATGTTGTCACAGGCATTCGCGGCACCCACTCTCTATTGTGCATATCCTTATGTCTAAGAGATCTAGTAAGCACTTAAAGTTCAAGATTAATTGATTATCATACAAATTTTACAATTTGCTCATATTTTTCAATTCTTTCATTCACATACATTTGAAGAAATAAACTAAATGACATAAATTAAAATTGAAGAGTACACAATGTTTTTACATCCTTACATTATTACATGCTTATTACCCAACCCTCCCTAAGGAGGGTTTAGGCTGCCATTGATTTAATACAACAAGAAAAGCTACAAAGAAGGATCAACCCTTGCATGGTTTGTCCAAAAAAAGAATCAAGAAAAAGGAAGAGATACAGTACTAGGGAATAACTACTAGCATTCTTCTTGTTTTCTCCCTTGCTTGATCTTTCTCTATTTACTTCCTTCTATGTTCCTTCAATTCTATAGCTGCAGCCCTACACTCCATGGGGAAGGGTTCTTCGTCTCCTTGATCTAGATTAGTCTCCTAAAAAAATGCTTTAGCTACAGAAATTTTGGAACCCTCTCTCAATCTTAAATTTCAACTTTGATAATCTCTGGATTATTTTCTCAGCATTAATGTAGTCACCACCTTTCATCTCCTCATAATTTAAGTGCTGTCATAAAGTATTCTTTTATTCTCTTAAAAGGAGGAAGTTTTAATGTGTTCCAATTAATTGCTGTTGTGGGAAAGGAAAGAATTAAGTCTCATTCTCTTCTCAATGCTGATTTGGATTTTTATGTCCGAGAATTTTTACGGCGGATGCTACGGTGCACGGTAGTACTAGACTTTCGATCTTAAGGGCGCTATAGCGTGCGGTAGCACGGTACTTTTGAACTTGATTGTGCTGCAGCGCACGGTACCACCAGACTTTTGGTGATGATGGCGTTGTAGCGCACGGTAGCGCCAAGCTTTCAGTCTTGAGATGCTATGGCGTACGGTAGCGCCTGTTCCTTAATAAATTTCTATAAGTGTTTCTGGCACATGGTAGCACTAGATTTTGATTCGTTGTAGCATGCAATAGCACCAGACTTTCGGTGATGGTGGAGCTGCAGTGCTCGGTAGCACCATACTTTTGGACTTGAGACTGCTGCAACGCGCGATAGCGTCAAACTTTCGGTCTTGAGACCACTACGGTGCGCGGTAGCTTTCGATCTAGTATCCATTGTGGCGCATGATAGTGCCTGACTTTCGAGTTAGCTGTGGCGTATCATAGCGTGTTTCTTTTATATTTTCAAATTTCCTTTGCAAACTTGATTTCAGCTTTTTTGTCCTGTAAGGTAGCAAACACATATCAAAGCATACTAATCCTAAAGAAAATTATAACTTTTATTCACTAAATTAATTATAAATCTTAGATATATCAAGTGTATAAGCTCCCAATTTAGGAGCTTTAACACACCTTAGCCCAATTTCATCCATTTCATGTCCACCTCACATCCAAATAAACTGTAGCCGATCCAAAGACACTCCAAGTTTTGCAATTGTCATGTGGCCTACTTCAAGACCATTCTAATGTATTTGAGGCTTCACCATCAAGTCTAATTCCCACTTGCATCAACAAATTTTACTATGTGTCCAAATGTAAAAAGGTCAAGCGCACCCAACCTTAGGTTGTACTTGAGTATCCACCAAACATGATAATATTAAATTGATCTATGTGGTCTATGTTAAATTAGGTTAGGTTGAGCTAGGTAAAGCTTGAAAAACCTAAATGATGGGTCCAACTAAACCTATATTGAGTCAGCTAGAGCAAGCACAAGTTAGGTTTGGGTTTAAAATGTTGTCCTATTTTAGCAAATAAGTAAGGTTTGGGTTGGTATTTTTTGGGTCGATTCATTTTTGGGTCAAACTCGAACCCAACCCATCAATCTAATTCAAAAAGTTCATAAACAATGAGTGATAAATACCCTCTTTGCTTGAAGTTTGTAAATAATATAAAAAGGGAAATCCTTAAGACTTTTTCTAATAAAAATTAATTATATATTTTTTTGTTTTTATTCTTACACTAATCATTTCAATGCATGATGTAATAGTATATACATAATGTGTGTGAGTGTGCATCCATAATCAAACTAACTTTTATTTGTAATTTTAAATCTTGTTATTTTATTATAATGCAATTATATTGTTTTGTACCAAGTGTGCTCACAATACTTCGGATGCTTGTGGTTTGGTAAAGATAAAATCATGATTTTAGTTAGAAGTTAATGTTGGGCTCAAAGATCCACTAAGACTAATCCTACCATAAGTTATTACTCTAAGCAATTCAATTGCCCTTTATTGTTAGGTTTTCTTGGGTGTTATCATGTGACCGCAACTTATATTGGCGCTAAGTTGACTAAGTCAGCCATTGTTTCTTTTTAACTGTAAAATGAGTTGATGGCCATATTTTATAATTGGCTATAATGTTTACCATTACCTAAGATAAATTTTGTTCATAAAGAGAAATATTTATTACAAAAATTACATGAGCACTAGATAAGTTATCCATTTAAGTAGGAAGCAATACATAAGAACAACAAAGTTGTTTTCATCACGTATAATGCCCCTTTGGTGATGGGTGGAGTATAGAGCACATGGATGGATGTAAAATACCAATTTTAAATGAAAGTTAACTTTTATTTATTCTTATTTTAGTTTTAGCAAATAACACAATAAAATGATAAAAAAAAAGTTATGCAAGTGTTAAGCATGTTTATAGATAATTTTTGATAATTTTTGGAGAATTATTCTATTATCGAATTTTCTTTAGTTATTTTAATGTATTTATTTAATTAAAAATTAAGATAATTAAATTGATCTCCAAATCAAAATTAGAGTTCATCATTGAATTTCTCACCCTCAAATTAGCTATTAGTGAAATTTTGGGAATTTTTGGAGTACACTGAATTTTCCTGATTTTTTTTATATTTAAATAATCAAAAATTAAGAAAATTAAATTGATCTTGAATTAAAATCTGATTTCATTTTTGAGTTTCTCACCCCCAAATTAATTATGAGTGAATTTTTGAGATTTTTCATAGCTCATTTGATTGTTAAATTTTGGATAATTAAATTATATTTAATTAGTAATAATTTAAAAAAATTTCTTCTAGTTACGTGCGACATGCCCAACGCTCATGCACGCGGGCTCATAGGGCTCTACCCATGGTTGTAGGAGCTCGCTTTGAGCCTAATAAATCTCCATTTAATCTCTTAAGCTTCATTTACAACATTTGGATCTATCATAGAGCAGAAGCAACCCTATTCATCTTCCTCCCAAAGCTCAATTGAACCCTAAAGGTACACTTTTTTTTTCTCTTTAAGCTCAAATTATGGCACATAATTTCTTGAGATATAGGCAAAATTATGAGGTACATTTGGTGTTAGTATAAAACTTGAAATCTTCCAACACCACCGAGCATACAGTTCACGGCGGAAGCGGTTTGATTAGTGCGCTCGATTGAGAACCGGGGTTGCGTTGACGGTTACCAAGCAAATTCAAAATCACAAAACCATATAGAAAATCACACATCACATGCATGCAAGATAAGCACAAGCACACAAACATCCAAACACAAAAAATTATGTGGAGAACCCAAGAATGAGAAAATTTTGATTACAGAGTTACCAAGAGCTTATCCCTTGAATGGAATTACACAAACTCTTACTCTAAAATAAAGAGGAGAGGAAGTAGCCACCACCTGGAGTGTTTTCTCCAACATGCAAGAGGTTTCTTGCACTGCAGTTTCCTTAGGGCTTCATCTTGAGATTTCTCCTCACAGCAGCCTTAGCCTCCAAACTGAGAATACCAACATTGTAAACTCCTCCCAACTTGTTTGCTTAAGTACCCATCTCATTTTTGAACTCTAAAAGGTCCAAAATGCCCCCCAATTTACTTAAGGCATAACCTGAACTAAAGCAAGACTCCGCCAAGCACTGCGATGCACCGTAGTGCTCGTGTTTTGAATAGCTTGCTGCTACGGCATGCGATAGCGCCCGCCTTTTGAATAGCTAGCCATTGCAGTGCACGGTAGCGCCCACGTTTCAGGATGGAACCCACTGCGATGCGCAGTAGCGCTCGCCTTTCGAATAGCATGCCGCTGCGGTACTTGGTAGCTCCCTCCTTTCGAACTTCCTGCATCTTGGGATGGACCCACTGCAGCACGCTGCAGCGCTGATTTCAGGTGCAGTGCGTTGTAGCACCTGTGTTGTTGCTGGACTTCATTCCTTGTTCCAAATCGCCTTGAAATCTCCTGGAAGCTCACTGAACAACCATTAGCATCTCCATAATTGAATAAATGGTCTTCACAACACAACATTTGGTATCAATGGAAAGATCTCAAAGAGAACTTTCCATCGTTATATGGCACGCCTCGTGTGGAGCTCTGGAGAATTTTGATGCCCTAAATTCAACCCTTACGAATTCACTGATTTTACTGTTCATATATATGAACAGTAATTATTGAAAAATAAAAATAAAAAAATTCATTTGCAAATTTTAAAACCTCATAACTTTTCAACCACAACTCTAAACATAGTGATGTTATATCTCAAAATGCTTAAGAAATGAAAGAATTAACATTGTCATTATTTTTTTTGTTTGGTGATAATATATAACCCCCTTAATCCAAAAATTTGATAATATCATAACTTAGTCAAATCACATCCAAATGTAGTGATCAAAACACCATTTTGATCAGAAAAATATAATGAGCACTAATCTACAAATATATTTATGTTTTTATCATTAGTTTTCTTAATTACGCTTAATCGTTTAGAAAATAGATTAGTGAATATTAAGCTAAATAATTAGCCAAATTTTAGGTTTTAGATATATGATCACAAATAGAGAATAACAAGATAGTGAAATTAAAATCATAATTATGTAATTAATTTCACTAATCACTCACTAAATACCATAAATTATAATTAGAGCTTGACTAATTAATTGAAGTCCAAATTTAATATACTTATTGTTATTATACTCAGTGTGCCATAGGGAACCCATAGCCACTGATTTTGCTTGATTTGGACATCAATTAGTAAAAAATTGAGTTTTTGGACCCCCCCCCCTTAATTATCATTTTATGGATTTTTCCTAATTAACTCATAATTAAGCTATTTGACCTCAGAAATTTAGCAAACTTAGTATCTATGAAGTCCTTAGACTAAATAGAATATAAGTATATCATAAAATTTAGGTTTTTATAATTATTTTTACTAATCACCCCTTAATGAGTTTAAATATTAATTTAAGCTCATTAGCCTTAATCCTTGCCAAATTGGGTATCCTTAGTGTCAATCTTCATATTAAACAGTAATGAACTATTTCGCATTAAAAGTAAATAAATTGGATCTCTAAATCCTTGTCTCTTTTTAGACCCTTAATGAGAGACATTTTAATTATTTTAGCCAAATATTAAATTAAGTAAATTTTAATCACTCAGATCTATAATTTATCTTTAAAATCAGTAAACTTAATATTTAAAATCAACCTAAGGTTATTTAGACCATCGTTTTGTCTTAAAATCCTAAATTGCTAATTTAGCCTATAACCTAAGTATTGAAATATGGATGTGAAAATTCACATTTCCTTCATCCTTAGAATCATTTTATTAAATCAAAATTTAATCTAATTAAATTTTATTTAAATTTGGAAGCTTTCTTTAAGGTAAAATTTCATGTTGATCTTTTGAATTCTTTTAAAGCTTATTGAATAACAACATAAGTGTCTATTAGAAACCTACATAGTATATTGTTTCAATTAATTTAGCATGCTTGGTAAATAAATCCCTTATGTCTCATTGATTGAACTAAATATTCACAAATAACTTATTTTAACTAAACACTAATATTTTACTTACTTATCAAAATTTCTTAAAGATAACTTAAAAATTTAATCAAATGAATAATAATACTATTAAATTATAAAATATCAAAATTATTATTTAATTAATATTTGACAAATCAAATCAAGTGAATCATTATGTATTATTAAAACAGTCAGGTATGTAGATCTATTTATAAGTTTTACTTTATTGTATCTAATTTGAGCTTATTTTTATTTGAATCATACTTTATGCCTTTTTGATATGCTTATTATTTAATAAATTGCAAAATATTATCATAAGACATGTGATAAAAAGATGAAATGTATCATTATATGTGGTGTTTTTCTTTGAAGAAAGAAAAACAACACTGAGAATATGTACATATTGTATCGGCTAGCAACCCTGGGTGATATAAGGAGGGATTTAGCCCTTTTAGGAAGTTGGCAAGTTCAAAGGAAAGACACACCAAAACTTGATAAAAGGCTAATAAACTATCGATGGTAGTCGTAAAGCTTCCTAAAAGATATGCCTATGGGTTTACCCATTTGGGCTCAAGGGTCTTTGGACTCAACTTTATGTCACATATACCTTTTGATAAAATTTATTTTATTCTTTTATATATGTTTCTCAAGTCTAACATGCAGGGAAAAATTAGTTACATTTGGCAAATATTTATGTTTCATTAATTTTGATGCAGTTATTTATGTAACTTTGTTATTGATTTAACATAACATAGGATGCTAGAAAGTAACTCTTATAGAATAGTTATGTACCTCTTACCTAACTGATAATTGTTGTTAAATTTTTAGGTTTTGATACTTAAACATAAGAAGCTCAACTTGTGTAAAGAAAGGGCTTAAGTTAAAGAAGTGAGTTAGAGATGAACATTTTATTTTATTTGTTGATGTATTAATGAATATAATATGTAATGTAGATGTGTATGGTTCTGAATGGATAATTATGGACTTATTATTAATTTACTTGCATTACTATTATTTTAAATATGAATTATTTTTTGAAAATTCTCGAATTTAATTTATCAGCCATCACAATGACCTAAGATGATGAAGGAGTGATGATTTTATTAAGTGAGATTGGTTTGGTGTAGATATTTTTTTCTTGGCTGCTCCCTTCAAATGAGACCACTTCTCTCGATCTATACTTTAGCTCTCTGTTCCTTTCAAAAATAAGAAAAAAACATTAGAAGTTAAGGATATTGAATAATTAGAGGATTTTTTCCCTTCATATGTTTTACATCAATATGGATGTCTCTAATTATACTCTAGAATATACTACATCTCTATTTTTGATAATTTGGAGGGTACCCATGACTTCAATGCTTTATTTGACTAGAAAATTTAGTTTAAAGTTAAAACTTTTGTTATTCTATTAAAATATAAAGCTATTTTATTCTTTTACCATTTTTTAAAGATATAAATGGATAAAAGTTTATCCAATATGTTTGAATTTTGTTGTAAGAGGTATTATTTTGAGAAACATCCTCAATGAAGTCTAGAGTGTGATTCTTAATTACTGTTTTGGTCTTTGTTGAAGGAACCATTAGCTCAAAAAATGTCATTGTCGTGACTATTGAACTACACTTCAATCCTCCTAGCCACTGCACTGAAGATAAACTCTTTGCATAAGCACCAAGAGATTCACTGTTTTTGTCACTTTAGGAAATCCAATTAATATAAGTAACTAAATAATTAGATAAATAGAGCATATACAATGCACACAAATATTTATGTGGATCCCTAAGACTAAAAAAAAATTACGGAGCCACACAACGAAGAGCTTGACTATCATTCCAAAATCCTAATGTAAAATGCCAAAAATTTCATTCTCAATTGTTTATTAATATTTAAATAATTTTGACATCAGATTGAAAATATGACTTCACCATTGCGTTCACCACCCCCAAATAAGCCAGGGGTGAAGTTTTGAACGCATTTAGAAGTCATTAAATTCGAGTAATTAAATACTCGTCGGATCGAAAATTCGAGTGCGCCGTTGTGTTCAGAAGACCTCAATTAGCTAGGATTGATATTTAAAAAAAAAAAAAAAATTTTGGAATATAATTATTAAGTTAAGATTAATTAATTAAATTAATTAAATTGAATTAAATAATTATTTATTTAATTATTCATTAATGGCGTCGTCTGTATTTAAGGTAATGCCATCCAATAATCGTTCAAGAAACGGTTAGATCTCAGCCGTCTGATCATTTGATCAGACGGCAACTGTTCATCTTCTTCGTATGACTCCCGCGTGTCACGAGAGTCGACACACGGCTCTCGATTCCTCGTCCACGCGTACACCCACCACTTTAGGAATAGGTTAAGACCACGAATCGTCATTCCAATGCTAACCTCTGCTCCGATCGATCATCGGCAAGGAAGAGAAACCTTCCGTTCGACTTATCACTATCAACCATCGAAAAACTAGGTACCTGATCTCTTAATCTAAGCATTCAATATTACATTTTGTAATTCGTATACCTATTTCATAGCTTAGATTAACATTTGAACGGATGTGATCGGCAATAATCAAATGCAATCGAATCAATTTCACTGATCGTATACAGTCAATTCCGTTATTTGTTTTCCTCGCCGATAGAACTCCCTAGGGTTAGCTATTGCCGGAGCTGTAGACCTCCTCCGGCTATGACCTAGACACCGATCGAAAGGTTATTTCAAGACCTTTCGATCGGGGTATAAACCAACTCTTGTCACTAAGGATTTGGCCGGCGATTTTGAAGCCCTAGGCAACGTGCGCGGCGAGGTCTCGGGGGGGGGAAGAAGGAGAAATTTTGGGTCGGGCCGGGTCGACCCGGGCCCGACCCATCTCGACGGGCTTTTGTCCGTTTCCTCGGGCACTCGAGTACGCGGGACCCACGCCAGCCGCAGCGCAAATAGGAAGATGCCACGTGGACGTGGGGCCCGCCAGACATCTTTTCCTGCAAAAGAAAAAAAAAAAAAATATATATATATATATATAAAATCAGTAATTATTAATATATATATATAAATATAAATAATCATAACAGAAAATTTTAAATAATATAATAAGATAATATTTAATAATAATATATTTAATAAAATAGATATTAATATATAAATGTCAAATCAGATAATATAAAATATAAACAGAAAAATATTAAAATAAAAACAGAAATCTAAATTCTTATAATAATTAAACAAATAATAAAATAAATATAGTAATTAATATTTAAATAAATAATAGATAAATAAAAATAGATAAAAATAAATAATCAAACAGAATAATAATAAATTTATTAATAATACATTTAAATTCTTCTAATGATAATATATACGTATATATATATATATATATATATATATAAATAGTAAAATAAATAATCAAATACAGTAAATATTAATAAAATAGAAAATATTATAAATATATATATATATATATATATCAAATCAAATACAGTAATAATAATAATTATAATAAAAATATATATATATTTATAATATATAACTCTGTTATATATAGATAAACAAAAATAATAAAATAAAACATTAAATAAAATAAAAATCAAATAATATAATTAAACAACAGAAATATTAAAATAATTAAGTACAAATAAGTAACTATACAAGCAGATAAGTTAATAAATAATATAACATAATAATTAATTACTAAAAATAATTAATTAGATTCAATAAGCAAATAAAATAAATAAATAAAATAAGTTAAATCAAATCAAGATAATAATAAAATATATTATAAATAATAAATAGAAAATATAATATTATTAGATAAAATTTTAATTAGTTAAATAAATATGATACAATAATGCTCATAAATAAAAAAATAAGAATAAATAATTTACAAATAAATTAATCATATTAAATAATAAATAATCAGAAATTATAAATATTTAAAAGATTAATTAAAAATAGATAACATAAAATAAATAAATAAATAGAAATAAATATTTTCTAAATTAATTAAATTCATAAAATCCTAAAACTTTAAGAATCCATAACTCCTAATTATTTAACCAAATTATACAATTTAATATATCAAATTAACCAGAAAAATATAAGGAATATTATGGTGCCAACCAAATATCAGTAAAAAACAACATTTCATATAGTGACATTTTGGAATATTAATTAGGAAGAATATTCAAATAACCCTAATTAACCTAATTTAACATAGAACTTTAAATAGTCATAAGATAGTCAATTTAGCTCCAAATTAGGAAATCCAAATATCTATTTAGATCAGAAAATCCTAAATTTTAGTAAACTATAAAAATATTTAGGATCCAATGATTAGATCTCCTAATTAATACTAATTACTATAAAAACTTAATTAGTAAATATTAGCAAATATAATAATTCAAATTTAGTGATTTTAATTTTAAATAACTCATAAAGTATATTAGAACCTAAATAAATAATTAGTTTAATAATTTTGTAACTCAAATCATTAATCACTCTATAATTATAATAAACTCTAATTATTAAACCCTCCAAATTAGAATAACTATAACTTAACCAATTCATATCAGAATTTGATAATTTTGGACTCTATAGAAACCTTAGGACCTAATCTTCAATAAACTAGCATAAATTTTATATTTTAATAAGGGTAAATTTTCTAAAATGCCCTTATAAGGTCAAATTCCCAATTTGACCTTATAAGGCATAAATAATTATATAACTTAATAAAAAAAATAATTCAAATAAATCAAAATAAACATAATATTACAAATCATAATTAAATCATTAAATTAATAAATTTCATTATTTTGGCAGATCAAAGAAATTAAATTTGGTTGATTTTATCAAAACAAGTAAGGTACGCAAATTTACTTATAAGTTTTATTTCAGTATTCTTATTTGAGCCATTTTTCATATGAGTATTATTTGCACTGCTTACCGCATTTTAATCTGCAAAAGAATTATATCAAAAAGCATGTAACAAAAAGAAATTATATATATTTTGTGGTGTTTGTCTTTGGAGGGTGGAACGCAACACTGAGAATCTGTACAGATTGGGCCAGCTAGCAGCCCCTGGGAGTTATATGGAGAGATTTAGCCTCTTGTAGGAAGTAGGAAAATCCAGAGGAAAGACACACCATCAATTCCTAATTTGAGTAAGCTACCGACGGGTGGCGAGATAAGCTTCCTACAGATTATGCCTATAGGTTTACCCATTTGGGCTCAGGGGTCTCCGGACTCGACTTATTGTTACATATGCTTTTGATAAAATTTATTATTTCATATATGATGATTTTCACAGCTATTTTGCAAGGCAAAAATTACATTTGGAAATTATTTACTTTATTTGCAATCTTACTGTTATTTTCATATTTGATTCATACCTATTATAGGATGCTAGATTTATTCTTATAAGAACAATTTGCGTACTCCTACCTGACTGGTAAACTGAATTTTTCAGGTTTTCATAATTAAAAAGTTTAGAAGATCTGCCAAGATTAAAAGAAGAAGAATTAAAAGAAGCAGAAGATTGTAGATATTTGTTATTTCATATTTTGTAAAATTCAAGCTGTTGTAACTTTTCATATATATTTTGGCTCTATGTATAAAAGGACTATGAATTATTATTTTATTTTATTATGTCCTTTTTGAATCATAAAGATGTATATATTTTCATTAGAGATGAATTGTTCTTTAAAGACTCTCGAACTTTGATCCCCGGTCGTCACAGAAATTGGTATTAGAGCGAAGTTTGAGACTATTTAAGGAATAATTCAGTAGAAGAGCCAACTATATGAATATAGTTATTAAGTTATTAGAAGTTAGATTTTAAGTTAGAGAGCCAACTAAGTATAGTTTATTATTTCCTAGATTATGGATAGTCAAAACAACAACAACAACAATCAATCACAGGAGGAAAATGTTCCTCAAAACACTCCTAGTCACAACGAGACTATTTCACCTAATGTTGAAGCAGTCTATCCCTTTGATCATCGTGGAGCAAATCAGATGCTCCAGTTCATGAATATGATGAGTCAATTCATGAACAGTCAACAAATCCAGAACCCTCATCCTATTCAGAGAAAAGCTGTAAATGAAGACATGCAAATATTTCTTAAACTTCAGCCTCCCAGATTTAATGGCAAAGCAACTCCCTACCAAGCTGAGGAATGGATTCAAAGGATAGAAAAAGAGTTTAAATGTGCTAAGAGCTCAAAATACCAGAAGGTATCTCTAGCTACTTACCTTCTGACAGAAGCTGCTGAGAAGTGGTGGAAGACGACCAAGAATACATATCCTAACACCTCTTCAAATTTTAAACTTTGCTCAACTAGTAGAAAAAGCCAAACTTATGGAAGCTCAAGAAGAACAGTATTCTTCTAGGATGAAAAGGCTAGCTTTCTCTTCTCATTTTCAATCCAAGAGGCAACACTTCTCTAGACCTCAAGGAAAAGTATATAATATTCAAGGTAACTCAAGTAGACCTGCTCCAAGAACACCAAACACTTGCAAGTTTTGTGGAAGAATTCATAGTACAGATAAATGCTTCACCGGTGTGGGTCAATGCCACCGATGCGGAAGAACAAATCATTCTATAAAATTCTGTCGTGCCACCTATACAGTCAATGGGCATCAAATTCTAATTCAAGGCAAAGTAATTATAAGAAATCAGGGAAGACCACCAGTTAACCAAGGAAACAATATTTCATCTTCCAGTAATCCAAGAAACAATCAAGTCCAGGCCAAAATATTTAATCTATCTCAAGAAGAGGCCAAAGAAGAACCTGAGGTGGTCACAAGTACCATTTTATTATTTCAGTACCCATGTTCAGTTCTTTTTGATTCTGGAGCTATGCATTCTTTTATTGCGTCAAAAATAGTTCAACAATATTCATTACCAGTAGAACAACTTTCATCAACCCTTAAAGTTAATCTACCATCAGGAGAGTTCTTAGAAACAAACATCTTCTGTAATTACAAGTTAGATATAAATGGAAATTCTTGGGAAGCTAAACTCACTGTTATCCCTATAACTAGTTTTGATATTATCCTTGGGATGGACTGGATGAGTCAGAATAAGGCATTAATTGATTGTGCAAAGAAAAGAGTATATATTTATAATGGAAATAAGAAGGTAACTTTTATTGGTCAAAGAAGTGCAATTATTAGTCTTATCCCAGCAAACAAGATTGAGAAATTCATTAGAAAGAAATATCCTATAGTCCTAACTCTACTCTCAAGTTCTGAGGTTAAAACTACAACTTTAAAAGAGACTCCTGTAGTAAGAGAATATGCAGATGTATTTCCAGATGAACTTCCAGGTTTGCCACCTCAAAGAGAAGTGGAGTTCAGCATTGATTTAAGTCAAGGAACAAACCCTTTATCTAAAGCTCCATACAGAATAGCACCTAAAGAGTTAGAAGAACTTAAGAATCAACTTCAAGAGTTGACTGAAAAAAGATTTATAAGACCAAGTAATTCTCCTTGGGGAGCCCCAGTTCTATTTGTTAAGAAGAAAGATGGAAGTATGAGATTATGTATCGATTACCGGGAATTGAATAAGGTTACTATTAAGAACAAATACCCATTACCAAGGATAGATGATTTATTTGATCAGTTAGTTGGTGCTTCCATATTTTCTAAGATTGATTTAAGATCTGGTTATCACCAACTCAGTATCAAAGATGAAAATATTCCTAAATCTGCATTCAGAACAAGATATGGGCATTATGAATTCTTGGTAATGCCATTTGGGTTAACAAATGCCCCATCTTATTTTATGGATCTAATGCAGCAAATAATGAAACCCTACTTAGATTCTTTTATTATCGTCTTTATAGATGATATATTAATCTATTCTAAGAATGCTAAGGAACATGAAGAGCATCTTAGAATCACCTTGAACTTATTAAGACAACATCAACTGTATGCCAATTTCTTAAAATGTGAATTTTGGCTTCACTCAGTCGCCTTCTTATGCCATATAATTAGTAAAGAAGGAATATCAGTTGATCCCAGCAAGATAAGTGCAATTCAAGATTGGCCCCAACCTACTTCAGTAACAGAAATAAGAAGCTTCTTGGGTTTAGCTGGGTACTATCGCAAGTTTGTTAAGAACTTCTCTCAAATTGCAGTCCCTCTTACTCGTCTTACTCAAAAAGATGTACCTTATGTTTGGGACTCATCTTGTGAATCAGCGTTTAAGAAACTAAAAGAGTGTCTAACCTCAAGTCATATTCTAGTTCTACCAGTTGAAGGTAAAGACTATCAGATTAATTATGATGCTTCTGGAATTGGATTAGGCTGTGTCCTCATGCAAGAAGGAAAAGTGATAGCTTTCGCATCTATATAGCTTAAAGTCCATGCGAAGAATTATCCAGTTCATGACCTGGAGTTAGCTGCAATAGTCTTTACATTAAAGATCTGGAGACATTATTTGTATGGAGTAAAATGTGAAGTCTTCACAGATCATCAAAGTCTGAAGTATATTTTTACTCAAAAAGAGATCAATTTAAGACAACGAAGATGGTTAGAATTAATCAAAGACTATGACTTATCAATTCAATATCATCCTAGTAAGGCAAATGTTGTAGCTGATGCACTAAGTCGTAAGGCAGTTTCACATTTGCATATTTTGACTTCTAACCCTATATTACTCAAGGAAATAGAAGATCTTCAATTAGAAGTCATATTGCCAGCAAATGCTAAGCTATTTCAAATGACTGTTGAATGTTCATTAATGGAAGATATTAAAGAAGCTCAACATCTTGATGAAGAATATAACTCCTTATCTGCATCCATTCAATCAGGAAAGCACTTAGAACTGAATTTAGACTCAAATAAGAATATTTGGTGTGGATCCAGAATATGGATACCAAATAAAAATGAGTTAAGATCTAAAGTATTGAAAGAAGCTCAC
The DNA here is from genome assembly GCA_016760335.1 of Gastrodia elata. Classification (NCBI taxonomy): domain Eukaryota; kingdom Viridiplantae; phylum Streptophyta; class Magnoliopsida; order Asparagales; family Orchidaceae; genus Gastrodia; species Gastrodia elata. The sequence continues at coordinate 30,202,271 of CM028683.1, read as the reverse complement.
CAGTCTAGATACTCAATTCATCTTGGAAATAATAAGATGTATCAAGACTTGAAATCACATTTTTGGTGGCCAGGAATGAAAAGAAGTATAGCAGAGTTCATATCAAAGTGTGAAGCCTATAACCTGGTAAAAGCAGAACATCAGAAACTAGGAGGATTACTTCAACCTCTAGCTATACCTCAATGGAAATGGGAAGATATTTCCATGGATTTTATCACTGGATTTTCTCGTTCAAAATCCAATAATGATTCTATTTGGGTAATTGTGGATAGGCTTACGAAATCAGCACACTTTCTACCCATTAAGCAAACAGATTCAGTAGACAAATTGGCAAGAATTTATCTAAAAGAGATAGTAAGGTTACATGGTATTCCAAAAACCATTATTTCTGATAGAGATAGTAGATTCACTTCAAACTTCTGGAAAGCAGTTCATTAAGATCTTGGTTCACAGCTCTGTATGAGTACAGCATTTCATCCACAGACTGATGGACAAACTGAAAAAGTGAATCAAACTCTAGAAGATCTTCTTCGCCTTTGTATCTTAGATTTTGGAGGAAGTTAGGATGATCACCTTCCATTAATTGAATTTTCTTATAACAACAGTTTTCAAGCAAGTATTGGAATGGCTCCTTATGAAGCCCTTTATGGAAGAAAGTGTATCACTCCCTTATCCTGGAACAGTATTGGAGAAAACATGATATTAAAATTAGATTTGATTATTCAGGCAATAGAAAAGATAAAAATAATTCAGCATCGAATGAAAGCAGCTCAAGACAAACAGGAGCAGTACTTTGATGCTCACCATCATCATATTGAATTTTCTATTGGAGATTTTGTATATTTGAAAGTAAACCCATTCAGAGGAGTTTCCAGATTTGGAGTTTCTAGGAAATTAAGTCCAAGATTTATTGGACCTTTTGAAGTTTTGAAAAGAGTAGGCCAGGTGGCATATCAAATCAAACTACCACCTCATCTGAGCCTGATGCATGATGTGTTTCATATCTCCTCACTTAGAAAATGTCTATCTGAACCTTCAAAAAGAGTAGAAGTAGAAGATATCAATTTGCAACCAAATCTCAGCTATGTGATTGAACCAGAAGAGATTCTAGATCGAGATGAGAAAAAATTAAGAAGTAAATCCATTCCCATGATAAAGATCAAATGGAAGAACTGTCGCAAAGAAGAAGCTACATGGGAAGAAGAATCAAGTATGAAGAAAGCATATCCTCACTTATTTCACTAGTAAGTGACTATAGATCTTGTAAATATCTTTAAATTTTAGATTGATGTCGGGGCGACATCTCTTTTAAGTTGGAGAGAATGTAAAATGCCAAAAATTTCATTCTCAATTGTTTATTAATATTTAAATAATTTTGACATCAGATTGAAAATCTGACTTCACCATTGCGTTCACCACCCCAAATTAGCCAGGGGTGAAGTTTTGAACGCATTTGGAAGTCATTAAATTTTTGACGAATATTTTAATATTATTTTAAATACCTAAAAATTCGAGTAATTAAACACTCGTCGGATCGAAAATTCGAGTGCGCCGTTATGTTCAGAAGACCTCAATTAGCTAGGATTGATATTTAAAAAAAAAAATTTGGAATATAATTATTAAGTTAAGATTAATTAATTAAATTAATTAAATTGAATTAAATAATTATTTATTTAATTATTCATTAACGGCGCCGTCTGTATTTAAGGTAACACCATCCAATAATCGTTCAAGAAAATGGTTAGATCTCAGCCGTCTGATCATTTGATCAGACGGCAACTGTTCATCTTCTTCGTATGACTCCCGCGTGTCGCGGGAGTCGACACACGGCTCTCGATTCCTCGTCCACACGTACACCCACCACTTTAGGAATAGGTTAAGACCACGAATCATCATTCCAATGCTAACCTCTGCTCCGATCGATCATCGGCAAGGAAGAGAAACCTTCTGTTCGACTTATCACTATCAACCGTCGAAAAACTAGGTACCTGATCTCTTAATCTAAGCATTCAATATTACATTTTGTAATTCGTATACCTATTTCATAGCTTAGATTAACATTTGAACGGATGTGATTGGCAATAATCAAATGCAATCGAATCAATTTCACTGATCGTATACAGTCAATTCCGTTATTTGTTTTCCTCGCCGATAGAACTCCCTAGGGTTAGCTATTGCCGGAGCTATAGACCTCCTCATGCTATGATCTAGACACCGATCGAAAGGTTACTTCAAGACCTTTCGATCGGGGTATAAACCAACTCTTGTCACCGAGGATTTGGCCGGCGATTTTGAAGCCCTAGGCAACGTGCGCGGCGAGGTCTCGGGGGGAAGAAGGAGAAATTTTGGGTCGGGCCGGGTCGACCCGGGCCAGACCCATCTCGACGGGCTTTTGTCCATTTCCCCGGGCACTCGAGTACGCGGGACCCACGCCAGCCGCAGCGCAAATAGGAAGATGCCACGTGGACGTGGGGCCCGCCAGACATCTTTTCCTGCAAAAGAAAAAAAAAAAAAAAAATATATATATATATATATATATATATATATATATAAAATCAGTAATTATTAATATATATATATAAATATAAATAATCATAACAGAAAATTTTAAATAATATAATAAGATAATATTTAATAATAATATATTTAATAAAATAGATATTAATATATAAATGTCAAATCAGATAATATAAAATATAAACAGAAAAATATTAAAATAAAAACAGAAATCTAAATTCTTATAATAATTAAACAAATAATAAAATAAATATAGTAATTAATATTTAAATAAATAATAGATAAATAAAAACAGATAAAAATAAATAATCAAACAGAATAATAATAAATTTATTAATAATACATTTAAATTCTTCTAATGATAATATATACGTGTATATATATATATATATATATATATATATATATATATATAGTAAAATAAATAATCAAATACAGTAAACATTAATAAAACAGAAAATATTATAAATATATATATATATATCAAATCAAATATAATAATAATAATAATTATAATAAAAATATATATATATTTATAATATATAACTCTGTTATATATAGATAAACAAAAATAATAAAATAAAACATTAAATAAAATAAAAATCAAATAATATAATTAAACAACAGAAATATTAAAATAATTAAGTACAAATAAGTAACTATACAAATAGATAAATTAATAAATAATATAACATAATAATTAATTACTAAAATTAATTAATTAGAATCAATAAGCAAATAAAATAAATAAATAAAATAAGTTAAATCAAATCAAGATAATAATAAAATATATTATAAATAATAAACAGAAAATATAATATTATTAGATAAAATTTTAATTAGTTAAATAAATATGATACAATAATGTTCATATATAGAAAAATAAGAATAAATAATTTACAAATAAATTAATCATATTAAATAATAAATAATCAGAAATTATAAATATTTAAAATATTAATTAAAATAGATAAAATAAAATAAATAAATAAATAAATAAATAGAAATAAATATTTTCTAAATTAATTAAATTCATAAAATCCTAAAACTTTAAGAATCCATAACTCCTAATTATTTAACCAAATTATACAATTTAATATATCAAATTAACCAAAAAAATATAAGGAATATTATGGTGCCAACCAAATATCAGTAAAAAATAACATTTCATATAGTGACATTTTGGAATATTAATTAGAAAGAATATTCAAATAACCCAAATTAACCTAATTTAACATAGAACTTCAAATAGTCATAAGATAGTCAATTTAGCTCCAAATTAGGAAATCCAAATATCTATTTAGATCAGAAAATCCTAAATTTTAGTAAACTGTAAAAATATTTAGGATCTAATGATTAGATCTCCTAATTAATACTAATTACTATAAAAACTTAATTAGTAAATATTAGCAAATATAATAATCCAAATTAACTGATTTTAATTTTAAATAACTCATAAAGTATATTAGAACCTAAATGAATAATTAGTTTAATAATTTTGTGACTCAAATCACTAATCACTCTCTAATTATAATAAACTCTAATTATTAAACCCTCCAAATTAGAATAGCTATAACTTAACCAATTCATATCAGAATTTGATAATTTTGGACTCTATAGAAACCTTAGGACCTAATCTTCAATAAACTAGCATAAATTTTATATTTTAATAAGAGTAAAATTCTAAAATGCCCTTATAAGGTCAAATTCCCAATTTGACCTTATAAGGCATAAATAATTATATAACTTAATAAAAAAAAATAATTCAAATAAATCAAAATAAACATAATATTGAAAATCATAATTAAATCATTAAATTAATAAATTTCATTATTTTGGCAGATCAAAGAAATTAAATTTGGTTGATTTTATCAAAACAAGTCGGTACGCAAATTTACTTATAAGTTTTATTTTAGTATTCTTATTTGAGCCATTTTTCATATGAGTATTATTTGCACTACTTACCGCATTTTAATCTGCAAAAGAATTATATCAAAAAGCATGTAACAAAAAGAAATTATATATATATTGTGGTGTTTGTCTTTAGAGGGTGGAACGCAACACTGAGAATCTGTACATATTGGGCCAGCTAGTAGCCCCTGGGAGTTATATGGAGGGATTTAGCCTCTTGTAGGAAGTAGGCAAATCCAGAGGAAAGACACACCATCAATTCCTAATTTGAGTAAGCTACCGACGGGTGGCGAGATAAGCTTCCTACAGATTATGCCTATGGGTTTACCCATTTGGGCTCAGGGGTCTCCGGACTCGACTTATTGTTACATATGCTTTTGATAAAATTTATTATTTCATATATGATGATTTTCACAACTATTTTGCAGGGCAGAAATTGCATTTGGAAATTGTTTACTTTATTTGCAATCTTACTGTTATTTTCATATTTGATTCATACCTATTATAGGATGCTATATTTATTCTTATAAGAATAATTTGCGTACTCCTACCTGACTGGTAAACTGAATTTTTCAGGTTTTGATAATTAAAAAGTTTAGAAGATCTGCCAAGATTAAAAGAAGAAGAATTAAAAGAAGCAGAAGATTGTAGATATTTGTTATTTCATATTTTGTAAAATCTAAGCTATTGTAACTTTTCATATATGTTTTAGCTCTATGTATAAAAGGACTATGAATTATTATTTTATTTTATTATGTCCTTTTTGAATCATAAAGATGTATATATTTTCATTAGAGATGAATTGTTCTTTAAAGATTCTCGAACTTCGATCCCCGGTCATCACACCTAATAACTGCCACAACTACTAGCTCTCAAGCACAGCACTACATCATAACATTTACAACTCAGACCTAAGCATCTTTAAGGTATAATAACCCCCAAAACCCTTTATCCACCCATAAGAGTCCTTAAATATTATCGCATGTCATCCATGCACAAATTGGAAAGTCACGTATCCAATTTCTCCTTCATGTAAGCTAAAATGGATCTATAATTATGCAATCTTTGACTGGCACTCGGGCACGCCCAAGCATTCATGTCCTGAGCACCTGTAGCTGGCAAAAATGCACTGAGTGATTAGACACAGTCAAGCCTCTATCTATATCCTGCTTAGTTCCAATGCTAGCTCTTGGGCAAACCCATGCTCAAGTATTTGGCTTTGTTGTCTGAAAAAGTGTCAGCACTTGAATTTTCCCAAGCTTCAGTACGCCAAATAAGTTTAATACCTCCAATTCTAAGGCACACCTAATCCATGAGTTATGATATTTTATGAATGTTGCCTCATATCTTAGGCATGCCCAAGTGACCATGCCTTGGTTGAATAATATTCTCCTGATGCTTAAGTGCACCCAAGTGTCAACTTTTCTGCTTAGTTTAGTTCTTTAAAAAACTTTCAGGCTCAATTAATTAGATTCACAACCAGGCACAATCAATTGATTTGTATCTAACCCGAAGTTATTCCAAGCTCCTCAATTAACCCATGGTCCACTCCAAGGTCATTCAGTTGCACTTGAGACTTCATTACTCTAGTTCGTGATCAAATTAACGCACTCCAAGATGCATTCAAGTGCACCCAAATTGATTGCACCACTTTGGGTTGTACTTAAGTCTCCACAAAATCACAATAGTCTTAACTTCTAAATTGAAAGCGAGAAAGAATGATGTCTTCTATTGTTTGAAGTTTGTGTCAATCATTATGTTCTAAGGACTTACAACAAATTGTTGATCGAGCTTTCCATCATGTGTCAAGCATTTTCAAGAAGATTTGAATGTTTTTCTTATTTGGTTGTGATTAGGACTGGCTTCGAGTTGAGTTCGAGTTGAGTCAACCCATACTCGAACTCGACTCAACCTTGTTTGAGTTTTAGTTCGAATCGAGTTCTAGTCGAGTTTGAGTAGAGTTTGGGTCATTTTGAGTCATTTTAAATAAGATTCGAGTTAAGATGTATGACTCGAACTCGACTCAAAATTTTTTGAATCAAGTCAAAATGTCTTCTGTTCGAGTCGTGTCAAGTTCGAATTTTGAGTTTCAAGTCAAATTGTTAGGCCTAGTTGTGATGAACAAATATGCACATGAATTAGATTGAATTATTCTGCATGAAGTCTTGATTAAGATAGAGGTAGAACGAATTGAAAAAATAGTTAAATTCAAATGATTTACTACACACTTGATGGCTATTTTGTGAAATTGTACTTGACCAATTTAATGAACTAATGTATTAATATCAATACAAACTTCTCTACACAAGGTTGATATAAAGGGGCCAATGAAGTTTATTCTCCAAAAGGCAAAAGGTCATAAAGAAACTATTAGTTGGGTAGAGGATATGCTCTTGTTGAATCCTAGATTATAATGGTTATTTTTTGCAGCTTTTATTGTATGCAGCAACAATCTTAATTTCCCTTTTATTAGAGGGACAAAATTACCATTTCCTAATTAGCTTCAAACTAAATTTCCCATAGGAGAGTGACTACCACATTAATCGAAGTGCATTTTATTAATAATACACTCGGCTTCTTCTTGTGTTACACGTATGAGGTTAGTCCCCTGATAGTATTCTTTATGCAGTATTCTAACATGAAGGAAGTAACATTTTGAATGGCTGATAAGTGTTTGTGCTTTTCCCTTATTTATCAATAGATCCTACCTGTTAGGATGTCATAGATGCACATATATGACACCTCTTTGATCAGTCAAGCACCCACTGTGGAAACACCTCGACCAAGCACGATTGGTTGTGAGATTTTTGGTATGAAAGAATTCGAGGCTTCTTTACTTATCCATTAGGTTGCCACCTTGTTATTGTCTCTCAAGATTTGTTCAATTTTAAAAACTCGGTGAACTAATTAATGTTTTTCTAAATAGTAATTATTTAAAGTTTAAATGTTGTATTATTTGTGTTGTAGGCACAAAAGACCCGATTGATGATTAATTTTGAGTAGGCAAAAACTTTTAAGTTTATTATTCATAATTCCACTAGGAGTGCCACTTTAACAATGCCTCGTACTTAGTTAAGTCATTTGCGGTAGAAAACTTAGGTTTTATATATGCGATAGTAGTGTAATATTCACATCAATTATTAGGGGCATACCAACTCTCTTGCTCTGCACTTCATACCCAATTCATTCAAACGAGTGATAGTGTTGCGTCAACTTGTGTCATGCTCGGTTCTAAACACAAAAATTCTAGATGCACAGTCATTGGCTCATGCACCACTAGCTTATGTGCTTAAGTAATTTTGTAACAAACTCAATATCCATTTGACACATTGTTATAATGTTAGAGATTGAAAAGTTATTACTAATTTGTTAGCTAAGAAGTGGTTCAACTTCTTGGCACATGGTTCCTCTATATTTTGTATTCTATTCATCATTGTATTTTCTTCTTATATGTCTTCTTATTTACATTGTAATAGGATTATAGGGTTTTGTTGCAATTAATAGAAAGTTCCCATCATGTTTCATACTTCAAGCTAATTTCTTTGAATTAAGAGTGTTCCAAAATTTTGTTCACACCACTGATTTTTATCATAGTATAGGGCTCAACTATTTGATTATTATAGATCATAGTATATTTCAATCGCTTGTTTTCATTTGCAAACATTTTCATAGCCATAAGTTGCAAGGCAATATGTATCAGAATGTACTAATTCTGCATGCCTACAGTACCAAAATGTATGTAAGGTACTGCGGTTGGCTAAGTTGCTAGAATTGGCGAAAATGTTATATGGGTGAGAGTTGTGAGAGTACAATAACTTTTTAAGAGATACATTATGATAACATGTGCTCATAATACTACAAATCAGTCATTTGGATCTTCTTCATGAATGATAATGATGATGTGGAATAGGTAAAGAATCACTTTTTTATTGTTAGAGATTAGAATTGAGGAAGCTGTGGCTTGATAGATGATTGTATTGGAGTGGTTAGAGAGGTATAGAAATTTTATGTTGTTTTATAAATAAATGTTACACTATTATTTCTAGCCATACTTTATTTTGTTTTCTTGTGATGACACTTTATTTTATTTCAGATGGCTATGAACACGCCTTATCTCATTGCTTAGATTCTTGAGCATCAGTGTTCAAGTCAACTAATTAGCTATTCGTGTTCATCTTAGAGAGCTTGGCAAACTAGTCAAACCCTCCAACTTAACTAGTTAGCTTGTGAGTTGGCTCATTTACAGTCATGAGCTAACTTGAGCTCATGAACCTTGGCTTAAGATCAGGCTTGAACTTGATTAATTTATCATGTTCAGAATGGAACCAACTCGAGCTCAACTCATCAACACTCCTACTATTCCCGAGGTGTCCATATGGTATTAGAATATTGATTGGGTTCAGAAAAAGGTTTAGGAGATAGTTGGGTTAAGTGGTGGTTTTGTTGGAGCTCATACAAATCATCTATCTTTAAGATTTGGGAAAGATGACTACATTATTTTCTTTAGTTTGGTCACCTATTAGGAAATCAATTACCCCTTTTAATTCAAGGGGTCCCTCTAAGAAAATCACTCAAATTTTTACATGAATAAATCCGTTCACATTTGTATTCAATGAGTTTTCCTCATCTGTAAATAAGCAATAAAGATGACCAGAGAACCGAAAACAGCAGTTGCTGTATAAAACACATTGTGCTGCAAATTCGCACCCATTATCTCATCATCTAACGATAATGATGATCAATCATTCGGCATCATCAGGGACGGAGAAATCTGGCTCTGGAGGTTTGGGCAGTTTGGGCAGTATGACTGATGATGACTCCCTGCCATTTCTATTCCTGAGCCTGTGCACTCCCCTGAGCGCATTAGCAGCAAACTTCGAAGCATATATCGTCGCAACAAGACTGGCAGACGAGCTCGCCGACCGGTTGTTGAGCTCCGCAGCTTCTTCATCTTCTTCTCTCCGCCGTGCTTCGGCTTGCTTCCTCTTGCAATAGCGGCGCCATGCAGCCTGGATGAAGCAGGCGGCCCACGTTCTCCACTGCTGCGAATAGAAGCGGAAGGTGTGCTGCACCTGCTTGCTGTGGAGGCGGCGGAACTGCCCGGCCACGAACTTCAGCTCGTGGGCCATCAGCGCGAAGGCCTCCACCTCCGTCAAGGCTCTGACCGTCCTGGTGGAGGAGGGCAGGTTGGCCCCTGCCTTTGGGTCCAGAGCCCACGTCAGGAGCTCCTCGCCGCAGAAATCTCCCTCCTTGAGAACGCTCGTGTTGAAGAAGCCGCTCCTCCCTCCGTCGGTGGTCACGCTCTCCAGGCAGCCACGGATGATGAAGAGCATTTCGTCCACGGGGTCTCCTTCCCTGACAATGTACGTCCTCTCAGTATAAAGGCTGGGCACCAGCCTTTCGCATATGGCGTCCAGCAGCCGCTCGTCCAAGTTCGCAAACAGTGGGACCCTCCTGACCAAAGCCAAACAAAGATGACGTTTGATGTCTCTTCTTAAATCTGCGGGAAGGCTCTGAACCAAATTTTCTTCATCCACGCCCCGTGTCTCCTGCCACTTGTACTGGTCGTACCGCCTCACGCGTTCCCTGAGTTCCTGCGGAAGTAAGCGGTGGTGCATCCACTGCTCCGAGTCCCGTCTCTTCACCCTCATCTCTTCAAGCCTTATTGTCAACGATTGGAGATACGTCTGAAATAATCATTCAAATAATTAGTACGTCCACTATATCATGTATCAACAAAATCTAATGTAACTAAGAAGAAAGAGCCAGGCATCTTACCTGCATATTACCAATGAGGAGGGCAAAGAGAATGAGACCGAGTATAGAAAGTGCTATGGAGTAGAAAACTTCTCCAGGATATGTACTTGTAACAAGTCCTTGTCCAAGCGTACTATCAAAAGAAAGCAAAGCATTGGCATAGCTCAGCACAGACTTTACTATTAAATATTCAAAAATGCCTGCTATTCTATAGAAAATAACTTAAAATTTCTATATTCTATTCATTAAAATTTCACATAGTATAACGTTTTAAAATGCTGTGTTGAAAATGTAATTTAGGGTAGCAGCACAGAGAACTGCAAGACTAAGCGACATGATTCTCCACATGTCAAAAAATAGAAACAAATAAAGCTCACAGACAGCAAAGATTTCCACAGCAACGGGAGGATCAAAAAATATTTTGAGAAAATAAGCGAAGGAGAAAACTTGTAACCTAGTCACACAACACATTTGAGTTAAATTGTATCCCATTTACTGATGGGTAACCAAATGAGTGTAGCCGTCAAATTTTTCCAGCTATAAAATGAAATATTATGAATATAGAAGGACCAAAAAATATAATAACCGAATAATAGAATATCTTTCAATAACTGTTTGGGAATGTGTCATGCAGTCATCTAAACCATGGAATCTTTATGGCTGTTAAATCGTCAAGTATATCAATTGAAGATGAAGTGTATGCAAAAGTAAGGGTAGCGAATTGGGTCTTTTAAAAGTTTTACAGTTTTTATAAAATCTTTTTATATGAATATCAACAGTGTTTGTGATTAATTATAGAGATGTTATTAATGAGATATTTGTTCTTACTTGGCAATCTCAAAATGCAAATCACAACAATAAAAAATGTAAGAATCACAAAATCAAGTTTTAGGTGGTTCACCCTATAAATAGGATACGCCAACCTCCAAGCATTCCACTCAAAGTACTTGAGATCCTTACTAGAAATTTCTATGGTTCACACTAGTATCGATTTATCTAACAAAGATTTCATACCATCACTTTTTCCTCTATCATAAAAAACAGAAGTGAAATAAATTCAATAGTTAGCAATCTCCATGTACCCTTCTACCAATCTAAAGTAATCTTTCGTTTACCCATATCCCAATCTATTCGCTTGTTCTTTATCGTACACCTTATCCCAAGAGTGGTTATTGGAAAAAAAAACCCCTCCGAGAATACTTATGCTACCTAACTCATTTTCTAAAACCAAAACTTCAAAATTGTAGATGTCGTTCTTTTACTATGCGACGCCGGCAACAAATTAACCCATCACAATTTTCTCCAAAAAATAAACATCTGTTATATGTTATATTATCTATTTACCCATAAATCCTCGTTTCAAAAAAAAAAGTCTATCTTCTTGGTCCCTCAAAATGAATTTGAGAACTCACCTACCGCAAAAGTTGTTCTTAATAATACCCCAGGAGACTGTAACCCAAAATTGTTTTCGACCATACCGAAACATTTTTTCTCCTTCAAACCCTCCTAGCTACCAAATGCCACCACGTCCATGCTTATAGCCAAATGAGGACCAGTACCGCTCTTTTGATTATGCAAAAATGAGATGGGACTTTGAGAGGTTTATGAAAAATTTTGTGTTTTCTTATGTATGCTTATAATTCATAATTCATATATACTTTATGAATATTAAATAAAAATCCTTTTTTAATTCATATTCACAACATTAATATAATTAAAATGAACTTGGTGTACAGTTTCTCATTCTTATTATATTATTATCCTTGACAACAGAATTAAGTGTAATTTAGATCCTAAAAAAGAGGTAAATTACTGATCCCATGAGCTCACAAATAGTGATTACGAACAAAATTTTATATAATGTGCTAATTTTTTTGGGGTAGCACTAGACCAAAATGTGAAACAGACCTAAGAGCCTAAACTCAAGCAATGCTCTATTATTTCAAGTTTTGTTTTAAAATTTATATCTCATCGGAAATTTAATTAAGTGGTTGTGCTTGTGGTTGTTTGATATTAAAAATAGAACTTCGAAAATTCAGGTTGATTGTTTTTTCTTAAAAAAAGAATCGTTTATTTTGTAAAGGTTATAAAATTCTTCCAAGTGATTATTTGACAACCCAATATTATTTATTGATTTTGAATTTGAAAATAAAGGGTAATAAAAGTAATTATAAATCTAAAATATATCATAAAACTAAATGATTAAATCCTAAGAAGGGTAATATAAATATTTTTAAGAGTTAAACTTGAGGTAAAACCAACCAATAAATAATTCCGTGGTTGTATTCGCAACATAGCAAAAAACTTTACTTCTGTTGTTTCAAGTTTGATTTTAAATTTTGTATCTTACAAGAAATATAATTTAGTGGTTGTGTTTGTGGTTGTTTGATTATAAAAAACAGAACTTCTAAAATTCAAACTAATTCTTTTCTCTTAAAGTTTATTTTGTAATGATTAAAAAATTATTCCAAGTGATTATTTGACAACCCAATATTGTTTAATAATTTTAAATAGCAATTTGTAATGTTAAGAGTGTAACATTTAAGAATTTATGAAAATAATTTAGATAATGTCGATGGAGAGATATAAAAAAAATTAAAAATTTGACTCATGTTAAATAAATCAAAACAATCAAAAAATTCTTTTTGAGGATGAAAACAATCAATATAGATGAATGAATTATTTTACAAAACTTTTTAATGAAGATAGTATCAATATTATTAATATAAGTGAGTTTAATAGTTATAAATAATCTCAATTACAATCAATTTCCATGTTAGTAAAGTTGAGATTTGAAATTATTTAAAGAGAATGAAGAGTGATAAAGCAATAGGATCGGATGACATCCCTATTGATGTATAGAAATATTTGGGGAGGAAGGAACTTCTTAGGTTACAAAAGTATTTAATGTTATTTTGAAGACCAAAATAATACTAGATGAGTGGAGAAAGTTTTGTTATACCTATTTACATTAATAAAGGCAATGCTCAAGACTACTAATTATAAAAGAATCAAGTTAATGTGCCATACATTGAAACTTTTGGGAGAGAATGATTGAATGCATGTAACAAAAGGATACTTGTATTTTTCAAAATCAATTGGTTTTATGCTAGTTAGATTTACCATTGAAGCCATACATATATTAAGAAATTTGAAGGAGAAATTTTTATTAAAAGAAAAAAAAAATCATTTAATTTTTATTGATCATGAAAAAACTCGTGATTGAATACCTAGAGAAGTTTTTTGGAGAGCTTTGGAAAGAAGAAAATCGTGTTGCATAAATTGATGTTCTTAGAAAATTATATAATGGGTTGTAACATGTGTTCGATCACAAGGTAACTTGTCTAATGATTTTTCTTTTACTATTGGATTCATCAAGTCTCAGCTCTTAACTCATATCGTTTTGCTTTATTTATGAATATTCTTACTGAGCACATTCAAGAGAAGATTCCTTGGTGCATGTTATATGTATACGGTATTCTTTTAGTTGAAAAGAGTAGAGATAAAGTTAAAGAAAAACTTGAGTTAAGAGATACTACTTTAAAAACTAAAGATTTTCATCTTAAGTAGATCTAAAAGAAATATATTAATTTTAAATTCAACTATATTAGAAGCCCTGATCTTGAGGACAGGTGAGTGGTTTAAGTACCTTGGTTCAATTATTCAAAATAATGGTGAAATTGAGAGTGATGTAATTAATAGGATCCAAGCGAGTTAGATGAACTGGAGCACTTTTGGATTGTTGTGCGATCCAAAAATCCCACAAAATTAAAGAAAAATTTTATTGAGCAGCTATATAACCAGCCAAGGGCTGAATGTTGGCCAACAAAGAAGAAACTTACAGAAAATATAAATGTTACAGGGATGAGAATGCTTAGATGAATGAGTGGGTACACTCATAAGAATAGAATGAGAAATAAGTATATTCATAGCAAAGTTGGAGTGGGTCCAACAGTTGATAAAATTAAAGAATGTCACCTTAGATGGTTCATGCATAATAAGCATATTGATCGTGCAACACCTCTGTTAGAAAATAAAAAAAATTTGCCCATATTAAAAGAGGAAGAGGACCAAAAAAAGGTATGGGAAGAAATTATTAAGAAAGATCATTGCCAACCCCTCCTAATGGGAAGAAATTATTATCATGCACAATGGAAACAAATGATTCATGTAACAAACCCCTCCTAGTGGGATTAAGGCTTGGTGTTGTTGTGGATGTGCTTTTGGTTATAGATCCTCATGGTTTAGAAAAGAGTTTAAGATATTATGAAAAGAGAGAATTGCTATTATATGAGTCAAAAATTACCTAAACTTGCTTGGTGGCTTAACAAGTTGCCTCACTTAGCAAGCTGATTGCAGCAATTAAAAAAAAGTCGTTTAGTTTCCATATAGGAATGCTCAACTAGCTGTACTAATTTGCTCCTCGAGTTTGTAGTATACAAAACAACCTGATTTCACCCATAACATGGCAGTTAAAACTAGCAATTTTGGTGTTACACAACTCGTTCAGTGAGTTCCAGCTGATTTTAAACCTTGCTTAATCTAGCTAAATGAGTCTTTAGAGCCCATTTTTTCCAATACATAAAGACTATAGGATGTCCAAACTACATATTAACCAAGCTAATCAAGTGCTAGCACCCTTTCTCTACTTAAGTTCTTAGATTTCTCATCAAGTGTGAAGTTGCTAAGGTGTTGCTTGTACTTGGAGATGTCACTTCAGGTCATGTTATCAAAGTCTTTTCGTTAGTGTGTACACCAATCTTGTAGGTTGTGCAAGAAGAGTTGGTTGCTTCATCACAAGTGATAAATTAAAGAGATATTGGCTTCTCTGCCTCCAAGTGAAATTTGGAAAGGAGTGCTTGCTAGCGGGTGTTATAGATAAATAAATATCTCCAAAAAGTGAATAAAATATCAAGGGTGTTCCAAATTACTATAAAATTCATCTAATGTTTGTATGACAATCTATTATTTATCTTTCGCTCATATTTGCATATTTTTTTGCTTCTAAAGTTTTTCTTATATCCACTCTCTTTTCTTTTTCTAATATTAATATATATCATAAACTTTATATAAAGTTCTATATCTTTCAAAAATTAAGATACACCAATTAACACCTCTTATGTGTTCTAAGTATAATCAACACTAAATATCAGAGAAAATCTAAATCACATAAACCCAACAATTTTGTGGAATTAAGATCCTTATTCATATAGCACACTTTCATAGTGAAAGCATGATGGCTAGAGAAGCTGCATTCTACACACGACCTCATTGTTTGATAGGATTGGCTTTGATTTATGGAAGAGAAAGTGCGCAATTTCTTGCAATTTGTAGAAAATTGAATGTAGATGTAAATTGAAGCAGGTTATACATTGCCTACAACTTCACATAGTGATTGGTCGGATGGAAAATATATGGCACATTTGAACAGAAAAGTTAATAATTGCTTTGAATTTGCTTTGCAGCAAGAAGACTTCATGCGTGTCTGTGCAAATCAAAATAAATATGATAAATTTGATTAGGTATTATGAAAGAACTAAGGATATTAAATTAGAATTAAAGCGTTAATGCACAAACACTAAATGAAATCGAAAAAATCCATATGACATTTACTAGATTGACTAAAACCCTAACGGGAGTTCATACACTTGGAAAAGATATGAACAATAATGAAAAAGCTAACAAAGTTCTCAGAAGTCTATCTCATAGATGGGATCCTAAAGTCTAAGTTATAGTAAAAACTAAAGATCATGATAACTAACACTTGATCAACTTCTTAAACCCCTTGTAGTGTATGAATAAATTTAGAAAATCAACATAAAGGTTTCAAAGAAAAAGGAGAAGGGACTTGCCTTGAAAACTCATAAAGAGGAAAAACTCTCGAGAGAGAGAGAGAGAGAAAGCAACGATTGTGATGAAGACAGCAAAAGAATAATAAAAGAGAGAAGAGTTCCATTTCCAGAAGAAACATAGCTAAACACTCTTACTCAAATTTCAAATTTATTTTTAGTGCTCATTTATTATGAGTAAGCAGAAAGGGCACATTTTATAGGAGTGTCCAAAGTTAAGAGAAAAAAAGAGAATAGCCTAAGAAAAAGTTCCTCAGGAAGAAGGCTTTTTTGAGTGAATTCTAATTTTAAAAAAAATTATGAAGCAAGAAAGAAGAATTTTTTCACAAGAGAAGATGAGAAAGTTTCAAAAAGCAAATAGAAAATTTATCATATTTTTATGAAGAATTAAAGTTAATGTTTAAGAGAATTGCATGGCTTACATGTTAATCTAAAAAAAAAAAAGAAAAATACGAAACAATAAATAAAAGCTAATTTAAATAATCAAAACACTTAGGAAGGATACAATTTCTTGAAAGAAATATTAAAAGAACTAGAACCTAACAATAATAATGACCCAAATGTAATTCTATATAGAAGAAACAAGATTAGCTCAAAAAATAAAGAGTTAAAATATAAATATAAATCTTTTGAAAATGAGTTAAATGAATACAAGCCAAATTTTATGAAAGGTAAGAAATTTTGAAATAATTTACTAATTTGTATTTAATTTCAAAATTTATGGCAAACTTAAAATTTCATTTAGCATTATTTGGCTTTGAGAAACTTCCCCAATTTAATCAATACGTAACAAAAATTTGACGAAAAACTGATTTTAGCAAGAATTTTAACAGGAAACAAAAATTTACGGGTAAACAACAGAAATTAGGTATAATGGAGATTTTAACATCTTTATCAAAATGACCTAGGGTCATTACCGTTTCTGACCTGTTTGAGAACTTTTCCTTATTCAAACCACCCTAACCCATCTACCAACCGCCATCTCACCCACGCTAACCAGATAAGGATTAGTATCCCCCTAATTCTAATGAAGCAAATAAGGAGAGGAATTATAGAGATTTATGAACAATTTTGTATTTTCTTAAGTGTGCTTATGTTTGACAATGTTAAATGAATCTTAAAAGTCATTTTTGGGTTCATGTTTATTCTATAATCATATTTAGAAGAAACTTGTTTACAATTTTCTTTATTATTATTACCCTTAACAACAAAATTTAAATATTTGACAGCATCAAAATATGGGAGAAATGTTGTGTAACGACCCAATGTCGTTACTTCGCAAAATCAGAATCCCGAGGAACTTCAATTTAGGGCAAACAAAAATACCATTAAGATAGAAATACTTTTTAGATCAAAATGCCCTAGTTTGAGAGAAATTCAAATAATGGAAACTCTCGCTTTAATTTCTGAACTTTTTTTAATTCAATAAATTGAGAAAATTAAATACAAGTCCAAATTTATTGATTTTCATGTCACTGTATTAAGTATATTATTTAAAGGCTATGTTAAAAGTTTCATCAAAAATTTGGAGCTCTGGTTCGATTGCAATTTATTTTTGAAGTTTTCAAACACCTGAAATTATTTTTAAAAAAATATAGCTCTGAATCGAAAATTTTTGGCGTGAAGGTGTTCGTTTCGTCATAACACAACTCTGTGTCAGGTTTCGTAATTTTTTGAAGTCAAGCGACGCAAAATGCATAAAATTTAATTTTAAATTTTTTCTCTTCCTCTGTTTCTCCCACGACCCGACATGCAGCTCTGTCGCTCGACAGGGCCTGCAAGATGGAGACCCCCTGGCAGCGAAACCACGTGAGCCGCCTAGGCACAAGCTGGTCAGCCCAGCAGGCAGACCCATCCCCTCCCCTCTTCCCTATTAATACCCCCATTCCCTTACCTCCTTCTCCCAAACCCTCATCTCTCACCCAGCCAGCAGCCTCTCAGCCCTCAGCCTTCCCTCAACCAGCCGCAGCCAATCAGCAGCCTCCGGCCACCCCACTCCGGCAACCCCCTCCAGCCACTTCAGCCATGTCCGCCCCCCTCCGATTTCCAGCAACCCTAACCGTAGGTGAGAGGAAAATGAAAAGAGGATGAAAATGAGAAGAAATTTTGTTATTTTCTTTATTTCTATTTCAACTTTTATATATATAAACATAATAATCAGTATTATGAAAATAATAATAATAAAAATATATTATTAACATTATTATAATTCTCATTAATTAATAATGAAAACAGTACAAATGTTATAAAATGATTACTATTTTAATTCTGTCAAAATTTCAATTCAGATATTTCCATTCTGTCTTTTTTTCATACATTATAATTATCATTAAATGATGATAATAATAAATATTATTGTTACCCTCAATAACTTAAAATAATGTCTTCTATCAAAAAAAAAGAGTGAAAGAAAGACATAATAGAAAAGAAGAAAATAAATATCCCTAAAAATATCATATCACTTTCATTAAACTATTAGATAAAAGGCTAATTTAAATTATCAAAAATTTAAATGCAAATTCGATCAAATTATTGCACCTTTGAACTTAAGGAATAAGGTATCAGATGTCTTTTATTACTCTTGTTTAATATGCTTTTTCTGCTCAGCTTCGCACAAATTGATAAAAGGCTTTTAAAAGTCACATAAAATGATATATGAAAAAGTTTGGATAACTAAGTAGCATGGGTTCCATGTTGATATATTTTTACTCTGATAAGACAACTGCTAGGACGAGGCTGTCCAACATCGAAAATCATAAGGAGCATATACTAATAAGCCTTTGAGGGGGCAGGTATAGAGGAAAGTTGGGATATATAACACAAAATTGAACCCCTTTTCCTCGATTTTATACTTGCCCGACAAAATCATGTTTTGCACCAAATATCAAACGCTAAAATTCTATATTTATTTTTGTGACAACAATTACTTTTATGCTTAAGTTTCAGTGCAATTGAAACAAGCTTGCATGGATAAATTTATACAGCTTTTATTGCCTATCAAATTTATATTTATTTTACTTATTATTTAACAATTGTAAAGTTGATATCTATCAGTACTTAATTTCACAACTAACTGGTATGCAAATGTCCACACTTTTGAAACGTGCCAAGATCAGGAGTTCGTCCTAAAGGAAAGGTGCTAAAGAACCAAGCAGTGATAATACTACTACCTGCTGATTTATCCTTCTATTTTACTCTCTTTTTTTAAAAATGTGTAACTTTTATTTTGACCTTTGTAATCAAAACTTGTGAAATATGAATAAATAAGTTATATTTGATGTCTACATATTTTTATCTTATAAATCACTCAGTATGATCCTGTGGCTAGGCTTACCTCAAGAACCAATGCTCGATTAGCTCACGCTAACCCAGCATCGGGTCCTCACAGTTGGTATCAGAGTTAAATTGAGTATAGATTTAAGAGATAATATATAAATGTCAGATTATAATTCATTTTGTGAAAACAAAGGATAACATAAACCTATGTAATTTAAGAGTTCAACCTTTAGGCAAAAAGATGGATTCAGGCGAAGGATTTACGAGCACCCCAACAGAAACTCCAATCAAGGAACCTATATCAATGGAAGTTCCAGAAAGTACCAACGATCGCCTCATTGAAGCTGTTCTAGAGTTCCTAGGTAACCAAAAGAAAGCAGCCCTATCAAACTCCATTCAAACACTCCAAAAAAATCGTATTGATGAAATTCTCCAATATTTCCTCAAATTAAATCCACCAGTATTTCATGGGACTACTTGTCCTATGGAGGCAAAAGACTGGCTAAAAGAGATAGAGAAGACACTAGAAAATATGTAGTGTCCAAACGAAAAAGCGATGCGAGTGACTTGCTACTTATTTAAGGCGAAGCTAACCGATGGTGGGAATCCATTGTCAGCACTGATTTCACTGTCATAGAATTGGAGACTATAAGTTGGAAAGCATTCTTTAAAGTATTCAGAGCCAAATACGTCCGACAAGCTGCCCAAAACATCATGGAGAACCAGTTCATGAAATTGGTTCAAGGTAGCAATTCTGTGGCCAACTATGAAGCCGAGTTCACGAGAATGTCAAGGTACGCTCAGAACTTGATATGTACGGAGAAAGTAAGGTGCAACCGTTTTTTGTTAGGGATGAAGGACAACCCTCCGTTGGAGCTTGCTTCCATTTAAGCATACTTGTTTCTTCAAACTTTAGAATGTGCATTAATCATGGAGCACAAAGAAAATAGCAAGTCTTCTAATCACTCTAGACAAGGGAAGGGGCAGGATCATCCAACAAAGGACCAAGGGACTTTTAAAAGACAACAATACAACCCACCTGTTAAAATCTTTCAGCTAACTTATGAGAATCCCGGGCAAGGAATGAGAGGAGATTGTTGGAGACCTCATCCCTATGGCAAGTGCTATAATGATGACAAAATGTGTTTTTTGTATGGCAAGCCCGGCCACCAAATTTGAGAATGTCGATTCATGAGAACGATAGACGAAGTGACCATTAAAAGGGGCACAAACACAGCAACCGTTGTAACCTCGTTCCGTGCCAATACAAGAGGAGCTGCCCCAGAACCAGCTAACGCCCTAAGGCCACCAATTGCACCAACATCCAATCAAAGGAAAGAGCCCGCACCTCGTAACCCTGCTCCGGCAAGAATTTACACGCTCACTCTAGTCTTAGCACCTAGAGACAACAATGTAGTATCAGGTATTCCATTCTTCCCGTTCTCCTTTTTCTTTTACACTTATAAAATTAGTACAAAATGCTCATAGTTCATATTTAGGCACGTTATTCATTAATGACGTTTCATGTGACACCTTATTCGATACAGGGGCAAGCCACTCCTTCATATCAGAAAAACTTGCAGACACACTAGAACTACCATCCTCCCATTTGGCAACAACATTAAATATTGGGTTACCTTCTGGAGCTAGCATGAAAGCTCAGAAATTCTGCAGTTATAATATCCCCATTAAAGGTGAAATATTCAAGACTACATTAGTAATTCTACCCATCACCAACTTTGACATTATTCTAGAGATAGATTGGTTAAGCAAGCATGATGTTGTAATCAACTGCCGGTAGAAAAAAGTCACAATCAAAAGCAATAAAACATCAACATATTTACAAGAAGACAGAGCCTGTTAGCTTCCCTAATTAACCTAATGAAAGCAAGAAAGCTGATTAAGAAAGGATGCAGCGCATACTTAGTAACAATAATGGGAGAAAGAAATGAAATTGTACCTTTATAAGAAACGCACATTGTTCGAGATTTTGAAGATTTATTCCATGAAGATTTACCCGGGCTACCACCCGTAAGAGAAATTGGGTTCTCAATAAAACTAGTTACAGGAACCCAACCCAAGTCAAAATCACTACACCATAAGGCACTAACAGAGCTTCATGAATTAGACCTACAGCTTCAAGAGCTAGCCAGCAAATGATTGATCTGGTAAAGTATGTCCCCCTGGGGAGCCCTAGTACTCTTCGTGAAAAAGAACAGATCTATGTGCATGTGCATAAATTATAAAAAACTCAACAAAGTAACAGTGAAAAATAAATATCATCTACCCCACATCGATGACATCTTTGATCAACTAGCTAGAGCTAAATTATTCTCCAAGATCGATTTAAGGTCTGGATACTACTAGATGAGAGTCAGTGAAGAAAACATCCCCAAGACTGCATTTAGAACTTGCTTCAGACACTATGAGTTCTTAGTCATGTCCTTTGGACTCACAAACGCACCATCTATCTTCATGGATTTAATGTAGAGAATTCTTAGGCTCTTCCTCAATAAATTTGTGATAGTCTTCATCGACGATATCTTAATATATTCCAAGTCTATGGAGGAACACGAGATTCATTTGAAAGCAGTATTGGAAACTCTTATGGAGCATCAATTATTTGCCAAATACTCAAAATGTGAGTTTTGATTAGACTCGATAACATTTTTAGGGCATGTCATAAATGCCGAAAGAATCAAAATAGATAAAAGGAAGATCAATACCATACAAAAATGGCCCCAACCAACATCCATGACCGAGATTCATAGCTTCTTAGGACTGGCAGGATACTACCGAAAGTTTGTCAAAAGATTCTAAAAATTGGCCAAACCATTAACACAACTAACTCAAAAGGCAACACCATTTTTATAGAGTCAGTAGTGCGAATAATCATTTCTAAGAATAAAGGAAGCCCTCATCACTGAACCTGTCTTGATCCTACCTCAAAAAGGGAAGAACTACAAAGTATACAAGACGCTTCATTAACAGGACTAGGGTGTGTCATCATGCAAGACAAGCATGTCATTGCTTACGCTTCAAGACAATTAAAGACGCACGAAAAGAACAACCCAGTTCATGATTTAGAGCTAGCCGCAATAATTTTTGCCTTAAAAATATGGAGGCACTATCTTTATGGAGTGAAATGCGAGATCTTCACAGATCCTCAAAGTTTAAAATACATCTTCACGCAGAAGGAACTGAACTGTCGCCAAAAGAGATGGTTGGAACTACTTAGCGACTATGACATGGATATTCAATATCATCCTGGCAAAGCTAACTTAATCGCAGATGCTTTAAGTAGAAAGAAAATATTGAACACTTTAATCTCAACAAGTTCATTTAAAGAAGAATTCCAAAGCTTAATATAAGACCCATTATTAAAGATCAGTTAAACGAATTGCTTAACTTTAATACTGCAGGACCTACCTTCGTTCAAAGCATATTGGACGCTCAAAAAGTCAACGAGGAATACCCCAAGCTAAAAGCAAAAATATAAGATGGTCGTAGAACAGAGTTGCAGCTGCGAAAATGAATTCATATTTATAATGATAATAGAATTTGGGTCCCGAATAATTCTCACATTCAAAATCAGATATTAAATGAAGCCCACAAATCAGGCTATACGGTACATTCCAAAAGCAACAAAATGTATCAAGATCTAAAAATATAACAATAAAGCCATTTGATCACCAATGTCTCTTATTACAAGTTTAACCATAAGCTTTTTACTAAGCTGTTGATCACCACATCGCATGCTCAGATTCCACACCCTTGCAATATAATTCATATATATTTCATTTTCTCTTTCTCTTTTCAAGAACAAAGTTTCTGCAATGTTCAACTTTTAGTGACACCAACAAACTTTATAAAATATAGTTCAACTCATGAAGGTCTTGACTGAGACGCTGAGTAATTCAGCAATGATATGATAAAACAGCTAACAAATTGTTGAAGTAAGAAAACTTCATTTTGGTTAATCTGACCACATGTGAAATTGAATTAGGCAAGCTCCTGATGTGGCCTTTCCATTCCAAAGAACGTATCATACATGGTTGGATATGCCAGAACACTGCCTATTACAGAATTTGTATCCTCTAAAGTGATTACAGATTCTACTACTTGGCTGATTTGGACCTCAACTTGTGTTTTAGTAATCACATGATTGAATGGTCTGAATCACCTTTGTCCTCAGGATAGCCCAGGCATTTATAGATGTAGCATACACGCTGCTTGCCTCAGCAATCAAATAGTTATTCTGGCAAGATTCTCCGGCTGGAGGTTAATGATTGTGCCCAACTCTCATATTAATCCTATCATATTTGCGTGCTTTTCTTTTTCATCAAATCTTCTTTTCACATCAAAATTTTAAAATTCTAAGAAGTTTGATAAGGTGTTGAAGTCAAGTAGAATGTGCATTATAAAATTTTCACTCATATATTACAGCAATCAACACAAACTAAGAATTGATGCAATTGGCGAACACCTTTAAACTACAGTTACTGAATAGAAGACCAAAACTTTTCTTAAAAAGTTCAAAATAAGCTAAAGATTTTTAAAATGTGAACCAATGTAATAAAGGGCATCTTTACCACAAGGACCTGCGTATAATTTACCTTAAATAAGATATCACATATTCCATAAATCATCTATAAACATCAAAATAACAAATAGCTATATCCCAACAAAGAGAATCATCACTTTACAAATCTTACCATTCCACACCATCAATTTAAATTGCATTTATTATGACCCTAGTATGTGATTGTAATATATATTATGTTACAATAAATAATTTAACTAGCAATAAAAATCAAAACAAATTTTATATTAAGATAGCTAACGTATTAACCTGCAAAAAAATAAGACAAAGTAATAAGCTAATTAGTATTAAACGTGAACAGAACCCATGGAAAATAAGGAATTACTACAAATACAGTTTATTAAAAATCTAACCATCCTGGTAATCTAATAATAGCAAAACTTACTCTTGAATAACCAACAAATGCCGACAGGCATTTATAAAAGACTGCAAAAATCTCTTCCACAAGCAAATCCTCCATAAAATACTCAATTTTCTGTAGTTTAATCTATTCATAATTCCCTAACTTTGCCAGCATGGATTATGCACCAGCATATCAAATTCTTAACTTTGATAGTATACAACAACAACACCAAGTCGTAGTCCCACTACGTGGGGTCGACTGCATGAATCCTTAGTTTCCATTGAACATGATCAAAAATCTAAGTCCCTTCCTATGTTCTAAGATGATATATTTTAAAGTATACAAAAACAACAGTAACACCAAGCCTTAACCCCCACTAGGTAAGACTGGCTACAAAAATCATTTGTTTTCAATGTGCACGATCAAATAAAAGCTTCTCCCAAAGTTCAAAATAAAAAAGATCCTTTCTAGTGGTTTCTTCTCATAAATTTTATGGTCTTCCTCTTACTCTTTTAGCATGAGCAAATTCATATACTCACTCTTTCTAGCAGGCATCTCAAACAATCTACACTTAATATGGCCAATCCATCTAAGCCGACATTCTCTATCTTATCCACTATTGGAGCTACTCCAACCTTGCTACAAATGAACTAATTTCAGATTCTATTCTTACAAGTATACCCACACATCCACCTTAGCATCCTCATCTATATAACACTTGATTTAAAGGTTTCTTATTTGTGAGCAAATATTCAACCTCACATGACATAGTTGGTCGTATAGCTGCTTTATAAAATGTTTATTTAATTTTGAGTGAGATTTTTGGATCATACAAATCTCCAGAAGTGCTCCTCCATTTCATCCAACTAGCTTGGATCCTATTAATCACAATACTCTTTATTTAACCATTATTTTGAATAACTAAACCAAGTTATTTAAATCTCACTCTTCTTGATCACATGGCCCTCAATAATTATGTCCTCGAGATTAAGGCTACTATACAATTAAACTAGCAATCCATATATTCTAATTTAGATTTACAAAAATAAAAACTTTTAGATCTTAAAATAGTCATCCACAACTCCAATTTTTATTTGATTCTATCCTTAGTTAAATAAATGTCTCTTGCATATATCATGTACCAAGGAACCTTTTCTTGAATGTGTTCAATAATAATATTCATAATTAAAGCAAAAGAATATAAATTGAGAGCAGAACTTTAGTGTAATCAAATACTAATAGAAAAATCATTAGGCAAGCCGACTTGCAATCGTGCATTAATTATAGTCTCATTATACATGTCTTTAATAGCATCAATTCTCTAAAAATATTTCCAAATAGCTTATCTTGGTACCCTACCATAAGCCTTTTCAATATCAATAACAATTAAACGAAGATCTTTCCTCTCTAAACTTCTTTATCAAATTTCTTAGTAAATGTAAACTTCCATAGTTGCTCTATCTAGCATAAAACCAATTAATTTTGTAAAATGTGAATATTCTTATGTAATCTATATCCAATAACTCTCTCAAAATTTCACTATATGGCTCATTAATTTAATTCTCCTATAATTTGCACTATTTTGAATGCCACTTTTATTCTTGTAGATAAGTACAATAACACTCCTTCAATTATTTAATATTTTGTTAGTTTTCAATATAATATAAAATATCTTGATAAGCAAGGAATTCATTCCTCACACAAACATTTTAACGCATTAATAAAGATAACATCCGATCCTATTGCATTCCCACTCTCCATCCTCTTTAAAGCAATCCAAATCTCAATTTTACTTGCATATCAAATGAATGTGTAATTAATATCATTTTTCTAGTATTAATTGTATTGTATAACATTCATAAAAAACTTAGCAAAATAATTTATCCATCTATATTGAATATTTTCATCCCTAAAACATTTTTTAATCAAGTTTTATTCTTTTATCTCTTAATTTAAAAATATGTAAGAGAAAATCTTTATGCATAGAAAATTAGGTGATCAAGGTAAAAAATATGATTAGTGATGAGATTAATAATATAAAGGTTATTAAGAAGTCTGCAATAAAAATGGAACAGTAATAAAGAGAACAGCAACAGACTAACAAAATAACGGATATAGCACATGTCTGCCAACAAATTCAGTTCTAAAGTTTATTGTCCCGGGGAAGTTTTCAAGAAAAAATTACGGACGGTATTACCGAAGAGGCTCACCGGGCAAGAGAAAAAAGATACACTCGTTGTATAATCATAAAGGCGAAAAAATATTTTTATAAATTAAGAAAAAACCTAGAAAAAATTATTTGGGATTCCAGAGAGAGGCAAAAAATGAAATCCATACCTTAGATTTTGCAAACCAAACCACAAACAATAACAAAACTTGGTGCCAAACTTTCTAGATGAAATTATTCCAGCAGTTATAGCCTGTGCAAAGATACCATAATCAAAGGGTGGATTATCTCCATCTGCCGAGCATTGGTTATTCAAGACTTGGCTGCTGACATTGAACCATTCATTAAAATCTTTTGAATGATTATCACCACAGTATAAGAAATTCTTGAGACATCCATTGTGCTGTGAGCAAGCCAGCCTCCAGCAATCATCTTGACGTTCAACTGACAATAAGTACCAAAATGCACCAGCTATCTGAATAAAATCAATAATAATAAATTTACAAAAGAAAATATATCATTAAAATTTCTTCACATATGCAGTTGCTTTGTTTCATGTGGCTTAATAAAAGATACAGAAGTCAACGAAAATGTGACGAGCAATGGTAATTTAAGATGTGCATTGTGATTCACTGATGCATCACATCTTCAGGATGCATGCAAAAATCTTACTGCAAGCGTAGTCAGTCACCTTTGCATTGGTTGCACAGATTCAAATAAACTAACACAAAGACTAGCATCACTAAATTCATCATCAGCATCATCATAAGAGCACCAAATGCTAGGCAACTTAAGAGACGAAAGGTTGTCTGAATTGCCGTTATGGGAAATTCAACATATGCTTGTTAACTGAAGGCTATGCTTATCAAATACATTATCATCCTCACTGTACAAGGAATCAAAGAAAATTTCAAGACAAATCAACTTCCTTTCAATTCTTGGTTACTGCTCCTACATAATTTAGAGTAAATTGTCGTAACACAAAATTGGCCTCCTTTCATTATTAGTATGGTGGAGGATCCATCAATTTGTAATATTGCACTGCTTTGCTTAACTTTTATGCATTGGCCAAATAACTAATAATAGAATAATGGGTTGTGTTGCAATGTTTTGAAGAAAACGCTTCTCATACTGATTATTAGATTATTGTGAATGAATTAAAAAACTCTTATTTGCCCTTGTAAGTTCCTCTTGAAGGTTGATGGCACAAGCATTGAAAAAAACACAATGCACCTTTTTTGGGTTGAAGCATGGCAGCCTAAATCCTACTTATCGCCCTCTTTCCAGCCATTTCCCTAAGTAGGCTTCTCCTCTCAGTCTGCCTTACACCTTAACCATTGATTTAAGGTTCTCTGCAAACATGGTCAGCACATAGTCCCTTCAAACTAACATCCAACCTCCTACAATACCCTTTCCCACTCATATCAGTTCATCCCAACTCAACCAAACAGCCCTTTTAATCTTCAAATCACCTTCAAGTTTCAAACCTCCAATCACAAAAATCAGATGGGCCATCTTTCCCCATCTCAACCACATAGCCCTTAACCTTCATCTCACCTCATACTTTGAGCCTATCCTAACCACCATACCTAAAGCTCTCCGTTAGACAAGACCCGGTCAAAACGTAAATTCATAATGCTAGAAGTATGAAAGTAGGGCTAAGATACTCTATATGCTTTGGGTGAGTTTCTAAATACTTGAGCTTATGCAAAAACTTAAAAAAGAAGTATAAATATGGAAAAATTTGAGAATTCGAAAAAATCACAATTCAAAAACTGTCAAATAAATCCCTTTAAATTAATATAAAACAAAATATTCAAATTCAAATATTAAAGGTCAACAGAATATAATTTGTGAAATAGTTTGCAAAAGTTAGAGTATTTTTTAGAATTTCCCAATGTATGATAAAGCACCCAAACATTTTTTTTTCAAATAATAGTGTTTACTACATCTCAAACCCTCAGAAAACAATTAAAAAATTATAGTGTTTACTAACATCTCAAACCCTTCCCTTATGTGTGTGCTAAATATAACAATAATATGCTGACAATATTAGCAAATGGATGAATGTAGCTCCAAGAAAGGAGGGGGAGAGGAGAACTCAGGACATTGGCAAATTGTTCCCCAGTACAAAGTTACATCTGCTATAATGAATAATAAATGTAATTCAGATCTCTTGAGATCAGCCTCTATGCATTTGTATCAAAAAATCTAAGAATTTTAAAAAGTTTCACTTTCCTTGCATTTTAACTTACAGGTTATGAATAACCTTTCATATTTAAATACACCATCACCCAACTCTTAATATTAAATTTAGCATGCATTCTAATTAAATTCATTCTTGGTTAACCGCCTATAGAAATTTCAAATGAATTCATGCCTGCAGTTGTATGCAAAATTAAGCGCATAAAATGTTTGCTTCTGTAACAAAGTCGTTACTTTGCCATTTAGGTCAAATCCCGCCTTAGGAATTAGGATTCCGGGGAATTTTCAATTTGTGGCAAACAAAATTACCAATAGATAAAAATAATTTTAAAGATCAAAGTGCCTTAGTTTGGGAGAAATCTGAATAACGGAAGCTCCCGCTTTATTTTCTGAAATATTTAAATTTTAAAAATCAAGAACATTGAAATACTTGTCTGAATTCATCATTTTCAATGTCGTTGTGTTAAGTATATTATTTAAAGGCTGCTCGAAAGTTTCATCAAATTCTGAGCGCCGGATTTATCATGGTTATTTTTTGAAGTTTTTAAACCTCAAAAATTAATATAAAATAAAATATTATCCCGAATCAAAAATTTTCAGCGTGAGGGTGTTCGTCATGTCGTAACACACTTCGGTACCAAGTTTCGTTGTATCTGGACGCCGAACGACGAAAAAATACGAAAATTTTAACTTTAAGTATTTTATTATTTTTTTTTTCTTCTTCTCCTTCCCTTCCCTGTTAGCCCGACTGCCAGGAGAGGGCCCGCCTGCGCCGTTTTTGGCACAGAGTTCGGTCGGCCCTCTCAGCCGACCCCCCCCCCCACCTTCCTCTATAAGAAGGCCCCATCCCCTCCCCTCTCCTCCCCACTACCACAGCAGCTCCAGACCCCTCCAGCTAGCCTCCCATCTTCCAGCAGCCAACGACAGCCCCCTCCAGCCAGCAAGCCGCTGCTAGCCAACCTCTTGCCGCTGCCACCTCGGCCAGCCATCCAGCCACCCATTTCAACCTCTGTTTCCTTTCAGCAATCCTAACTCTAAGGTAAGAGGAGTTAGAAATGAAGGAAATCGAAGAGAACACTTTCTTACTAAATATACATTGCTATAAAATTATATTTAATCATTCGCATTTTGATCATTCTTATTAATTAATAATGGGAACAATTCAAAATACTATAAAATGACTACTATTTTCAATTAAAGTATTCTTTTCATTCATAACGTTATTCTTTCAATTCAGTAATATTATTATAAAGTACAGACTTAAATCATTTTATGAAAGTAAAGGAAAAGGACAAAATAGAAAAGAAGGATATAAAAATTATGAAATATCACATCACTTTTAAAAGAGACTAATTTAAATAAATATCGGGGACTTAAATGCAGAATGAGCGAACTGTCACTCATCCGAACTATTGAACTTCTGAACTTAAGGATCAAAGGTACCCAGTACATGACATGTATTACATTTTGCACTTTTATTGCTGCTTAGCTTCGCGTATTTGCTTTGAGCCAAATTCATTTGAAACTTGGTTGGTTATTAGAAACCAACATCCTTTTCATTCGGGGTTACTAGGTTTTTTCATCAGTAATATTCGAGATTATTGTTGGAAAAAATGACATCAGCAACATTCGGGATTGTTATTGAAAAATGACATCAATAACATTCAGGGTTGTTACTAGAAAATGACATCGGTAACATACGGAGCTGATTACTGGAAAATGACATCAGTAATCTTTATTTGATAAATAATATTTGTTGCAAGAAATTGTTTATTTCGCGCTATGCCTTATTTTCTCCTGCATTTTATTTCCACCTTACTAGCGCTAATCGCATCTTTTAAAATGTAAATATTATTGTGTACTGTAGTACTTAGAGTATTCTCTAATTACTGAAAATTCAAATCCCGGTATTGTTTTCTGTACAATAACAGGTCAGGTGCTCATAGGGGAATACGCACAAGAACCATAATGCTTAAAATGTTCAACTGCCGATAGATCAACAACGCTATTTTTGCTTGTTTATATTTTTTCTTTTTCTTTATTTTTATTTTTGTAAGAGTAATGTTGAAAAGATCCTGTAATGTGAATATTGAAATAAAGGAATAATATCTTTTGGCTTTTGTATGTGTATACTCTTCTTCTCTCAAGTTATTCAATATGATCCTGCGGTAAGTGAACACCCGATGTTGGAACGGTTTCCGCTGAATCGGCGTCGGGCCTTCACAGCTTCGATCTAGTCAAGATAAACGGGTACATCATTTCTAATATCTTGAATGCTATTAGAATCGCAATACTAACAACAATTTCCATAATCTTCTTAAGTATAATCCCTTAGAGTTCTATCATTGGTGTGTTCATAAACTTTATTCGAATTGTGAACTAGATAATTTATTTCATTTGAATGATTTGAACCAATTTCAAAAAGGAAAAGATTATTGCAAAAGTCTTCCAAACAGTCAAAGTATTTGCGATAAATGTGAACTCATTCTAAAAATACCTTATAATTTAATGGTTTATCAAAATTGAGTTTAGCTCATGATATTAGGATGTTCAAAATCTATTAGGATGTCTTACTATTTTTTCATGCTTCATGAGATATTCGACTCACTCTAGAAACTGGGATTAAACTTAAAACTTTGATAATATCTCAACACTAGAAGAACTAGGATAAAACTAAGGCTTTATATATACATTTTGAGTAAATTTTATAAATACAAAATATATAAATAGTATGTATGACTCAAGAATAAAGAAAAATAGTCAAGAAAATAATTTCAAGACCAAGATTAAGCCATTTAAAAGTTAAGTATGTGCATCATAATTTATATCTAAAGATTAAAAGTCAAAAATGTATAATAATAACAGCCCAATGTTTTAAACCGTGGATCCATCCATGGTTCACCAAAACTGTTTGGTTCTTTCTATTATTGCTATATGTACATATCTGTTATAAGTAAACTATGTAATGAATAATTATATCTCATATTACTTTCATGTTTCTCTTATTTCTCAAGAACTTCTCTACATTGTCCATACCTCTTCATGGTATCAGAGCAACATATACTCCTCTTCTCCAACTCTCGGTCTGCACATCAAGAACCCAGCTCTCCAACTAAAGAACTCAGCTATGACTCAGGAACTAAAGAACTCAGCTATGACTCAGGATCAGCCGCAATTCTGCTTTCAGCCACTCTCAAGAATAACAAGAACAACAACACAGCATTCTTATCAAGAACAGCAAGATCACTGCCTTCTCATCATTTAATTAACAATCCCCTAACATCAGAAAACATATCCATATGGAGAGCTCAAGTAATCAAATTATTCAAAGCAAGTAATCTATATGGTCATCTCGATGGGTCTGACCCCATAACCTGCACCAACAAGGAGAACTATCTCACATGGCTAAGCTGACCACAACCTTATAGCAGCCTTCTACTCCATAATATCCCCATCCATCCTTCCCTACATATTGGAAGTTGATTCTT
Source organism: Gastrodia elata (assembly GCA_016760335.1). NCBI lineage: Eukaryota > Viridiplantae > Streptophyta > Magnoliopsida > Asparagales > Orchidaceae > Gastrodia > Gastrodia elata. The sequence continues at coordinate 30,170,155 of CM028683.1, read as the reverse complement.
GCACTATATTTTGGTTGACCTTGGAGAAAGGTCTCCAATCATCAAACTATTCCAACGTCATTCAGCTAAAGAATGAGCTTCATTACGTATCACTCAAAGATCGGCCAATGGGTGAATATATATCAGAAATCAAATCCCTGGTAGACAAAATTGAGACAACAGGCTCCAAGGTTGACAATGAAGATGTTATCCTATACACATTGAATGGCCTCACATCCATATATCAAGCATTCAAAATAGCCATAAGAACCAAGCTTACACCAATCAGTTTAGATGACCTCTATTCCCTCCTTTGCAGTGAGGAAATCAATGTCCAGCAAAACTTACACAAGGAGATACAACTGTCCCACCCTTCTACCATCAACAACAACACACCCCTCACCTTGTTCTCAGAAAGATCTAGAGGGAGAGGCCAATACAGCAGAGACTGTGGGTAACCCTCATTGTCGCAAAGAGGAAATCCATCGACGCATCTTGCCTCCATAACTCCCTACATTGAATGTCAAATATGTCTCAAGCCCGATCATTCCGCCAGGATTGTTGGCACTAACAGGATCCCAACTACAAGCCTCCGTCAAATCCAATGCCACACCATCCTGCAGCCCTACGCACAGTAGGGATGCTCAACATCAACTGGTACTTGACTCAGGAGCTTCCAACCATATCTTCACAAGCTCATCGAATGTCAATTCAATAAACGAATTACAGCCATTTAATCTGATGATGAAGGCAGATATAACTCAACCTGCTTCCACAACCTCCTCAAGAATCTTGGCATACATCACAAATGGTATGCCCTGACACCCCAAAACAAAATAGCGCTGCTGAACGCAAACATCGTCACATCCTTGAAACCACCCGAGCCCTTCTACAAACGACTCACCTTCCCGAAAACTTCTAGCGTCACGCTGCCCTCACCTCCACCTATTTAATAAACCGACTCCCCTCTCCGAATACCCACGAAGTCTCACCATTTCAGCTACACCACAACAAAAGACCCAACTATAATCATATCAGGGTCTTCGGCTGTCTTTGCTTTCCACTTTTTCCTACCACAAAGACAACAAAACCAAAGAACCTCTTCTTCTCTTATCTCTCATCACGTTCAAATTATCAAAACAATATTTCCCTTTGCCATGGCAACTACACCCACCAACATTCGCCAATCCCCTCACTCTCATTTCTTCCACCCACCACAACAACATACAAACTGATGCATCATACTTCACCCATAATCCCTCCTATGCAGCCTCAATCATTCTCGGCCAATAATACCCCACCGAGCCCAGAACATTCTACTACCTCACTCTCTCCGTCTTCAGCTCAATCTTCCATCTCTACTGCAACCTCTTCTCCTCCACCGAAACCTAAACTCAAAGTCTCCACAAACCCAAAGCTTACCCGCCTCAAAATCAAAACTATACAACTCAAATCACTCAAAATTCTCCTTCATACAACCACCCAACCACCTGAACCCACCTCTTACAATGCCACAGCCAAATTGGAGCACTGGAAATTGGCCATGAATGACGAACATCGCGCCTTACAAGACCAGCAAGCCTGGACCCTTGTACCTCCCCAGCCACACCAAAACATCATAGGTTGCAAATTGATGTTTCTTACAAAGATTAACGAAGACGGCACGATGACCCATCACAAAGCTCGCCTTGTGGCCCAAGGCTTCAATCAGACCCATGGAACCGATTACTTTGAAACATTTAGTCCCATAGCAAAAATGCCAATAATCTAAATCCTATTTACCACTGCCACACACTACAAGTGAGACATTACCCAACTAGAAGTGTCCAATGCCTTTTTGCATGGTCAATTCAATGAAATCGTCTACATGAAACAATTCAAAAGGCTTTGAAGATCCCAGCCGTCCCCACAATATGTGCAAGCTCAACAAAGCCATATATGGTCTCAAACAATCTCCTCGTCAATGGTACTCCACCCTAACAGATTCTCTACACTCCCAAAGATTTAAAACCAGCAATTTCGATCCCTCATTACCCATCCACGACACTACCCTAAACTGAACCTACATCTTGATCTATGTGGATAATATCGTAATTACTGGCCCACATCAAACTACACTCAACCCCCTCACCCATACTCTAACCCAAAAATTCCGAATGAAGCACCTCAGCAAGCCCACACAATTCCCGAGATTACTCCTGAACACAGCCATCAAACCGATGCTCAACCAGTCAACCTATGCGTCCAACATTCTCAAAATATCCGGGATGGAGCAATGCAACCCTACTCTCACTCCCATAACCACCCAAAACCAGATGTCAACACAATTTCCTCCCTATGACAAACCCAAACTCTACAAACAACTTGTCGGGTCACTTCAACACATCATTACCCAGCTTGACCTTAGCCTTGTCGTTAACAAGATTTGTCAGCACATGCATGCTATTACTCAAACCTACTTCGATCCTCAAACGCATTCTCAGGTATGTCAAAGGCTCTCTCCACATAGGGCTCCCTATCCAACTCGGTGACTTGCATCTTTGGGCATATGCAGGCTCAGATTGGGCCGATAATACAAAAAACCACAAATCCACCACCGGCTACTGCATCTTTTTGGGAAATACCCTGATATCATGGAGTGCTAAGAAACAAAACACGGTCTTTCGGTCATCCACAGAAGCTAAATACAAAGCTCTAGCTACCACTAACACGAATATTATCTGGCTATGCAGGTTGCTACAAGAATTTAGCATTCCTCAGGACAGTTCAACAACATCATTTTGCGACAACCTCTCGGCCATAACACTTGCAAGAAACCCAGTCTTTCACACTAGAACAAAACACGTCGAAATAAGCTATCATTTCATACGAGACAGCATTTAGAAAAAAGAAATAGATCTGCAACACATCCCTACCAAAGAACAAATTGTGATATCCTCACCAAACCATTGTCCACAGCTCGTTTCAACAAACTTCGGTTCAAACTCACCACTTCAATTCAAGACAATTCGTTTGCGAGGGATAATAATAGCCCAATGTATTAAACTATGAATCCATTCACGGTTCACCTAAACCGTTTGGTTCTTCATATAACACGTGAAATTACTTGCATGAAAGTTGGAACATTTTAAGAGTTTCCCAACATATAGTTTTAGCTAAAAATATCACAAAACTTAGAGAAAATTAATAACAAGAAATGTAAAATAAAATAAAATAAAATAAAAGATGCAACTAGAAAAATATAAATTTGAGCATCATATCAAAACAAGAGAAAAAATCCTTCAAGATTCATTGTCCTAGCTCTGCACTTAAGGAATCTGTATCTAAAGCAACATATTATAAAATATACTTCATTAATCTCATTAATAGTTATATTCTTGGTTGTCCAAAATCAGCTTATATTTATAATCTTAGAGTCAACATATATTGAAGAAAAATTACAAAAAAATACTTAAGTGAATTATCAAATTGACTGCCATGACTATCATCGAAAAATAAATCATATAAATGCTAGGGTGGTTCAACATCAGTTCACGCAGATTGTGACGGTAAAACTTCCGTGTTACTTTAGACTTCGACGGCAAAGCAAATTAGGGAAAAAAATAGGTGCAAAGTTATTGTATCATGTACTAAAGCAAGTGCTGTAATATCTATAATCAACAAAAAAAATTCACCCAAACATACTTATTAGCAATTGTGAAATATATAAACCTGAATTTGATCAATTCATAGCCTCACCAAGACAAAATAAACCCCTATCACCATCCAACTTCAAGATCCACCCCCATCACTTGCATAAATCGTGTTCACTTTCCAAGTATTTTTAATTGCATATTTATGGATTTGTTCAATGATTTTCATTTCATTGATAAAAAAATGAAGTTCTGAAGTACATCCTAGTGTAACGGCTGAATTTTGATCAAGGTAAGCACAATTCTAAAACATGATGACTAGTTAGCATGTCTATCAAAATATCAATGAGCTAAAAGAAAATTAAGTAATGTGTAATACTATTTGTCTCTGTATATTAAAGTTCAGTTAAGCACAAAAAGTTCACTTAAAACAGAAGAGTTTTTCGAAGCATGTTGTGAAATAATAATTGTTTCTGTATATCAAAGTTCAGTTAAGCACATAAAGTTCACAATGATGAAAAATTGGTATTTCGTACATGACTGGCAAGCAGAAACCACAGTAGATAGTATGCAGCACCAGCCCATGCAGTTTCAGCAAAAACACCAGCAGTTCGTTTAAGTTCTGATGTCAAGGGAAAAAATCTCAAGAATCTGGGGATATATTGAAGAAATATAAGGAACAGCAAGATATTTTTTGTAGTCTGTACATCATGCCCAAGAGATCTTTGTAGAAACCTCCAAACAATAATCTACATATTATGGACAAATAATAAATCAAAATAGGTAAACACAAAAAGTGCATATTTTTAAGGATTTTACAGCCTGTTGAGAAAAGAAAGCAATAAAATTAGATTAAAAAATATTCAACAGTTTGCATTTTCAAATGCAAAGAGACCACCTAGTTCACAAGGCACGCCAAGAGACCTAAAATCATCATCATTGAATTTCTACCACTATAATTCACATTAGGGAAACTTTCATGGAAAATCACTTCAACGTTAAAAACAAAATGTAAAATTATTTTGCTTACACAACTTAAATAATTCCTAGTGTACAAAAGCATGTTATAACAAAACTAATAAGCATCTCTCAGCTATTTGTCGATTAATGAGGTTCACCACCATTCCAAGAAAAATTATTACATATAAAAAATAGCAAATAAAATTATTAAATAATAACTTTGGATTTCAATTATCCATTCATTTTGATGAATGATAAGGGATGCATAAGAAGAATGATTATAATGCCTAATTCAAGCATATAAGCATGCATATATCTATATATATATATATATATATATATAGAAAGAGAGAGAGAGAGCATTGTTATAGCTCCCCATTGCACATCTCTCACCATCCATCAAGAAGTATTAATGAATCAAGAGAAATGACAAACGTTTGTCACATTTTATCGTTTGCCTTTTCAAAATTTGACCAATTAAAAGTTTTTGGCGGTTGATAAGAGATGCGGAAGGAAAAGTCACACTATCTTTTATGAGTTAAACCATATAATTAAGAGCTGAGATCATATTTTACTGGTGCAATTCTCACCAATTATTATATATTTTGCATTCTTAGATACGCATAGCTAAAATAAAAGTGATGATTGACTTAAGTATTTGTCTTTTAGCTACTTCATATATATATATACATATCTTAAATTTTGTGAGGATAAGAAGTGCAAAGAAAAAAATACAATAGATTTATTTTCCAATAAAATAATTATAATAATTGTAAGACACTAAAGTTTATAAATATATATATATATATGTGCATTAATATATACAGTAAATCAAGTACAGTTAATTCAAACCTGTGGAAGAGGAAACACTGCTAGGAAATCAACAATGAAGTGCCGTCGCAAGTAACGATTGGCTATCTGGGCTGGATCTATCACAAGTTCACCTCTGCCAAATACACGAGATGATGGAGCAATAAATGCAGTACGAAACTGAAGAGCCATGCGAAGAAGATAGAATGAATCAATAAGAGTCCGAATAATGGTTGAAATGTATGCTAGATTTCGATCTATACTGAGACAATTTGAATCTTGGTCATACACTGGAAGATAAAAAAACAATGGATCCACAGATACAGCAAGAATGCAAGATATCACAAAAAGCCTGTTCATTCTCAAAAGAAGTTGGTCTTGAGGATCAAAAATCTTCTTCTCAGAAACCTTAAGATCCTCTGGAAAAATTCCATTAGTGCTACGAAACCTAAGAGTTTTCCTAAGAGACTTGAGCCTTTCAGATCCCCTTTTCATTCCTGCTCTAAATGAGTTTTCTCTGTTGCTAGAACCATGGTGAAATCCCTCAACATGGAAACCACCCATGTTCATTTCTCCGTTATCAGAAGGAAAATATAAACATACACTCAATGCTTCCAACCTAAAGCACGAGGGTCAATTTCAGTATGTAGCAGTAGTGTGACATTTATTTTTTCAAAATAAAGAGAGATACAAAAAAATTAAACAATAGTACTGCTTATTGAAAGCATACTTCATATGTGCAAGAATGTGTATCCCTATGCTGTAAAGCTATGACACAAGTACAAAAATATTTTAGTTATTACAAGTGCAACAATTGATAATATATATATATAGATAGATAGATAGATACATATGCATAAATAGCAGTACCAGGTAGTCAGTAAAAAGATAAATGAAAACACAAAAACTAGTGATAACCTTGTCATAAAATGATACTACTATTGCATGATTAACAGGTAGGCATAAGTCAGGATGTTTTTAATGAAATGTTAGAATCGTCACTTTTCAATAATAACAGAAAAACAAATTCCGCAAGAAAGAAAACAGAAAAATAAAGTTGAACAAACACAGTAATAAAAAAAGCTATACCCATAATAAGATTGTAAGAATGGCATTGTGTTTCAAAACTAATGGTGGGAATGGAAGTAAAGAGAAATTAATAAAAATTATTCTGCATAACTGGATAAAAGCAACAAAGATGCAAGCATGGAACAATAGCTTGTGTTTTAAGACTTCCCACAACCTGAGGTGCAGAAAGTATGAATGAAGCCTTGTCAGCCCCTCCAAATTGAAGAGAAAAAAGGAAAACTTTACCCAAATTTTAATCATATGATAAGAAGAAGAATCTTAGGATTTGCTTTGAGATTAACAAAATATAAGTTCTGAATAATTGCATTAGTTTCAATTTTTCACTTGTATTGCAACTGTTTTCCAAAGTTTAAGATCACCCACATACAAGTCCTCAATTTTGTTAAAATCTTATTTCAAGTCTAATTGCATGCAAAGTTAACAATAACTATTTTAGAAAACTCTTCTATGTAAAAATAATTATATGTGGTTAACTCCCATACCATCTTTTATGATTAGGCCTCTATCCCTACAACTCTGGCCCACTAACCCCAGCTATCTAATTAATCCTTTTCATTATGATGATCCAAGTTTATATGGAAAAGGTGTTACAACTTACAGCAAGGGGTGAGAAATGTGCTAAGCACAAACCCATTAAACGTTTATGTTGTTTATAGGAAGTGGCAAGAAAAACTTAGAAGTAAGCTTCTGCACTTGAAGTTGTTGAATGGAAAATTGAAACTATTTAGTTCATTATTAACACATTTAAATTTTACATTTCTGACATTTGGGATTCAAAAGCTGATTACTCGCTTTTTTGTGGCATAAACAATGAATAACGCACCTGAAAAAAAATTTATTCTATCACAGAACAATAGCTAAGAGCATTAATGACTAGCCACCAAAAATCATTACAACAAATTGGGACTACTAGGTGCATAGTTTGCAACGCTTGATCAATCGAAATTGGCCAAAGAATTTTAGGTCCTAGGCATGATAGCCTGAGTATTGATAACAAAAATGTGAGCATATGCAAGTGTTTAAAAATTTCAATAGAGCATGTTTACACAATCAGGATAACCTTTTTGTTGAAGGATAAGGGATTTGATCTAGAATTTGTATCATTGTCTTTTCAAATTTTATGATTTATCCAAAACATTCTGCAATTCTTGGAATATTTCTTAAAGGTTTCTATATATATTAAAAAGCAGTAACTTCATAGACCAATTCAATTGAGAATTTGGCTCATCTTTATATTAAAGAGACTGATTGTGTGCATGAAACTCAAGATGTGCTAGCATAAGATTGAGATGGCAAATTCACATCTTTATTTAGAGACCCAAGCCATATGATATGGGTACTCATCTCAGCTTCAATACATTTATTTGCTAATAATGGAGAGTTTGAACATGTTTTACATATTTTAGAAAAATTGTTGAAACTCTGCAAGAATGATTTAAGGAGCTATTGGGAACATCTACGTTTAGATCTGAGTTGGTGAAATCAAGCTATGATCAATATTTGTTTGATTTAGAGCAAGCTGAAGGCAACACAAAATAAGTAAAGCGTGATTCAATGTATTACTGAAATACATTGTTTGTCATTTATGATTTGCTTTAGTGAAGATGAGGTGTTTCAATGTTTGGGTATGATAGTAAGGTAAGCCCAAAATTTATTGGTTCTATAAAAGTAATAGATCGTATCAAAAATTCATTAAATCACCTTTGACTTCTGAAATATATGTCTAATGTTCATAATGTCTTTCATACACCATCGCATCAAAAGTGCATTTTGGGCCCATTAGTTACAATTTCTGAATCTGAAGCAAAGGTGACTCATTTTTAATTTTGTGAAGAATAAGAGAAAACATTAGCATTTGATATCAGAAAAGATAAAAGCAAGCAAATCTTAATAGTTATAGTCCAATGACAGTACTAATGACAAGAAGCAATCAATTGGAAAGCTAAATAAATATTCTGACATCTGTATCATTTTTTAAGCAGTCATATATTGGCCGTAGTAGTTGACTAGATGATTGTAACATTGAGGATTCATTATAGAAGAGATTTGCAAAACCTCAGTTTTAAAATTTCAATTCTATTCATCTAATCAATTTAGCAATAAATCTAAATGTTTAAAACCCTTAATTAGTGAAAATATGTAAACTTCATGTGAAACTAATAAGCAAGATATGTTTAGTAATAAAATAATCCAAATGATTCTAGGATCATCTAGATAATCTCCAAACAGAAACCTTCTTCCAAATGCATTTATTTTCATTTGAGAGATCATCCAAACAAACTAATCATTAACCAAATAATTTCCTCCGCCTCCTAAATATGAAGATTTGGTAGTTAGTAAAAATATTGTGCTAGAAAATTCAATAAAGTCAAAGATAAAGCATTTGAAGAGACCTTTAATCATAGAGTTATTTATCAAAATGATCATTTGACTCTTGCAAAAGGTTCAAATGCATTCTTTTTGGTCCCTTGAGTCTTTCTTAATTGCTACTCTTAGTCCCTAACACCTAACATGCACGTTAACATTCATTTATTCCGTAAAAATGGAGGGTAAATGTGGATTATACGTTGATTCTAGCGGGATTCGACCAGAATCGGCTGCCTGCCATTTCCAGTGGCCGATTCCCGCTGGAATCCAGCTATCGATTCCCACTGTCAACTTCAGCAAAATTTGGCTGCTGGAAAGGGCAAGCATCTGATTCATGTTGGAATCAGCGCATATTCTGCATTTTCCCTCCATATGATGAAATAAATGGATGTTAACAAGTATATTAGGTGTTATAGACCAAAAGTAGTGATTAAGCAAGACTCAAGGGACCAAATATAATATTTTCAAGAGTCAAAGACTATTTTGAACATTTTGAAACAGTCAATGACCATTTTGAAAAAAAACTCTTTAATCATATTATAAAGTTAAAAGCAATTAGATTATTCCTTGCATCCATATTTTATAAATAGCTTTAAATAGTTCCAAGTTAAAGTGTTTTCTTCAATAAAAATATAGAGAATTTTGTATACTAGCAAATTGTAGGTTTTAGAAATATATATTATCCAAATTATGCATAAGTTGCTAAAGTAAGCCCTTTTATGGTTTAAAGTAAGCATTGCTTGCAAAGTATGATGATCTTAGTACATATCTCACATCTAGTAAGTTCACTAGAGGCTCTATAGACATTATTCTCTTCCAAAAAGAATAACTATACTTTCTAAATTGTCCAAATCTATATAGATGATATCCCATTTAGCTCTTGTAACACTATCCTATATATAAAATTGCCTCTTATAAGCATATAGAATTTGAAAGAAGTATTATGATTGATTGATGGGTAAGCACAATTCCTCTTTCGAACTATAAATCAAACAAAACTCTCATGGGTAAGCTTATAACTTCAATTAACTCAAACTTGACCTATTTTAATACGAATACATAAACTTACAAAAGTGGTTAAGCTTTTTGACACAAACCTAACCCATTTTGACCCAAATATCTAATAAATTGGTTAAATCATTCATATTCAAAATTTGTGGGCCAACATGAACTCGACCTAAGAAGTTTATGGATCAAAAAGTTTAACAGTTAACCTGACCTGTCTTTTACCGAGTCAAGTTCAAGATATGTTTTTGTGTCGGGGAATATTTTAACACCTCATCATTAAACTGATGCATTCCCCCATGATCTTAAATGCCAATCTAGGCAATGGACTTAGCAATAAGCTTATAAATAAAAAGCGTTACTATAATATGATAGACACCCTCTTATATCTAACCACCAATTATCAAACATTATATCCAGTATCTACTTGTGCACTAGATTTTAGCCTAACCCTAAGAAAACATTTCTACTTGTCATTAAGGGCTCTTTGAGACCTGAATGGCTCTAGCCCAACAAGCTTATGGTACCCGAGCAGCACCTAACCTCAAAATCTCAAAAGCCTTTTTTACTCAAATTTTGTCTGTATACAAATAGATATAAAATACTTTTGATGCTTTATAGTATCTCTCTAACTCACTTAAATATTGATTTAGTGGGAAACAAACCTCAAATATATTATATACTGCAAGAGTAGAATATATTGTGACTAGGAAATTATGAGATAACACAAAAAAGTCCTAAATGTAATAACATTAGCGCAATTAGTCTCAGTAAAATTCATTCAACATTCACAAGCTAATCAAATTAAAATTAACACTATTTTATTAAAAATCATGTGAATAAAGGTGACATAGAGGTAGTATTCATCATCAGCAAATGTCAACTAGCAAATAATTTACTAAACTATTACCCAAAATACAATTTCACTATATAAGATGTGAACTAACTGTATAATTCCTTCAACTTAATTTTGTTTAACTTAATTTTATTGTGCTTATTGTTCAATAAATCAGACCAACTCACCAAGTGATATACTTGTATAGGTAAAATCAAGTAAAACCAAACCAAAATTTGAGTGAAACCAAAGCTAAGTTCAAAAGAAAGTTTATGGAATCACTACACCTAACAAACCTCAATAATTGGCTAGTTAAAGATAATAGATCATCAAATGTAAAAGTGAATGCTAGCAAAATAAAAATTGAAGTTTGTCCAGTGCTTGTTAGCAAACAAGAATTATTAGCTAAGAAAATATGCACAACCAAATTCATGCTTATCTATCACGCATTGACTAGCCATCGTGCCAACCTTTGACTGACCATTAACTAGGTTAGCCGACATTAGATGCTTATTATCTTGGTAAGTATGGTTGCTAAGCAATTACAACAATCTCTAAGCATTTATTCAGCCCTCCTCTCACACCTAGTCAATCATTTGTTTAAAATTCCCTCAATTCCTAGACATTTTCAAGCTTTCTTCAGCTTTATGGCTTCCAAGATGCCTCTCACCTCATCAAGAAGCTTGCCCAATATCTTCTTCGAGAAGTTGATGGAAGCACCAAGAAGGCATTCCTATAGTCAAAGCATTAATAATTTTATATTTGTCATTTTGTGATTTTTTCATCCATAATTTAAAATTTGTTTGACTAACTTAGTTGAAAATTTTAATTTAGGAGAAATTATTTTATAAGAAAATAAAATCATTATTTATCATCATCAAAAAGAGAGACTGATAGTTTATGAGCTTATTGATAAATTTTGATGATCACAAACACAGAATATTGTAAGAAGTGATAGATTATTCTCAATTTAATTTATAGCACATGATCAAATGAGATAAATATTAAAAAGAATAACCAGAGTATCATCACTTAACAAAAATTGAAGACTTAAATTATTACTTACTTTAAATTAGATTTTTTTCTCTTGTATGTTTACCCAAGTTTGGGTTGAGTATTTGTGAGAAAAAATTTTAAATAATTCAATTTTAAGAAAATTAATAATTGAAGGTCGCTCAGCAATCTACAGTTTCTATCTTCTAGCTAATGCATTAATTTTAAATCAATCTATTAGATCAATATATTAACAAGTAAATATGCATATATCCACTAAAGAAATATCATATCTAGAAGCAACTGGTCAACTAATATCAAAATCTATTCATTTTGTTGATGTAGCAAGTTAGATTCTCCCAATAAGTATTATATATTCACTCAACAAATATATAAACTAGATGCTAGATTTATAAACATCTAGATTCTACAAGTTATGGTATCTCTAGTGACTTAGATATATATAACAAATAGCATAGCAAATGTAAATATTACTTATTTTTACAAACCTTAAATATAAAGATTTTTAGTAGTCATTAAAAGAATATGCATGTTTTTACATGTCTCACCCATAAAGCTACTTGATCACACTAGTCTTACTCAAACCCTTCAAGCATTCCCTGCTCATTTTTAGCTCTCCAAAACACTTGTAATTTTGATTCTAGCTTCCAAGGGAGTTGAAATAATTGAAAATTGCACTTAGCTTTGCTATAGCAATATTCTTTTCTTTGCTTCACCTATTTTGAAAGTTGTGAGAAAGGATTTGGCTTAATTTTCAGCTATTAACAAAAGATGTATGTTTTTACAGAAATTTCCGCCAATAACAGCCCTTTGTGAAGGAGGTTTCTTTCTAGTGATATGAAGACGACTCTCCGAAGAGCGGACGTAGGTTTGCAAGGCTCACTGCATCAGCACCAACTATCATAAAATTAAAGCACAACACAACAAAATCACAAGCATTTTTTTCTCATTATCTTGGTCACGTATGATTAATCCAATATTACAATAATACCTATTCTATCTAAATCGAAAAGCATATCATGTACACTTCTTTTTTATTTTGTTGGACCTATTCAATTTTTTATAAATTTTTTCTCATATACTTCTGTGCTCAGTTTTATAATTAATGATCCTTGAATGTAAGTAAATTTCAAAATGGATAAATTTATTGTATAAGTGACAGTATTAAGTTAGCCGTAATTCATAGAGTGCTTAGGTTTTTGTCATAATTTAGATTTTTAATGGCTTTGTTTTGTGGAAAAAGTAACTTAAATTTCTACATGGTGTTTTGATTTAGCTATTCCCAAACACTAATACGTGAGATCCCACGGCATGTACCTCCATAGCTAAAGTACATTTTCAAATTTAATTAATGCTAGACCAAAAGCTAGCCCTAAGAAGTAGGCCCATTAGAAGAATAAATTCAACAGTTTTCATGTTGAAGAAGCTCTAAAAGTGTGCGACAAAAGAGACAAAAGAAAATATAAAATTCAATCATATAATGTCTTTAATATAAACTTTACATGAATTGGGTTGAGCCAAACCATACATAAGCTTAAAAAACTCATAACAGTTAAATTCTTTTTTCTATTACTTTCACTCTTTATTCAGAGTTTAAGATGGAATTTTGACAACCCCAAATCGATGTTAGTTTCAAAAATTTTAAAAAGCTTTAGTAGCCTATTAGGTTAATAGAATTTAACCAATTAAATCCTTTAAATCTCTTAATTAGAGATTTAAGTTGCCATTATTTTTGAGGGTTTGATAAGGCCAAATCCATCAGTTTCAATAACTTTAAGAACTTTAAAAGCCTATTGGGTAATGCAATTTAACCGATTAAATCCTTTAAATTTCCTAAATTAAAATTTAAGTTAACATTAGATTTAAGTCAAGGTAAATCCCTATTGTCTCGCAAAAAAGCCAAATCATGATACATTGTGATTTATGTATTCCGCCAAATAAATGGATTGTAGGTTTTATGACTCTAATTCCTGGCATTTTCCATCTCCGCCAAAATCATCTTGTGCCTTGTTCACACCATGTCCGAGAAGGTGTAGGTTATTGCCAAGGAAGCGCTATCCAAGCTGTTGAACCAACCATCTGCACATTCGCAACACAACGAAGCCTAGAATAATACCTTCAAATCCTAGAAGAAGGCCCTTGAACAGCAGCTTTGTTGAGGTTGCCAAATGAAACTTGTAGCATGATGTTCATCATATGGGTAACTTAGTTATCCTGAAACCAATTGCTTTCTCTTCATAAAGCTATTTAGGAATATTCATATAGCTAACACTTTTTATACGTTATTTAAATTCTTAAATTCCCAAGCAGTTACACAATATTTAACAAAATTCAACAAATAGAAAACCAGACAGTTTTAAAGATTTAAGAACTTCAGGATTTACAAAATTCAGATTTAAGGGCTTAGTGAACCAAATTTAACTTAAATCCTGGTTGTTACCAAACAGCCCCTAAACTCATCAAAAGTTTCCAAGCTAGGCTTCAGGCCTCGATGCTCAATATCAGGAGTGGAATAGGTATGGAATCTAGCAGAGCAGGAGCACAATTAAATGTACAAAATCAATTTTAGACAAAGGTGCAGATTCAGCATAAATTACCCTAACCAATAATCCGCGCGTAGATTAATCCTTCCATGACGCTAACTTGTTTCATTAAAACCTCCATAACTACAGATAGAGGCAAAAATAAATCTGTCTTGACGAGTACCCGGGGTTCGATGAATACCTTGATAAACAGATCAAAGCCAAGCTGCAAACCGCCCGGCAGCACCGCTCCAGCTCCTGGTAACGAATTCAGATCTCCAAGCGGCGAATTGAAGCATAGTTTATAGCCACGCTGCTAGAGGCGGAAAGAAGGCCGGAACGCTGCCTTAGTTCTTGTAAACTGACGCTGCGGAGTGGGCGAGGATGAGCACGATTGCAAAACAATATATATGATACTAAAATAAATAATGATGTAATTTATTTTTTATTTGGATTAACGTATAAAAAAGAAAAAATAATAATAAAAAAATTTATTAACGACTAAATCACACCATTAATCTGCAACTTTAATTCGGGGTCATCAAATCTGATGAGAACATCGGCCGTTGTATCTTATGAGATTTTAATTATTTTTAGTGGCTGATTTATTAATAATTATAATTTAAATTAATTTATTTTTTTCTCATTTTAATTTCAATATTTTTAATTAAATATTAATTAAAACGTTTCATTTTAAATCATTATTTTATTTAATAATAATTTTTCAAGAAAAACTTTGACTGAAAATAATTAATAAGAAATAATATTATGTTTAAAAAACTTATTATGTTTTTTATTGTGACAATAAAACTCTTAATATCTATGAAAAGATTTTATTTTTTCCCAAATTTGTATATTTCTAATTTAAAAAATATTCTATATTTTTAAATTGAGGTTATGTTATATTCATAATATTTGTATGTAAATGTGATCTTATGCTTGCCACAAATAATATGTATGGAATGATTTCTTAGCATTTGCTTTCATATTCATTATGATTTTATGCTAAATACTATGATCACTTAGTTGATACGTTCTTCTCTCGGTTCAGCATTTAAATTTTACGAATAAAGTTTGGCTGTCAAAATAACTGCCGAACAAAAGTCGCAAAACGCGGTTTTTCCCTTCACCTCGCATTTCGCTCGCTGAACACACCAAAGAGAACGACGCTTGCCGATTTTTGTTTGACTGCCGTTTTGATTGCTACACGTTAAAAAAATAAAGGCAAAACAAAAAATGCACCGAAGTTTATGCTAAATACTATGATCAATTAGTTGATACGTTCTTCTCTCGGTTCAGCATCTAAATTTTACGAATAAAGTTTGGCTGTCAAAATAACTGCCGAACAAAAGTTGCAAAACACGATTTTTCCCTTCACCTCGCATTTCGCTCGCTGAACACACCAAAGAGAACCGCAGTTGTGCATTTTTTTGTTTTGCCTTTATTTTTTTAACGTGTAGCAATCAAAACGGCAGTCAAACAAAAATCGGCAAGCGTCGTTCCCCTCCCCTCACCCCGTGAGAGCGAGACACGTGCAGTGCACTGTGCTCGGTGTTTTTTTTTTTCCGTTGAAAGCATCAAATAAAAAGTAAATATATTATCTGCATAATTTAAACTCATAATATGGGATATCTAAAAAATAACAACATCCTCAGTTATTTAGCTTCATTGGATATGTTTGGTAACTACCTAAATAAGTGTAGTTTCTTCCTTCCTTCTATTAGCAAAATAGTCTTGTACAACGAAGACAACATATATATGCTACTTTGGGGCTATCTTGAGATGGAGCTTAGTCTGTGCAAAGGACACGAGGTTCTCAATCTTCGCATCATCGATGAATCTGTTATCGTTGGAGTCTGCCTGCTAGAGTCCCCTTGCGCTCTTCCACCAGCTAAAGCACTCACCAATGCTACGGATGGCCTTTTCAAGCTCGAGCCTGCTGATGAGCCCGTCGCCGTCAGCGTCAAAGCTTTTCAGCCACTCTGTGAACTCCTCTATCGACATGCTTGAACTCAACGACCGCGTCTGCTTGATGGACATGATGGCCATACAAGACAGATAGCTAAATTA
Organism: Gastrodia elata; assembly: GCA_016760335.1. Classification (NCBI taxonomy): domain Eukaryota; kingdom Viridiplantae; phylum Streptophyta; class Magnoliopsida; order Asparagales; family Orchidaceae; genus Gastrodia; species Gastrodia elata. The sequence continues at coordinate 30,153,872 of CM028683.1, read as the reverse complement.
GAGGATTAGACGAGTTGTGGAGGGTTCTCCTCGAGGTCTGCGCTTTATATAGAATATAGTCACCGATGTCACAGGAAAAGGCAGAAGCTTTGACCCATGAGTTGCCTTTGTTCTGCACTTTATTATGCACTTTGGTCGCATGGGTTGGGCATGAATGCAGCAAGTTTTTTATTCTTTTGAAATTCATGGTTCAAAGACACACTTGGATGCTGTTTATTTGAACAAGTAAAAGATTTTGAAAAGGTGCCATAGAGAGGGAAGAACATAAAGATAAAGATGGAGCTTTTTATTCCATTGAGGGTTAGGATGTCCACGAGTTGATGAGTGGCTAGAATGTGGGAGATTGAGCTTGTCCTTTTGGAAAAGTTTATAAGGTTATAACAATCATAAATTGTTATCCTGTTTAATCTGAACTTTAAGTTCTAATTTTTATTCCATTAGACTTAAGTAGTCATTTAAACTTAATCTTGAAAATTTGAGACTCATTGGAGCTCGATTAGATCAATTTTATATTTTGCCAATTATTTGACTTAAAAAATTAGCTAAAATAAATTGATCATCAAATCAAAATATAATTATATTTTTGAATTCCTCATCCTCAAATTAGTATGAGTGAACTTTTTGAGAATTTTTGAAGATCATTTAGATCTAAATTTAAATTAATTTAATTAAGAGATTTAAATTAATTATTAGTCTGTTTAATTAATCCAACATTAGGCTGATTTAAAATGGTGGAGAAGATCTGAGCTGCCGAAAAGATCATAAGACCTAGATCAAATGACGCTACTCTCTCATCGCTCGGATCCTTCATTAGTCATCGGATCACATCCGTGATCCCATGATTGATAATACCCCCGCATTTGACCTTTGGAATTAAGCACATCAGAGTTGTAGCGTGTTTTTGCGTATTGCACCAGCTGACTACCAACGCACCTGCTCCTATTCATTGTGTTCCGCTCCTATTCATTGTGTAGGTTGTTACCCCAATTTATCGTAATTAAACCAAGTCCTGATCTTCATTCAATTAATTTTAATTAGTCATTAGGAACGAACTCTGAAGTTTTGGTTCAAATCGGGAATCAATTGGACCAAACTCTAATTATGGGAAATTTGAATAATCAGAAAAATGAGGTAATTAAATTGATCTTAGATTGAAAATTGAATTTTGTCATTGTGCTCCTTACCCCCAAATTAGCTAGGGGTGATGTTTTGAAACTTTTTGAAAGTCGTCGAATTTTCGAGAATATTTTAATATATTTAAAATACCTTAAAAATTAAAATAATTAAATTGATTTCAAAATCAAAATCTGACTTCGTCGTTGCATTCCACGCCCCCCAATTAGCTAAGGATGAAGTTTTGGAATTTTTCGGAGCTTATTTAATAGTTTAATTTTAAGTATGAATTTTTAATTGAATTAAATGTATTAATTAATATATAATTAAAGATTATGTGGGGTCCTCCATTTGCTTAACGAGCCAGACCTGATTGGCCCTGAATGCCGCAATCTTCGCATTGCAATCGAGTCGTCCTAATTGGGCGACTCGAGGGCCATCTCCCTCACGCGCGAGCGCCCGCGCTTACTGTGTCTAGCAAGCATGCACCCGGTGCTCTCTCCCGCCACATGTGACCATCTGTCACCTAAGAACCTCACTCAAAGCCCCAAAGCCATTCCTGATCATCTCCTAACCCTCTAATGCATCATCTTCAAACCGTGAGCCGATTCTCGTCCTGTCAGCTCTGTCTCGAATGTTTTAACCGTCGATCAAATGTACCATCGATCCTCATATTTTCTTCATACAATCCTTATTATTTCAATTTGTAAACATATTTTATAGCTTAGATTATTGTTCTATTGAGTCATATCTAGCTCGATCAAGATCGATCAGATGAATTCAGCGAGTCATGTACAGGGATCTCAGTCTCGCTGTCTCTCGCCTATGACTGATCACCTATGGTTGACAATTACCGGCGACACATGCCTCCTCCGACATTGAGCCAACCACCATTCAAAAAGACTCTCTGAGACCTTTCTAGTGGTGGATGGGTCGGCCTCCAGCGATCACCAGAAGCCCTCTGATTTGGATGCCCTAGGTGTCGATCCCCTGGTCTCATCGTGTAACAACCCAAGTTGTTACTTTGGTTAATTAAGATCAATTTAAGTCTTAATTTAGGTTCTAAGTCACTAATTAAGTAATTTAGAAACTTATCTCAAAAACTTAGGTCAAATCAGAAGTCAACTGAGTCAAATCAGAAATTTTGGAAAATTCCAAACCCTAGAAATTTAATTTTTATCTAGACCTCAGATTGAAAATCTGACTTTGCCATTGCATTCAGAACACCAAATTAGATAGGGGTGAAGTTTTGAAGGCATTTGGAAGTCGTTGGTTTTTCATCAAATATTTTAATAATATTTAAATACCTGAAAATTCAAATTAATAAATACTCGTCGAAATAAAAATCCGAGTGCGCCGTTGCGTTCCCCACCCCTCAAATAGCTAGGGGTGATTTATTGGGAATTTTGGGATGCATTTAGTTAATTAACTTTAATTAATTAAATCAATACAAATTAATTTAAATAATAATTATATTAATATTCTGTTAACTATCCTTAACGCCGTTGACCTTAAACGGCCAAATCCCGTTAAGTTTGAACGGTGCCTCTCTGTGCCGTTCGATCAGAGCGCTGGATCGAACCGTGCTGATCCATCTTCTCTCGCGTTAGGGCACGCGGCAAAGCAGCACGATCCAGACGTCTCTCCACCGCTTAGGAACTTCTTAAAGTAGGATATTAGCTCAATAAGTCTTGTTTTCGAGTTCGGGAATCGAAGAGAGGCCCGGCAAGATATCAAATCGAGACCCTAAATATCTTCACTATTCGTCCGAGGTACCTCACAAACCTTAAACTCTATTTTGTGATTTCGCAATTTACATCAAGCATTATTATCTGCTTAATCCAAACTCTCTTTGCTCGGTTCTCTAATCATCATGCGAGCCCCGAATCACGTAACCCTAATTTGGGATCTCTGCGCCATCGAGAAGACGAAGGGGTGCCGAGTGAACTGTGCTGAACCAGATCGAACCCGTCCGGTTCGCATTTTCTTCGAACCGGACACGTGTATGCATCCCGTGAGGCGGGGTACGAGTTCTGTAAGTCCCGGATTTCGTCCACGTGTCGAGACTGATGGATGACAGCAGATCCCGCTGTCATTTTAATTTAAGGCGGTGGGGCCGCCGTCTTTTGCTGCGCCAATGGTTGCACGCCACGTGTCCTGCAGAAAAATAAAAAAACAAAATATATATATATATATATATATATATATATAAAATATTTTAATATAAACGAATTTATATATATATAAATTAAATCAGAATAATTAAAATAATTAACATAATTAATTAAATAATTAAATCTAATTATTTAAACCCCAATATCTTGCAAAATATAGACCCAAATTATGAAATCAAATATACTAAATTGATCAAAAAAATATAAGGAATTTATTGATGCCAATAATTTTGCCATAGGATTAATATTTATCATAGTGACATTTAGGGGTATTAATTAAGTCCAAATAATGTTATAAAATTTTATTTGCCCATAATTTTGTAACCAATAATCCAAACCTATTGATTATGGGTCTTAAAATACTCAGAAAATCCTAAGGATCATTTTAGTAGTGTTATCTTTGCTATTTGGATTAGTATTTGACTAATCACTTTTAGGACCTAACCATAATTACCCTAACTAGACCTAAAACTTCAATTGATCATAACTTGGTCAATTGAGCTCCAAATTGGATGATCTAAATATTAATTTAGATCAGAAAAACTAAATTAACTGTAATCTGTAAAAATATTTTAGATCCAACGATTAGATTTACTAATCACCTCTAATTACTCTAAAATTTGATTAGTGAATATTAGCAAATATAATAATCCAAATTGAGTGATTCAAGTTTCAGATGACTCATAGAGTCATTTAGAATCTATTTGTAAGGTTGGATTAGTGTTTGAGTAATTAATTTCACTAATCACCCTAAATCCTAATTAGGTCATAACTTAGTTAAATTAGATTCAAATTGAGCCTACCACATGTCATTATAATTAGTGGACTATTTGTAAACTATAGCCACTGATTTTACTCAATTTGGGTACTAATTGACAAAGTTAAGATTTTGACCCTTAATTAAAAATCCTTTAATTACCCTTTTAATCCTAAATATTGTATTGGTCATAACTTGGCCAATACTTATCAAAATTTAGTAAATTTAGGTTCTATGAAAAACTTAGACAGTAAATAATAGTAATATGAAAGAAAATTTAACTTTTATTTAGCCAAATTACTAATTTGCCCTTATGAGTTAAATTTACTAATTTGACCTCATAAGGCTTAATAATCATCCAAAATTTGTGTAGTTGTTGTCTAATCTTACATTAGATAGTAAGAAACTTATTCCAATAGAAAATTTTAGATTTAAAACTCTAGATCAAAATTTGATCTTTTAAACCCTTAAGTAGGGGCAAAATGGTAATTTTGCTCAAATTTAGGGTTTAGCTTTCTAAATCTCTAAAATCATTTTATGATTATTAGAAATAGTAAATATAATGATTTATAGCTAAAATTAATCAAGTTCAAGCCTAAATTAAATTTTAAATAAAATCCCAATCTTAGCACTTAAAGGAAATTTCTAAGTCTTAAGTGAGTGAATCTTCTTCCTTAATTCATTCTTAGATCTTTCCATAGGTTTTATAACATTAGCTAGGATGTGCGTCTTGAGATATATTCTTAGTAATTAAGAACCTTAATTCCTAAGATTAGGAATAGATCTTAAGTTAGAATTTATTTGTTGAGTAAATTGGGCTACTCAATAGATGAAACCTTGAGTTTTCTAGTTTATAGATTTTCTTAGTTTATTAAATGATTATTTGATCTTTGAACTCTAGAATTAAGAATAGAGATCTATCCTAATAAATTGATTTATCATTAGGATTTGCCTTAACTTAATTTGTGAGATTTGGATTCTAAACCTTAGATCTTTAGTTATACCTTTGGATTAAGTGATTAGACCCCATCATCTGGAGTCTAATTCTTAATCTTTTCATCTTGATTTGGCTAATCAAGATGAGGTTGGGGTAATTTAAATTATAAAATTAGGTTGATGATTTATTCAGTTTAACTAAGTAGTCGTCTTTTGATTAAGATATAGTTAGGACTTGGCCAGTCTTAATTATCTTCAACTAGTAGGATTTGTGATTCTAAATTACAGAATGTGTAAGAATTGATGATTCTGAAACTTATGTAACTTAGAGTAGATAGAATGAATAAGTAGACAATAATGGATATCACCTGTGTTTTAGATAGAGTCTCTTACTCAGTTTATTTTGATGCTTTGCTTACCTTGATTTTGAGCTTTAAACCATGAGCATATATGAGGTACATAAGATAATTGATAATTATCTTATGTCAACTTTGATCATTCATAACTAGCATTTTGTTTTCTTCTAGTATTTTTGTAAGGTGTTGCTTGATTAGTATGCCTCTTCAATCACCCGTTCGGGGTCGACTTCATTGTTCGGGTCAGTCCGATAGTCTATGCTATGCCTAGTCAGTGGAATAGGATGGATAGACTCTTGCCCATACTGACTGAATAGTCATGATCTGATATGATTATACTAATTCAAGTACACTTATAATTGGTTTCTGCCTTAGTTCATCAGGCTAAAAGGTTTCAGTGATACTCAGTTCAGAGCTTCTTTCTTGGCCCATCAGGCTAAGTATTTACTAAGTGTGCTTTCAGTTTGAGTGGCTTGAATAGCCAATGCAGTTTTCAGTTTTGTAGTTACTGTTTTACTTTACATATTCAATATTTCAGTACTATTTTTACTTACAGTTTTCATAACTTTGTTTCTATATAGGATGCTAATCTTATTTACTATCTTCATATGCATATTTATAGGATGTTAGCTATGTTTTCAGTTTTATAATGTTCTACATGTTTAATTACTGTTATGTCACTTAACGTAAGCCTGTTTTGATCATAAGCATATTTAGGATATATTTTCTTTATAATATTTGTTTAGTCTTTCTTTTTGCTTACCTGACCTTATTGCATTTGCTTGGAGGAGGTATATGCTTACTTCTTAGTTGATTTAGTTATAAATTATTTGTTTATAACTTTACACCGTTCTTTTCTTATGCTTTATTGCACCTACTTGCTTTTATATTAGTTTATGGTGATATCTAAATAACATAATCAATTGATTACCCTAAAATATACTTAGACAATAGTCTAACCAATTTTTCTTTTGTTGGCTGGGGCCCTACCATTATGAAACTGATAATAGTAGGTTCTGAGTTTATTGGAGCAGTTGATCCAGTGGAGAGCTTGCCTTTGGAGGAGGAGCCTGTGCTTGAAGACTCTTAGCTTTAGTTTCTTTCTGCTTGTGAGATTGAGAGTTTCCTTTTCATCTCTTTAAACTTATTAAAATGTTATAATAATACAGGTTAATCATTTCTTTTCAGTACTTTTATTATTCTGGATCATTGTATTGTATGGATGGATGTTGTATTTTATGCTTTCGCGCTCTCTACATTTTCTTGTATGTTTATTTAGTGAGATATTTACTTTATGAATGGCAAAGTCCTTAGTTAAGTTGGAATATAATGTATGTCTAATCCAATTCTAAGTGAGAACCTTGTCATTTGGTAACCCCTCCACCGTAACAGGACCACGGCGGGGCTGGGTCGCCACACATCGTCTCTGCTTCCGAGTCCGTCTCGGGTCGGGTTGGGTCGGATTCGACCTGCATCTTCGCATTCGAGCTGGCATGTGTCTCTCTATGCCAAGCCATTGGTAGTGGCTCTCATGCACGATTAATAGTCATATGAGTTTAGGATTAGAGTTAATTAAATTAAAAAATATATCTGATTTAATTAAATAAATGGCAAACTTCAAACTCCCATAACTTTGCAATCCCGAATTCAAATATAGTAAAATTATATCTCATTTTTCTTAGACAAATATAATGAATGCTATTATATCTTATGTTTGGTGATTAATTTAACTAATGACCTTTTAGGTTAATTAAACCCCACTTAAAACTTATAAATTAATTAACTAATAACTTAATCATTTCTACTCCAAATCATATTATTCAATATACCATTTTAATCATAAAAATATAAGGATCAATAAACTATAAGAAATTTTTAATTTTAGAAGATAAATCTTTTAATTTAGCTTAATTACTCTAAAAATGAATTAGTGAATATTAAGCACATTAATACCCAAATTTCAAATTTCAAAATCATGATCACTCACAAAATAGAGAGAAACACATTGGTAAAGTCAAAATATTTTTTCTATAATTAATTTTTTTAATCATTCACTAATCATCATAAACCCTAATTATAGTCTAAATTAATTAATTAAGGTTCAAATTTAGCATACTCACTATTATTGTACTCAGTGTGCTATATGGAACCCATAGCGACTAAGTTTTCATAATTTGGATACTAATTAGTGAAAATGGATTTTTGAACCCTTCCCTTAATTTTTAGAACATTTTCTTAATTTTCTAATAATTAAGCTATTTAACCTCAGAATTTAACAAATTTGGTATTTATAGAATCCTTAGACTAAATAAAAGCTAAATATAACATAAAATTTAGATTTCCCTAAATAATTTTGCTAATCAACCATTAATGAGCTTAGACCATAATTTGAGCTCATTAGCCTTAATTCTTAGCCAAATAAAGTGTTCTTAGTGTGATGGCCCTGCCCCACCGTGGTCATGTTAACTCTTAAGTTAATATGATTACGGTGGAGTGGTCATCTAAATGACAAGGTCCATACTTATAATTGGATTAGACATACATTCTAATCCACACTAACTAAGGACTTTGCCATTTCTCCAAGAACCCATCACTAAATGATCATACAAGTAACACGGAGTGCGAAAGCATAAAATACAACATCCATCCATACAATACAACAATCCATAATAAGTAAAGTGCTGAAAAGAAATGTTAACCCTGAATTATTACAACATTTTAAATAGTTTCAAAAGAACTGAAAATAGACTCTCATCCTCACAAGTACAGGAAGAAAACTAAGTCTAATGATCTTCTAGCACAGGCTCCTCCTCCAATGGCAAGCTCTCCACTGGATCTACTACTCCAAGAAACTCAGAACCTACCATTATCGGTTTCATAATGATAGGGCCCAGCCAAAAAAAGAAAAATCTAGTTAGACTATTGTCTGAGTACATTTTAAGCTACAAATTTATTTAGTTATTTAGATATCACCATAACTCATATAAAAGCATAATAGGAACAGAAAAGCATAAGAAAAGAATGGTAATAAGCTATAAATAACAGTTTAAAACTAAATCAACTAGGAAGTAAACACATACCTCCTCCAAGCAACTGCAACAAGGTCAAGTAAGCAAAAGAAAGACTAAACAAATACTGTAAAGTAAATATCTCCTAAACATGCTTATGATCAATCTATGGTATGCTGAGTGACATAAAAGTAAACAAGTATATGAAAAACTGAAAACCAATATAACATCCTATATATGTGAAAACAATAAATAGGACTAGCATCCTATATAATAAAGCTGGAAAAGACTGAAAAGACTGTAAATAAAAGTAGTGCAGAAATATAAGAAAATGTAAAGTAAAATAGTAACTACAAAACTGAAACTATATTGGCTACTCAAGCCACTCGAACTGAAAGTACACATAAATTCACTTAGCCTGATGGGCTAAGACTGAAGCTCTGAATGGATATAAATACTGAAATTAGTATACCATATCAAATCCTGACAATTCAATCAGTTGGATTGGTCTGACCCGACACTATAGCCAATCCAGAACTGGTGAAACGAAGAGGTATACAAATCAAACTAGCATCTGAACGGACATTATCAACGCACTTAGCCTAATAGGCTATAATAGAAAAACCAAGTATAAGTGTACTTAAATTAGTATAACCATATCAAATCCTGACAAATCAGTCAGTTGGATTGGTCTGACCCGACAATGTAGCCAATCCAGAACGGGTGAAGTGAAGAGGTATACTAATTAAGCTACACCCTACTAAAACACGAGAAAAGAACAAAATGCTACTTATGAATCATCAAAATTGACATAAGATATTCATCAAGTATCTCATGCACCTAATATATGCTCTAGGTTTAAAGGTCAAAAATCAAGGTAAGCGAAGCATCAAAACAAAGTGAGCAAGAGACTCAATCTAAAACACATGTGATATCCATTGTTGTCTACTTTATTCGTTCTATCTACTCTAAGTTACATAAGTTTCGAAATCATCAATTCTTACACAGTCTGTAACTTAGAACCACGAACCTACAAGTTGAAGATAATTAGGACTGGCCAAGTCCTAACTATATCTTAATCAAAAGACGACTACTTGATTTAAATAAACAAATCATCGACCTAATTTAATAATTTAAACCATCCCAAGCCATCTTGATTAGCCAAATCAAGATGGAAGGATTAAGAATTAGACTCCAAATGATGGGGTCTAATCACTCAATCCAAAGGTATATCTAAAGGTCTAAGGCTTAGAAACCAAATCTCACTGATTAAGTTAAGACAAATCCTAATGATAAATTAACTCATTAAGATAGATCTCTATTCTTAGTTCTAAAGTTTAAAGATCAAATAATCATTAAATAAACTAACAAAATCCATAAACTATAAAACTCAAGATTTCACCTATTGAGTAACCCAATTTACTCAACAGATGAATTCTAACATAAGATTTAGCCATAATCTTAGTAATTAAAGTTCTTAAGTACTAAGACTATCTCTCATGAAATATATCCTAACTAATATTATAAGACATAAGGAATGATCTAGAAATGTTTAAGGAAAGAAGAGCACTCACATTTTACTTAGGGTTTTCTTTAAGGGTTTAAGATTGAAGTTTTAATCAAAATCTAACTAAGACTTAAACTTACTTAACTTCTATTCTAAATCATTCCATTTACTGAATAAAATCATTTAGAAAGTGATTCTGGGGTTTTAAAGATACTAAACCCTAAATTTGGGCAAATTGACCATTTTGCCCCTACTGGTTCAAAAGCTCAACTTTTGATCTAAGGTTCAAATTATGAAATTTTTTATTGCAAGGTGTTTCTTATTGTGTAATATAAGAATAAACAGCAACTACACTAAATTTAGGTGATTATTAAGTCTTATGAGGTTAAATTAGTAAATTTGACTTATAGGGGAATTTTGGTAATTTGGCTAAATGAAATTTAAATTTTCTTTCAGTTTATTATTATTTGCTACCTAAGGTTTCCATAGAACCTAAATTTGGTAAATTCTGATACGTATTGGCCAAGTTATGACCAATACAAGCTTAAAGGTAAAATGGTAATTTATGGTTTCTTAATTAAGGGATCAAAAATCCTAACTTTGTCAATTGGTATCCAAATTGAGGGAAATCAGTGGCTATAAATCACAAATGATCTACTTATTATAATGATGAGTGGTATATTCAATTTGGACTCCAATAGGCTAAGTTATAGCCTAATTAGGGTTTATGGTGATTAGTAAGTGATTAGTAAAATTAATCACAAAATTACTAATCCAACCACACATTAGGTTCTAATATACTCTACAAGTCCTCTAAAAATTAAATTGTTTAATTTGGATCTTTAGATTTGCTAATATTCACTAATAAAGTTTTAGGGTAATTAAGGGTGACTAGCAAATCTAACCGTTGGATCTAAAATATTGTTACAGATTACTGTAAATTATGTTTTGTTGATCTAAATAAATATTTGGATCACCTAATTTGGAGTTTAATTGACTAACTTATGGTCATTTGAAGTTCTAGGGTTATATGGCCTAATTAGGGTTAGGTCCTAGGCAAATACTAATCCAAACAATAAAGTTAACACTATTAAAATGTTTCTTAGGGTTTTTTGATTAATTTGAGACCCATATTGGGTATGTTTGGATTAGTGGGTACTAAGTTATAATCATTTGAATATTTGTGATATTTATTGAATTTAATTAATACTCCTAAATGTCACTAGGTGATATATTGATCCAACTGCAATTTGGATAGTACCACAATATTCTTTATAATTTTTTGATCACAATAGTATATAAATATGTTAAATTTGGAGTTGTAAATTAGGAGTTATTAATATTTGAACTTTTCTATATTATGAAATAATTAATTTAAATCTAATAAATTAATTTATCTAACTATTTTTATTTAATTTTATTCTATCGTGCAGGTGGGACCTGCATGATAATAAGGTGACTACATCCATCTGACTAGCTGGACATGTGGCGGCCTAGGAGAGATTCTGAACTTGCAGTGGGACCCACGCGCTGTCGTGGCTATCCAATTGGTCAGTCGAAATGATGGCGGGCCCCACACACACAGCTGTGCTGATAGAGTAGGCCAGCCCATCAGCGGCTCGATGCGTGGATGACCCAAGTAAAACTGGCACGGGTCGGGCCCAGCCCGACCTAGCCTGAGACCTCTCTGTCTTCTTCTTCCCGAGCCGCTAGAATTAGGGCAGATGATTTGAAGGTTGATATGTGATCGATGATATTGAACTTGCATACCGATCGGACAGGCTCGACTGGATCTTTCCAATGGTGGGTGAGATACTGCCTGAGGTGACCTATGCAACTAACGCAACCATAGCTTTCTAGGGCACAGAGTGGACACCAACTACATACCACTGTGGATCCCGATAAAAATTTGATCAGTTGATCCTTCCTAAGTTTGATCGAAACCATTCCATTGCCAATCTATTTATTGAAATAAGTTTACGAAATGGAAATACCAATATTGAATGGAAATCGAAGGAATATGGGTACCTCAAGATGGACGGCTCGGACTATCTTAAACCTCAATTGAGAGCTCCTTCGTCTTTCACGAGTCCCCAGTTGTGAAAACTTGTGGGAGAGATCGATTCAAGCTTTTAATTAAGCTTTAGTCGGCGATTCCTGGCTGTAAGAGGCACGTGGAAAGAGAGCAGAATGACGCTCGGCATTGCCCTCACACGCGTTTCTTCCTTTGGAATGATAATCCATAGTCGTCTGATCGAAGCTATCAGACGGCTCGAAATTTGTCGTTTGATTCCACGGGTAGCCTAATAGTGCGTGAAAATTCTTGGACAACGTCGTTTAGACTTAAAACTAAATATTTAAAATACTTATTAATTTAAACTAATTTGCTTAATTAAAATTTATTAAGTAAATGTATTACAAAGATCTTAAATAAATCACCCCTAGCTAATTGAGGGGTGAGAAATGTAATGGAGCAATCAGATTTTCGATTCGATGAGTATTTAATTATTTGAATTTTCTAGGTATTTAAATAATATTAAAATATTCGTCAAAAATCCAACGAGTTCCAAATGCATCCAAAACTTCACCCCTAGCTAATTTGGGGGTGGTGAACGTAATGATGGAGTCAGATTTTAAATCTGAGGTCTAAATAAGAAGTCAATTTTGTTTTTAGGGTTTTGGGATTTTTGAGACATCAAGTTTTAATATATTTGATTTCTGATTTGACCTACGCTTTAGAGATAAGTTCTAAATTACTTAATTAGTGAACTAAAACCTTAATTAAGATTAAGATTAGTCTTAATTAACCAAAATAATAACTTGGGTTATTACACTTAGTGTCTATCTTCATATTAGACAATAAAAAACTATTTGGCATTAATGGAATTCAATTTGGAGCCCTAATTTTTAAATTACCATTTTTGACTTTTAAGGAAGAACATTTTGATCATTTTGCCCAAGTTTTAGCCTAAGTGCAGGCCTTAAGTTTCTATTATTTCCCTTAAAATTAGTAAAGTAAATGTTTATGAATTAAATTTGATTATTTAGGCTAGTTAAATTGATTTTAAGGCAAATCGTGGATTTTCCTCTAAATTTCTCAAGTAAAACCATGAATTTCATAATGTGGATTTGAACCCATATTATGCCTTCCTTAATCACTCTTCAATATTAATTAAATCAATATTAGCCTTAATGTTCAATTATTAGACTTTTTCTAAGTCATTTCAATGAGAGTTAAGCCCTTAAGTATCTTTTTTTTCATAAGCTCTTAGGAATCTCTTCTTTAGTGCTCAGTAATAGATTTAGATTAGCATTCATTCCCTTGAGTAAATTGGTTACTCAATTGAATGAATTATTAATTTAGATTTTTAAATTTATCTTTTAATTTTATTTATTTTATATTTTAACTTTAGATTAGAAATCCATCTTATTAAGTTCGATTACACTTAATAAGATTGCATTAACCTTTAGTTCATGAGAATTGAGAAACCTTAGACCCTTAAACTTGTGCCTTTGGATTAAGAGGTGTGAATCCTAATATTTTGAAGTTTAACTCATATTTTCTTAATCTTGATTTGTCCTAATCAAGATTTGTTTTGGGTTAATAAATTTATAAATTAAGGTGAATGATTTATTATTTAACTTATATAAATGATATTGATTGATTTAAATTAGAACCTAATTAGTTCTAATTATTTGATTTTGTAGGATCATGACTCTAAGTGTATATTAGATAGTAGGATATTGGAAATCCTGAGCTTATATAATCTCAGAGTAGTTAGAACAAATAAATTTGAAAGCAAATGATATCACATATTTTTGTGTAGTATTGCTTTATATTCTATATTTTTATGCATTATTTTCTTAATTTGAGTCTTTATTATTTTAATACATTATTTGATGAATGTAATATGTTAGTTTTAAAATTGTATATGTCATTAGCATGAATAATCAGTATAAATAGTAAATCATATAATAGTCCAGTGGAATATGTCTTAGTTAGTCTACCTCTGTAGTTCTATTTTTGAGATAAAATCAATTTGGATCTAAACATCAGTGTTCTGGTGATAAATATTTTATTTTATAGTTCGACTCGGATCTAGCCATCAGTGATCTAGATGATACATGTTGGATTTTCTGTTATGTGGTTAGGTTAGCCAGTTCTTATTATGGCAGTATTATTTTAGGCATATGTCCAATAAAATAAAATGATTTATTTTCAGTTCAACTTAGTTCAATTTTCAGTATTTACAATATTTTTTATATTTATGCATTTTTTAGTAACTTTCTAGTTGTATGTAGTATTTTCTATGCAAGCATAATGGGATGTTAGTTTCATTACTATTTACTTACATTGCACTTTTATCACACTTTTATCAAAAAATCAATATATATATATATATCATATATGTTTATGACTTTTTTTTATATTTAATAATTTATATTTATAAACTGCTTAACCTTTTCTACAGCTTTGATTTGAGGTATATTTTCTTACCTCATATTTTGCTTTAAGTTATAAATGTATTGTTTATAGCTTTTACCATTTCATTTGGTGCTTTGTAGCTTATATTTATTTAGGATTATTTGTCATATCTTAAAACATAAGAAATTATCAACCTAAAATATACTTAAACATATTATCTAAGTAAGATTTTCTTTTTTTAGCTAGGGCCGTAGCATGTAAAAGCTAACATGTCAATTGAGAGCAGCTTGAAGAGCTAGATTCAGGTGATGAGCAGGAGCATGAAGATGACCTTTCTGCAGCTCCCCGAGCTATAAATAGCTCATGAACCCTTTCTAGGTGCTCCTTTGCATTTGTTGAGCTAGCTTGTTCTTTCCATTACCCCAATTCCACGGTGCTCCATCTCTTTGCTATTCCAGTCGGTCCAATGATTGAAGATCCAGCTCCCCATTGTATCCCGATCCAATTTGAGGGCGAGACTAGGCGTTCGAGTCCCCTAAAGGTCTCTACCAGTCTATGGAAGCTCTAGTGACTCAAGTTCAGCTCCCAGCATCCCAGTCAACTTTCTCCGCCTTGACAAGCCCTTTGGCCCAAGTACCCCCTTGTCCCATTGATCCGAGTGAGCTCGATGTACCTTTAATTGTTAAGCCACTCTATACTATGCCTTGCTGTGAGCCTCTGATAAAATGCAGTCATTGAATGGAAGGACTCTAAGATTGATAAGCTCGGTCTAGACAGTAAGGACTTGCTATCTGGACAAAGCCAATGCTCAGATATCCCACACTCCTATACATTTGCTGAGCTGCTGATATCACTCCCATTGTATTTGATTGGCCATTCTATTCTATCATCGGTCGATTGTCATCAACAATAAGGTCACTTAAGACCTGATCGATGGGCAATTGGCCTGAGCTTGTATAGTGGGATAAACTACTCGAGCTCAAATATAGTGTGGTGCTCCCAGGTTGCCTCCTGATGTAGTGACATATTCCTTGGGTCGGCTTTAGCCCAAGGAACGTGATAGGACTTTTCTTTGACCCAGAGGTTGACTGTGGAGAGCAAATTGCTCCTCCACAGTAAACCCTAAAGATCGTGGAAGCCTATTAGGGATGCATCGAATTGCAACTTTCAGTTAGGGCTTTCTAGGTGCGGTTGTAGAACCTGGCAAAAGAAAGCATTTGAACTAGGACTCGTGTCTGGATATGCATTGTATGTTGAGAATTTAGGGTTTCCTTGAAACACTAAATTCCCAAACCTCTGTCCCCGTCTACTGCATAATGATGAAGGGGACAATAGTGTAGGTCGTACTGACCCGTGATCGGCGCTGTCCAATAGTGTTGGGGTGTCTGGCCCGATCAACACGTGTGATTCCTTCACTGGACCCGCTCGTTGGGTCCCGGTTTGTAACAACTTAGGTTGTTACTTAGGTAAATTATGACTAAATCAAATCTTGATTGTGATTCTAGTGTGTTAATTAAGTCATTAAAAATTCACTACAAATATTTTGTCCAAATCAAGAGGCAAATAAATCAAATCCCAATTTTGGGAATTTTAGGAAACCTGGAAATTGGCATAATTATGTTGACCTCAGATCAAAAATTGAACTTCCCCATCGCGCTAAGTGCCCTCAAATTAGCTATGGGTGATGTTTTGATGGCAATCAGAAGTCATCGAAATTTCGTCGAATATTTTAATATTATTTAAATACCCCGAAAAATGAGAAAATTAAATACTCGTCGGAATCAAAATCCGACTTCGCCGTTGCGTTTCTCGCCCTTCAATCAGCTAGAGGTGAATATTTGATGATTTTTAGAAATCTTTCAATTAACTAAAATCAGTTAATAAAAATAATTAGGAAATTAATTTTTTTTAACTCTAATATATATAAATTCTTTCTTTCCCATCTTCCTAATCGCATGCCCTGACCTCCCGCAAGAATCGCGCTCTCGGCCGACACCTCCTCCCTTACCCTCTCGTGCGATCGACACCTCTCCACTCCATCGCTTGACATGCGTCGCCTCGCCCCCTCGTAGCCTCCGCCTTCGTATCTCCTAAAAGCCGTTGGTATTAGACCCCGCGTCCCCTCTCCTCTCAGTCGAGCCTCGCATCTCCTCCTCCATGGCCGAATCTTGCTGGCCGAGCCTCCCCCGTCCTGTGCGGCTCTCCCTCTCTTCTCCTCGCGGCCTCGCCTCTTCACATCTCTCATCCATTGGGCGCAGACAAAGATCGCCGAGAGCTCCTCAATGCATCGGCCGAGCTCCTTCCAACCTCGCTCTGGGCAGGATGCCGAGAGCAGCCACTCTCATTCCCTCCCGACCTTCCAACTCCGCCGTCGAGCAAGGTACTTCCCTCACTCTATCAAATGGTTCGAATGCTAAAGGAATTTAATGTTATCAGTCTTCATTCGAGTTCGGTTGAACACTATTGAAGCTCGGCTTCTCTTTTTTTTTAGTTTCTTATTCATCATTTTTCCATTTATATTTTGGGATTCATGTTGAGGCTCCATCTGAATTTGTAACATGCACATTAAAATAATTGGGCGATTACATCCTATCTTTAGATTGAATAATGAAGAAATTTGTTGTTATTTTTTTTGATTGAGCTGAAATTAAATTTACCTTTGAGCTTAGCTCATTTCTACATAAGTAGAGATGAATGAAGCTTCAATTTTAGTTGTTCATTTTAGCATGCAAACAAACTTTTATTTTTAAGCTATTCTATCTCTTGTTAAATTCAATTTCTTATTTTTCATAAAGTTCATCACATTGACACAAATTTATATCTTACAGAGAAAAAAATATAAAAATAAAAATAAAGTGATTAAATTTAATTGGAATTACTCTTAGCTTATGTGCTTGAGTGAACATAATATCTTTGATATTCAAATTGAAAGTGGGGATAATTCTGTCAGTACATTCTTTAAGTAATTAGCAAAATGAATAGTAATCAGCGAAATGAATAGTAATCAGCGAAATGAATAATAATCAGCAAAATGAATAGTAACCAGCGAAATAAATAGTAATCAGCAAAATAAATAGTGATCAGCCAAATGAATAATAAAAACAGCGAATTGAATAATAAAAGCGAATTGAATAGTAAAAATAACGAAATGAATAATAAAAATAACAAAATGAATAGTAGCAAATTTGAGAGTTAAATAGTAATTTTTCTCTTATGCAAAATAATTAAGTAATAAGCCTCATGATGTGAGATTCATCTCACATCATACCTTTCTTAAAATTTTCTAATCATTAAAGTAAGCTTTCAATCAAAATTAGTTAAGGTCAATTTTTAGGGTTTCAGGATTTTCCAAAATCATGATTTGATCCATTTGACTCCTGAATGGAACTGGGTCTTGGTGGAAGACTCCTAATAACCTAATTAGAGTACTAAGACTGAGATTATGACCTGGATTAGCCCTAATCAGATTAGGTAATAACTTGGGTTATTATAAGCTCCCCCACTTAAAAATGATATCATCATTGACATCACTTAAGTAGGAAGAATAAGCAGTAGTGAGTTTTGATATGCAAAATTTGAGGGAGTGCTAGAATTCTCCATTTATAATTCCATGACTTAAGATTTAAGGTTGGACCTTTATAATTTAACCACACTGTTAAGTTTAGAGAGAACTTAACTAATCTGAGTGATAACTATCACTTAAGTGAGGATGATAATAAAGAGAAGCTGACATTCAACTGGGTTGAATGTGACTTCCTGGGATTAAAGATTAAATACTCAGTCATAACATATGACTCAGCACTATGGGATAGGGCTATCACTTAGGTGATATCAAGGATCCTTGTGGTTCTATACTTAAGTGACATTCCTCACTTAAGAGCTTAGGCAAAAGTAGCTAAGTCATTACAAGACTTGCCCAGAATTAAGGAATGTTAGGATTCTATTTCAATAAATTATAACCCAAGGAATTAGAATCAAAGAACTAGAGCTCTTGACTACTTACTTTAATTGAGTCTAGGATTTAGAAGCTAGCTAAAGGGCCACTTATTAGGTTAAGCCTATTAAGGAAATCCAGGGATTTTCTATTAATTTCTACTAAGAAAATATGGTTGAGATGAACTAACCATATGAATTAGTCCACACTAGATTTGAAAAAAAATAAGAGGCATTCACCTCTTACTATGGGTTTTACTAAGGCAATCAGGATCAATATCCAATTAGGATACTTAGTCTTAAGGTTAAGAAGAATTAAGTCACACATGATGACTCAATACCAAATATTTAAGAGCTTACCAGAAGGCCATTAATACAAGTCTTGAATCATGGCTTGGCTAAGGCAAGGAGCTCATTCATCTATAAGGATAAGTGCTATGAAGCCTAGCAGGGACCCGAAACAACAACGTTGCCTCTGGCCATACCTAAATGGGTGCAGGCTCTTGTAGGCCCATTGTTGCATCTCTATTTCTGTGGAGGTCTAGCCAAAATAGGTCGAGGTGTGTTGGCTGTTTTCCTCTTTCGACCCGGTGTTGCAGTCTGAGAGTGCTTGGAATGGTCAATGCAAGTATCATCAATGGTCCTATTGTATGTGCAGCGTTGGAAGTAGTGACCATGTCAGCCATAAGTATAGCAGCATCCCATGCCATGGTAGCACCTTCCATTAGGATGGGGCTCTGTATATCCGTCATATGGATCATTAGGTGGGGATACTGATGACAGGAGCAGATTTTGATTGGCGAGTGCGATTATTATTCTCTCCATCCCCTCGAATAGCTTGGCCTGGGTGTTGACCAAGATTCGTATTGCCTCCAATAATGTGGTGGCTTCAGTTAAGGAGCTGTTAGAGATCGTAGAAGAGGGGGATGATCTAGGATTCATAGTTTAATCTGAGTTGTATAAGTGATACGGTGTCAGAGTCCAAGAAGAATTAAATAAGATTAATTTTATCGATCATAAAGTGATTGGTGAAAGAGGTACATCGGTAGCCATCTATTAAACTGAGATGAAAAGTTATTGTATGTATTATTACGAGGTTCTCTTTCTCATAACATATCATATTAAGTTTCTACCTCGAGTCGTAGAATTAGTGAAGTAGAAGTTATAAATGTTAGTGAAGGGTTTTGGTGACTTGAAACAATGGATGGTCTCCCAATTTAGTGCTTTCCCTCAGCCTATTATTTATTAAGACTCTAATATTTTAACCAGTTTTAAACTCTTTAGAAAAATATTATTAGCCTTAATGATTTCTAGAGGTAGGTTATGTTGTTATTATTCTTAAGGAGATAAAATTTAGAAAGTGGAAGGTAATTACTTAAGAGTGATTTAAGACTTATTTATTAATTAAAATCCTACATGGATTCATATGTCCTGGCATAAAAGTTAACTCATAACATTTCAAGTTCTTGATCTTGTAAATTTTATGAAGGTTTTAATTTGAATTAGTCAGCTACATATTATACTTAGGTTTGGTCATATAAGTTGTATAAATGTTTCATTCATGTTACTTAGTTACTCATTCTTCCTAAGTTCCTACTTACTTAAGTTCTATTACTATGACAACATTTTCTATTTTTATACTCTTATTATCCTATGCTCATGATTATGGTGCTTTGGATGTAACACATGTATTCAGTCAGTGATTAATTGACAGAAGAATCATCCATTAGGTAGAGTGGAATACAAATTCTAATCTGATACCTTGTGAAATTCTCTGATATTAACTGTGGTGCCCCGCTCCTTAAGTCCACAATCATTAGACTAAAGAGTGGAGTGTCACTCTAGCAAATGCCTTTCTTATCATTGGATTTTGTAAGATCCACAATCCACTAACAAGGGAAGGACGTGCACAAAATAACTAAGAATATTAGTCACTAAATAAGACATACATACAGAGTGCGGAAGCAAAATAAAATAAATATTACATCCATCCACCATACATCAAATAAGAAATAGTACTGCAGCTCAGCAAATAATAAAGTGCGGAAAAGTAATCACAGTCACAGTACTTGTATTATTACAACATTTAAATGAATAGTTTAAAAGTTTGAAAATAAATCTCTCATACTCACAATAGGCTAAGAGGAAGACTAGGCAGTATCTGTCTCTCCTGGCTGGTGCTCCTCCTCTATGAATGACTCCTCTTCCTTAACACCTAGCTCTTCAAATCTATCTAAATCTGACATTATCAATTTCATAATGTTAGGGTCCTAGCCAATAAAAGAAAATCTTATTAGACAATTATTTAAGTACATTTTAGGCTGAATATTTTAAATGAATTATTGATGTCACCATTTTACACGTAAATGCAATAGAAAGTGAATTAAAAGCATAGGTGCAGTAAGCATACAAGGAACATTATAAATTATAAATGTAGCATTTATAACTAAACAAAAAGTGAGGCAAAAGCACACCTCAACAAACTAAGCAAGGAATGGGCATATACATATATATATATATATATATATATATATATATATATAGTGTAGTAAGTAAAAGTATTGAAAGTAAAGTCTAATCCTAAACATGCTAATGATCATATGACATATGCTAATTAAATACAGAAATCTAAAAATAGTACATATAGTAAGCAGTAAAGTCTAGCATCCTATAAGTATATATAAGTGAGCAGGTAAGTAAAAAAACACACATAACTGAAATATGCATTAATAATACAGTACACATTAAGCTAAAATTGAAACAGGTATGTAAGGACTGTCATATCAAAAAATTGGCCAATCGGGCCCAGTGAAATCTCCAAAGCTTTTCTAGGCTTGGGCAGACAGAAATTCTCATAGCCTTTATGGGCTATGGTAGACAGAACCATAACAGAACTGAGGAGGCAGTAAATACAAATGCAAAATCTTTTAGTTATTTTACCTTTATATCTGTGGACACGTCCAAAAATAGCTGAGGAGTCAAGTACGTGGTTCCAAGCTTAACACACACTCCTCAATGAGTAATGTTAAGCATCCTTATTACTTCTTACCCTTGTCCATTAGGGTAAATGTGCACCCGAATCTACTAAAATATACTGAACTCAAAGGCAACTGTCATCCTAATTATTCTACGTTTTCATTTCATGCACAAAGTTTTCGTATATGGTATGTCCAAAGAATTAAGCATAAAATACAAAGAATGGGTAGCACAAAATAAATTAAGTAAGCAAGGGACTCTTCTATACATAGTGACACTGTTGTTGTTTAATTAAACTACTCTAACTATTCTAAGTTACACAAGTTCAGGATTTCCAATTCCTACTATCGAGTGTAACTTAGAAAATTAAAAAGATTAGAACTGATCAGGTTCTAATATAATTCAATCAAGTAAGACTACAAATTTAATCAATAAATCATAATATCCTAAATTGATGAATTTAAGCATTCTATCTAAGATCTGATCAAGATCTACTAAGCTATAGACTATGGATTAAGCACCACGAGATTGGGCTTAATCACATAATCCAAAAATGATATGACATAAGATCTAAGTTTTATTCTAAAAGTGATATATTGGTTAAAGTAAATCCTATTAAGTAAATCAAACTTAATATGATGAATCTTCTATCCTGAATCTAAGGTTAAAAAATAAAATAATCAAAATAAGTTATAAAATCTGGAAATTGATAAAACTAAGGATTCATTCATTGAAGAATTCTATTTTTTAATGAATGAAATCTAACTTATAATTTAGTCATAGTCTTAAGAATAGTCCTAATGTGAGGTGTAAAGTCCTAAGAAAAGACTTAAAGAAATTTTAGGAAATTTAATGATCTTGACCTAGTATCTAATTTTAATACTTATAATGATTCTATTACAATTCTAATATTATTTTTATTAATTTAGAAGATAAATTAAGGTTTAAAGGTACTTAACCTAGAATTTGGGCAAATGACCATTTTACCCCTACTTTAGGGTCCGAAAAGTTACATTTTGAATTAGGGTTTCAAATTGGAATTTTTTATTGCCAAATGATTTCTTACTATCTAACATGAAGATAAACAGTAAGTACACTCAATTTGGATAAGAAACAGATCATACAGGTTCAAACTAAGGTTTTTGACCTAAGGGGCATTTTGGTAATTTATTGCTAATGGAACCTAAATTTTTTTATGTAGTTTAATGTTGGTTACTGTTCAAGAATTTCATAAAGTCCAAGAACAATGCATATGGATGTCAAATGACTAAGTTATGGCTATTTCAATTTTTAAGGGCAATTCGGTAATTTTGTCGGTCAACGGGAGATAAAAATTGAACTTTTTGTTTAAAGTCTAAATTCAGCAAACTCAATTTTTATATCTTCCCTATAATATACTGAGTGTGTTGACAGGGAGAAAACTCAATTTGGACTTCAAATGGTCAAGTTATGACCTAACTAATATTAGGAGTATTTTGGTCAATTCTAATTTTCTAAGTTTCAGATCATAAATATTATTTCAATTTATTGATGACATTAAAATTTTAAGCTAGTTAGCACTTTGAATTTCTGAATTTGGAGTTGCAACGACCAAATTATGGTTAATTGAATTCTAAGAGCATTTTGGTCATTTTCAGGGTAGGGTCTCAAATATTATTTTTAAAACTAAGCTTCAAACGGAGAAACTAATACTTTTATAATATTGGGGCTGTTCTCTTGAGTATTTTAAGACCCATATTATATATGTTTGGACAACTAGGTTGAAAGTTGTGAGGGTTTGTTTAGGTCCTAAAATATCACTACGTTATATGTATCCTGAAACTAATTTTTGAATTATGCAATTTGATTCTTTTTATTTTTTGAGTAAAATGAGTTCTATATTTAGTATGTTTGGATCATTATACAAAAAGTTATTAAACTTATAAGTTTTAGTTAAATTAATTTAATTTACTATCCATTTATTACATTTGAATTAGTTTACTATTCAAAAAATAATCTTACTATTTTAATATTTATTTAATTTACCAAATTAAATTAATTATTTTGTTTTGATGAAATAATTTATTTTACTGTTTCAATTATTTAATTTACTTAACTAATTAGGTTAATGGACTAATTATTAACTTACTAATATCATTAATTAAATCTATTTACTACATCTAAGTATTATAATTAATATTAATTACTAATTAATATTCAGTAATTAATAATGTTTATAATTAAACTAATTAACAAATTAAATTTAATACGTAAGTACATATGTATATATATAGATATAACTACATATATATTTGTATATATATATATATATATATATATATATATATATATATGTATACATAGTTTTGTTTATATTACTTAATTATGCATATATATATGATCCAAATGATTAATGAAGGCAGTGGGACCCACGGACCGACAATTAAAGCAGAAAGTGAATAAGTGCTTGACAACTAGGCAAGGCGAACACCAGCTATCACTGCCCGAAAGAGCGGTGGGCCTATGCAGATGTGTGGCGGCCCGTGAGTGGATGCGGGGTCGAAGCGGGCCCCACGCAGTCAGCTGACTGCGAAGGGTAGGACCCGCGGCTTCGAGCCCTGCGTTGACCCGACGTGCGCAGGTCGGACCCGGGTCAGCCCGACCCAAGGGTTCATCTCCCTCCTCCTTCGATCCCAAGGGCTGAGACCTAGGGTTCAAGATCTCAAGGCCCAAACGCCGACGGCGGATCCTGACCCGCACAGGGACGTGTAGCTCCGGGTGTGACCTTCACGTCGATGGATGAAACGGGAATAGAGGACGCCTCTGCGACTGACAGGAAGCAACCCTAGGTGGGGTTATGTGAGCAATGGGTGCGATGAATGTGCTCGATACAGAACTTAGGGTTCACGATTTGATCTAGGAACGAGTTCAATTATGCTCGAACGATAGCATTTATCCATTTAAGCAAATCAAGCTAACAGTTGATGGCAACAAGGAGATATGGAGGTACCTGTAATGGGACCTTTGCCTCGACCTAGAGCTCGCCGATGCTATCTCCCGGACGCTCCTAATGCATGGCTTGCAAAATTATAGGGATACGAATACGGTGGGAGGGGTTAAGGAAGTGCGACAGAGGTTGCGAGGTGGAGGAGGCCGCGGTTAGGCGGATTGCGCGGCGGTACGGCCACGCGGCGAGCTAGGGCACGGCACGCGAGCGACGGGGACGAAATCTGGACCGTTCATTCGGACGGTTCGATGGATCCGATCCGTGACTAACGGCGAAACCCACGCCGTTGGCGAATTTGGACGGCACGAGCGATTCCTCTGACGGAGCCATTAAATGCACATTTAATATATTAATAATTATTATTTATTCTAGATTTTTATTAAGTAAAAATGAACAATTTTACGCGTCTCAAAATTTTTCAATAAATACCCCTAGTTAATTGAGGGGTGAGGAATGCAACGGCGAGGTCGGATTTTCAATCCGATGAGTATTTTATTTTCCTAATTTCGAAGTATTTAAATATTATTTAAAATATTCGTCAAAATTTCGACGACTTCCGATTGACACGAAAACATCACCCCTAGCTAATTTGGGGGCAATGAGCGCAATGGCGAAGTCCGTTTTCCGTTTTGAGGTCAATTTAGACAGGTCAATTTCTAGAGTTTCAGGATTTCCTAAAATCAGGATTTGATCCATTTAACTCCTGAATGGAACTGGGTCTTGGTGGAAGACTCCTAATAACCTAATTAGAGTACTATGACTGAGATTATGACATAAATTAGCCATAATCAGATCGGGTAACAACTTGGGTTGTTACAGTCAAGCACATCTGTAAGACTATACGGGTTCCAAGCTTAACTCACTCCTTAATGAGTAATGCTAAGCATCTTTATTACTCCTTACCCCTGTCCATTAGGGTAAATGTGCATCAGAACATACCAGAATATACTAAACCTAAGGCAACTGTTATCCTAATTATTCTATGTTTTCATTTAATGCACAAAGTTTTCTTATATGACATATTCAAGGAATTATGCACAAAATATAAGGAATGCGTAATACAAATAAACTAAGTAAGCAATGGACTCTTCTATACATGATGACATTGTTCTTGTCTAATTAAATTACTCTAACTATTCTAATTTACACAAGTTCAGGATCTCCAATTTCTACTATCAAGTGTAACTTAAAAATACAGCCTTATAGATTATAAAATATTAGGACTAGCTAGGTCCTAATATGATTAAATCAATGTCGACTATGTAGGTTAAATAATAAATCAATACAACCTAATTAATGTATTTAGTCATTCTAGACTAAAAGCTGACCAAAATCTGCTAAGCTAGAGATTATGAATTAAATGTCATTAGTCTGGGCTTAATCACATAATTCCAAATGTAAAGTCTAAGGGTCTAAGGTTTCAGTTCTAAGTGAACTAATGATTGAGGTAAATCATATTAAGTAAAGTCAAGCTTAATAGGATGATTCTCTTATTCTTAATCTAAAATTAAAAGATAAAATAGTTAAAATGAAATTATGAAAATCTAGAAACTAGTAAAATTAAGGATTCATTTATTGAATAACCTCATTATTCAATGGATGAAATCTAACTAAATTTTTATCCTTAATCCTAAGGAACAGATCTTAAGGTGAAGTGAGGATTCCTAATGTTAAGACTTTGAAAATTTTTAAGAATTGATTGAATTTCCTTATAGTTGCTAATTTTATTTAATTAGGAAGGTTAAGGATAGATTTTAGCTAAGAATTCTTTTCCTTAGAGATTTCCAAGCTTAAAATTTAAGATGTTCTACAAATTAATCCAATTGAGAGATTTAAGACTTAATTTAATTATAAATCAGTTTTATTATTGATTTTAATTATTTAAAAGGTATTTTAAGGTTCTATGGCACTTAACCTAAATTTTGGGCAAAATGACTATTTTGCCCCTACTTAAGGGTCCAAAAAGCTACATTTTGAATTAAGGCCTTAAATTGAAATTTCTTACTGCTAAATGATTTCTTACTGTCTTACATGAAGATATATAGTAATACACTAAATTTGGATAAGAAACGGGTCATATATGTCCAAATTAGACTTTTTGACCTAAGGGGCATTTTAGTAATTTTTATCTAATGGAATATAAATTTTTATGCAGTTTACTATTGATTGTTATTCAAGGATTCCGTAGAGTCTAAGAACACTAAATTGTGAGGTCTAATGAATTAGTTATAGCCATTTCAATTTCTAAGGGCATTTTAGTAATTTCTCAAGGCAAATAGAGGTCAAAATCCTAACTTTTCCATTTGGTGTCTAAATTCAGCAAACTAAGTAGCTATAGCTTTTCTATATCACACTGATTACTTTAACTAAGAGTAGACCTAAATTGGACCTCAATTGGCCAAGTTATGACATAACTAAGATTATGAGTATTTTAGTTATTTTTAATTTTCTAGGATTCAGAACTTAAATTTTATTACAGATAGTTGGCACTGAAATTCTAAGCTATTTAGCACTTTAAATTTTCTAATTTGGAGTCTAATTGACTAAGGTATGGTCAAATCAAGATTTAGGATTTTAGGGGGTAATTAGTGAGGGTCCTAAAAGTCATTAAACAAACTAATGATCAAATGGCAAAATTAATACTATCATGGTATTCCTGAGATTCTCCTAATTATTTTAAGACCCATATTGGCTATGTTTAGATCACTAGGTAAAAAGTTATGCGGGTTCAAAGTTTTGGTAAAAGTGAGAGAATATCCCAAACTGTCACTATGTTATTTAGGTGTCTTATGGGAAAATTAACACTACCGGAATGTTCCCCTCAATTTTTTGATTAAAATGAGATATAAGAGGATTTATATAGTTTCTAAAATTAATTTAATTTGAATTAAATCATTTAAAGTTATTGATTTAGATTTAATAAAACAAAATTAATTAATCTTCTACAGCGGGCCCACCATGACTCAGACGGCGCTGACAGCAACCATACCTATGGGACACGCGTCAGTGCCTGAGTAGAGGAGAGGCGCAGGCGGGACCCACCTGCACGTGTGGTAACACATGACGACAGGCTTGCGCTGGCGGGGCCCGCAGCTTACGCACGCACCAGAGGCCCGCAAAGAAATCCGTGAGTCGAAACTGACCCAACCCGATTCGCATCAGGTCTTCTTCCCCGCTGAGGGACCGAGGGAAGAGGCTAGGGCAGGCCTTTTGGGGGGGCCTCCCAGCAATGGCACGGCTCAGTCCGCACATCTAGGGATAGTCTGGGACAGGGGCTACACGTTGGTGGCTGAGCCGTCACTTGCGGAGCACGAAGTCGTGAGAAATTGCTAACCCTGGAGGCTAGGGTTCGGCGAGACAGCGAATAATGACAATGATTGTGGATGTATCCCATAATTTGATCGATTGGGCTCGATCCAGCACGTTTGATCCGATACAACTCTAATCTAATGCATGAAATAGAGTTGCGAATGAAGCATGCAATAATTGTAAGACCATAGAGGGAGATCGGAGTACCTGTGATGAGTGGTCGAGACGGGATTAGGGTTCAGGTACTGCGTACAGAGAGCTCCGAGCCAAATCGCGCAAACGGTATGCCCCGACTGCCGATCTGACTCCCTTAACACCTCTCAGGTGGACCTAGCAAGGGCCACGAGCTGCCGCAACTGGCCAGCAAAGCGGTGCCCTCCCGCAGCATACCACGCAGGATGCGAGGGAGGACGAAGAAGGCGCACCGTCTGATCTCGGATTAGACGGCTCAGATCTTCCGTCTAATCCGGACGACGGATCGAAACGGTGGGAGCAAATTAGATGGATGATGTCACCTTTTTAACGACACACAGAATTATTTAATAATTTTATTTAAATAATTTAAATAATTAATTATTAATTCTAATTTATTCTAATCAATTCTAATTAATTAATTAGCTCCTAAAAAATCCAAATACTTACCCTTAGCTAATTGAGGGGCGAGAAATGCAAACGGTGATGTCAGATTTTCTATTCGATGAGTATTTTATTTTCCTATTTTCAGGATATTTAAATATTATTAAAATATTCGACAAATTTTCGATGACTTCCGATTGACACCAAAATATCACCCATAGCTAATTAGGGGGCAATGAGCGCAATGACGAGGTTTGATTTTTGATCTAAGGTCATTTTAGATAGGTCAAATTCTAAGATTTTCTGGATTTCCCAAAAATTAGGATTTGATCCATTTGACTTCTAACTTGGATTAGTTCTTGGTTGTAATCTCTTAATGACCTAATTAGAGTACTAAGACTGAGATTATAAGCTGAATTAGTCTTAAATAACTTGGATAACAACTTGGGTTATTACACATTGGCTTTATTCCCCAAGCAATTTTGAGCTCCTCATGGCCCAGCCAGTACGTCAACATGAAGTCAATGTCATGGCTGACGTGCCAAGCACGACATTGCAGCTTGCCATTAATGATAGTTCATGTAAAGTGATGCCCTATATCCTAAAGGAGTAGATCAGGGTGAGTATTGTGGAGTACTGTGGATATCAGCAAAAATCGGGGTTGAATTAAGCTCTATCGAGTTGATTGACCCCACAGATCAATTATCCATCGATTGGAATAAGCAAACAAAATGAAATCGTAGATGATTGCTAAGTAAATTGCAAAATTAATGGCGTACATGCTCTTTGTCTCTGTCAGCAGAGTTAGGGTTAAGTCTGGAAGGTTCATCTCTTATATGCCTTTCAACTCAGCACCCGCTCTTCACAGACAGCAAACAACAGAATGAAGGGGACAAGGGAATTAAATGGAGGTTGAATGGAGAAGTGGAGAACAGCCAGCTACGGTCGTAGCACAGGTTGTGTTGCAACAAGCTCGCGATTGCGACTTACAGTAGGGATGTACAGAGAAATGATATCGGCCATCGGATTTGGATCTTGATCCGATGACCAGATCAAACGGATCGGTTGACGGCTGTCTGATCTACCATAAGTGACACATGATGGCCAGTATTTAGGGATTTGGCTGTTTCCTACGTTGGGCACCCGCACCGGATCCCCGTCATTCATTAAGCAACCGTTGGAGCCATTGGAATTTTAAATTGGAGATTAATTTAATTATCTTAAATTTTGAGTATTTAAATATATTAAAATATTCAGAAAAAACTCGGAGACTTTCAAACATTGCCAAAATACCACCCAAAATTAATTTGGGGGTGAGGAGTCTAATGGAGAACTTTGATTTTGAGTCTAAGGCCAATTTAAATTAGATATTTCAGGTTGATTAAAATAATAAAAAATATTTGTCGATCGCAAACGATCTTCAAATCACACTAAAATTTAGGTGTATGATCCTAATACTATTATAAGTGCACTGGAAGTGAAAATAGATCAAATTGAGATATCCAATAATAAGTAACAACACTATAGTTGTTATATAGGCTAATTTATACTTGAGATAAAGAAATTTTATTATCATAAGTATTAGCCTCAGATGTTGAAGTAACTCAAAGATAACTCATTGGACCCCAAATTAATTTAGCTTAAGTGTTAACCTAATGGGTTAGGATGGGTTATCTTGAGTTAATGTCCCATGTTATCCATTAGCAGTTAGTCAATGGGCATTACACTGTAGCAACAGCATTATGGAGCCACTACAATGGGCCAGCACCAAGCTTGCCCTAGCCTTTCCGAGTGGCAGAGCGACGATGATGTTGGGTATGGAGATGAGGGACAAATAAAGATCAGTGCTCGACAGAGGATGAAGGGATGGGCTCCAGCTTGCATCGTACAAAGGGGATTTTGGCTGAAAAAAAGGAGAGTGATTTAGGTTTTTTGCTTATGGTTAAATGAAAGGATAGTTATATAGGTAGCCCCACATAATTAGGAGCCTTAGATCACGATCAAGTGGCTACGAATGGCCCGAAACTTCCATGCTTTAATCGATCACCGATTTATGCATGTCCAAAAATTATTGAATTTGGATGAGTTTTTTATTTTATATGAATTTTTAAATGCAAAATTTTGAAATTTTATTACAGTCAAATCGGAGCTCGAAAATTGACGAAACTTGAAACATAACATTCTCATTTGATGCTTGACCTAAAACTATAACAATTTTTAAATTCTGATTTAACTTTATTTTCTATCAATTTATGAAGTTAAATTTTCAAAAATTAAATTATGACAATCTGGGATCCCATCTGTGGTGCCCTGCTCCCTAAGCCCACAATCATTAGGCTAAGGAGCGGAGGTCACTTGTGCAAACCCTTCTTTTATCATTGGATTGGGTAAGATCCACAATCCACTAATAAGGGGAGGAAGTGCATAGAATAAATAAGAGGATCAGTCACTAATTAAGACATACATACAGAGTGCGAAAGCTAAATAAAGTAAATAGTACATCCATTCATCATGCATCTCATAAGAAACAATAATAGGATGGCTCAAAAAATAATAAAGTGCATAAAGTAAATCACAGTCATAATACCTGTATTATTATAACATTAATTAAATAATTTAAGAGATTGAAAGTAAATCTAAAGTCACTCATCCTCACAAAAATCTGAAAGAAACTAAGCAATATCTGGCTCTCTTGGTTAAAGCTCCTCCTCTAAGTAAGGCACCTCTGCTTCAACACTTAGCTCCTCAAACCTATCTGAATCTGATATTATCGATTTCATAATGCCAGGGCCCCAACGAATAAAAGAAAAAATATAGTTAGACAATTGTCTAAGTACATTTTAAGCTGAATGTTTTACATGTATTATTGATGTCACCATTTTTATACTTAAGCACAATAAAAGTAAACTCAAAGCATAGGTGCAGTAAGCATACAAAGAAATAGGACTAGTTATAAATATAGTATTTATAACTAAGCAACAGATGAGGTAAAAGCATAACAACTAAGTAAGAAATTGGTATATACATATATATATATTGCAGTAAGTAAGAGTACTGAAAGTAAAGTCTAATCCTAAACATGCTGATGATCATATGACATATGCTGATTAAAGGTAGAATTTTGAACATGGTACATATAGTAAGCAGTAAAGTCTAGCATTCTATAAATACGTACAAATGAGCAAGTAAGTAAAGAAAAATAGTCGATTGAAATATACATCAGAACACAGTACACAGTAAGTTGAAAACTGAAATAGGTATGTAAAGACTACCATATCAGAAAGTTGGCCATTGGGCTGGTGAAATCCCAAAATCCTTTCTGGGCTTGGGTAGACAAAAACTCCCATAGCCTTTCTGGGCTAGGGCAGACATAATCCAGCAGCAGAACTGAGGAGGCAGTAATCACACATGCAAAAAATCTTTTAGTTATTTTACTTTATTTCTGTGGACACGTTTCAGAAACAGCTGAGGAGTCAAGCACATCTACAAAACTACGCGGGTTCCATACTTAACACACTCTCCTCAATGAGAATGTTAAGCCTCCTTATTACTCCTTACCCAGTCCAATAGGGTAAATGTGCACCAGAATCCTCCCAGAGGCTGAACCCAAAAAAAACTGTTATCCTAATTATTATAAGATTTCATTTTATGCACAAAGTTCTCTTATATGATATGAACAAGAAATTTAAGCACAAAATATACGGAATGCGTAGCAATAAAATTAATCAAGTAAGCAAGGGACTTTTCTATACATGGTGACACTGTTGTTGTCTAATTAAACTATTCTAACTATTCTAAGTTACACAAGTTTAGGATCTCCAATTCATACTATCGAGTGTAACTTAGAAGTACGACCTTATAAGTTAAAAGGATTAGAACTGATCAGGTTCTAATCTAATTCAATCAAACATGACTACAAGTTTAATTAATAAATCATACGTCCTAGTTTTATGAATTTAGACGTCCTATCTAAGATCTGATCAATATTTACTATACTATATACTATGGATTAAACACCACGAGATTGGGCTTAATCACATAATCCAAAAAAGTTAAGACATAAGATCTAGGTTTTTAGTCTAAAAGTGATATATTGATTAAGGTAGATCCAGCAAATCACACTTAATATGATGAATCTCCTTATACTAAATCTAGGGTTAAAAGATAAAATAATCAAAATAAGTTGTAAAATTTCTAGAAATTAATAAAACCAAATATTCATTCATTGAATAACCCATTTATCCAATGAATAAAATCTAACATATGAGCTAGTTCTAATCTTAGGAGTAGTCCTAATGTGAGGTGAAAGATCTTAAGAAAAAGACTTAGAGAATTTTGGGGAATTTTAGCCTAATGAATGATTTTTTCTCACTTAAAAGATTCTAATATAGTCCTAATACTAATTTTAATAGTTTGAAACATAATTTAGAGGTTAACGATGCTTAACCTAAATCTTGGGCAAAATGACCATTTTGCCCCTAACTAAGGGTCCAAAAGTCAACTTTGGATTTACGACTTAAAATTGAGATTTCTTGCTGTCAAATAATTCTTTACTGTTTAATTTGAAGATAGACAATAGGTACACTAAATTTGGGTAAGAAATGGGTCATGCAGGTCCAATCTAAAGTTTTTGACCTAAGGGGCGATTTTGTAATTTATACTTAATGGAACCTGAATTTTCATGTAGTTTACTGCTAGTTACTGTTCAAAGATTCCATAGAGTCCAAGAACACTAAATTCTGAGGTCTAATGAGTTAGTTATAGTCATTTTAATTTCTAAGGGTAAATAGGTAATTTTCTAAGTTAAGAGGGGGCCAAAAAGCTAACTCTTCCATTTGGTGTCCAAATTCAGCAAACTTAGTGATTATAGCTTCTCTATAGCACACTAAGTACATTGACTGAGAGTAAATCCAAATTGGACTTCAAATGGTCAAGTTATGACCTAACTAAGGTTAGGGGTATTTTTGTCGTTTCTCCTAATTTTTTAAGATTCAAAATATAATATTATTTTTGATTATTGTTGGCACTGAAAATTTTAAGGTATTCAGCAATTTGCACAATGCATTTTAGGTACAAGGTAGGTTTTGATAACTTATTAAAAATGGTAAGGTTTTTAAACTTAACTTTCATATAGAATTTTATGCAATATTCAATTTTAACTAAAATAGGTTCACTTTTAATACAACTTAGCCCCACTAGGGTCTTAGGGGTCTTAAAATATCAAAACAATGAAGTTTTGGCCATTTCAACCAAACCTGGGTAGTTTACAAAAATCTGGACAGTTTTCTGGAATTTATGGGCAATTTTGCAAATCTGGGCGCGGCAGCGCGCTGTAGCGCTTTTCGCGCGGTAGCGCTTTTCGCGCGGTAGCGCGCTGTAGCACATTTTCGCGCTGAGAAATGCTGCGGCCCGCTGCAATCCGCTGTGACCCACTGCATCGCACTTGACGCTCTGTAACGGTTCATTTTGCAAAACCACTGCTCAATTAAATTATTTTTGACATATCCTAAATTCTGAAATATTTTCGCTAAGGTCCGCTGCAGCACGCTACAGGGCGCTGTAGCGTCCCATTTTGGAAGTTATTGTTCAATTAATTTTTATGGCCGCTTTCCTAAGTTTTTCATGAAATGCCGCTGCAGACCGCTGCAGCGCGCTGTAGCGTCCCACTTTGTGAAATACTGTTCTATTAATTTTATTAATGTTTTCCCTAAGTTCTGCCGAAATCCGCTGCAGCCCGCTGTAGCGGTAGACAGTGATTTCGCCAGGATGAAAACTGTAATGCCAATTTTTCGAGCTCAAATAATCTCAATCCAGAGAGTTTCATGAGCGGTGCCATATATCAATGGAAAGGTATTTCCGATACCTTTTCATCGACACCAAAATTGGCATGAACGGAATATTTTAGCTATACTAAAAATACAGATGAATGACAGGGTATACAGAATATAAGAAAAATAGAGCATTTTCTATGATGCTTTCAAGAGCCTTAATAGCTTCCATACTTAAATATGGATATCTAGAGATGCATTCAAGCATTGCAACTATATAAAGGAGATAAAAGAGAGGGGTATTGGGGTACCTTAGTCCTTGCAAGGGGGTGGAGGAAGAAGTGGGAACCTTTGTTTTCTTCAAAGCCTTGGAGGGTGAGCTGAACTCCTTCTTCTTCAATGCTAGATCATCAATGGAGAAGGGAAGTGATGAGGTTTTTCAGCAAACCAAAAGAGGAAGGCTGAGCTCCTCTTTTAAAGAGGAGACCTCATGATGAGCCTAGGGGATAGGTCATTATGAGGTCTAGGGAGAGGGAGGAGGAGGGAGGAGGTGATGCCATTAACAATTTGCTAAAGAGGCATGGGCGTCGGCTGAGTTGATGGCCAGCCGCAAATGGAGATCAAAAGAATTGGGAAATTGCAGATAGGGGATTCAAAGATTGCTTAATTACGCATTTATTTTCCCTAATTATTTAAATATTCTGATTTTTGAAACGTGCTCCGAAAGTTCCCAAAAATTCACTCCTAGCTAATTTGGGGGTGAGGAATCCAACGGCAAAGTTGGATCTCAATTCCGACGATTATTTAATTATCCTTTTTTTGACGCATTTAATTACATTAAAATATTGACAAAAATTCAACGACTTCGAAACGCGTTCAAAACATCACCCCTAGCTAATTTGGGTGTGACGATCGCAACGACGAAGTCAGATTTCGATTTCGAGGTCAAAATAAATACCTCAATTTTCTTATTAATTAAATATTAAAATAATCTAAAATATTAGATTGAACTCCGATTTACTCCAAACTTTCAGGGTTTGGATTTAATGACTCGATGATGATAATAACGATATGATTATGCTAAAATCAACTGGGTAACAACCTTGGGTTGTTACACCATCGCCCTCAAACTTTCACAGTATGGCTCACTCACATTACTTTATATAAAGGTTTTATTTTATTTTATTTTTATTCAACTTAAATTGGGATGCTTATTTTTATCTTAATCAGACAAGTTTAGGTCTAATCTACCAAGTAACAATCTTGGGTTAGGCTTAGCCAGACCGACCCAGTAGCAAGGGAGGCGACGACGGCTGGAGGAAGCTACAGATGGTCGGTCAAAGAAGGAGGGGGAAGAGGTGGGTTTGGTGTGATGAGAAATGGGGAGGAGGGCATGGGTATTTATAGGAAAGTTGGGAGGGGAAGAGGTGGGTTTGGTGTGATGAGAAATGGGGAGGAGGGCATGGGGTATTTATAGGAAAGTTGGGAGGGGAAGGGGGTGAGTCTCAGCCCAATCGAGGTTGGCAGTGCCACCAGCTGGCGGCGTGGGGCCCACCGACAGTCGCTAGTTGCAGGTGAGGGGATTGAAGGACATGCGTAGGGGGCAGTGGTAGTCCTGTGGCATTATACGCGTGCCTTAGGGCACGTGTGATTGAGACGGGGTGGTCGGCTAAGTAATGTAGCATTTAGAAATAACTTAAATATTTTATTATAAATAATATTATTTAAAATTTGTGCATCTTTTCTTCATTTTATTTTCAAATTTTATGAAACTTGACTCAGATGTGTATCTCTACGAGTTGAACACACATCATAAAACATTTCTTAGTTTGGAACTATAATTTATTTTATATTAATTTTTTTAGATTAAAACTTCAAAATTTTATACTAAAATTATTGAATTTGTACTTGTATTAAATATTTAAAAATTTCCTAATTTTTTGAATTTTAAATATTTAGAAATTAATTTATGAGTATATATTTGTATTGCTCCAAAATCTAGGCATTACGATCGCAAAAATATATTATATCTAACAATATTTTTGGTTTAACATAATTTTCAAGTTGTCTGGAATCCTGATTTTTGAGTCGGGTTCAAGCCTAATTAACCTAATAACGGCTTTGGGTCGTTACAAAGGCTTCTCTTGCCAACCTTTCTCTAATAATTCTTATTAGGGTTTATGACCTCTTGTTGAGTTCAAAAACAAGAACAAAGCATGAAAAATTACACAAGCAATTCAAGCTCACAAGCACAACAAAAAATATTTACGTTGTTCGGTGTAAACGCCTAAGACCAAGATGAGAGAGAAAGAAAAATTTATTACATATTGAGAAGAATACAATTAGAATTTCGCAAACCCTATTTAGCAAATAGGTTGGATTCAAGTTTGCATATTTAGTCAAGCTAACCTTGAGTCAAATCTAAGCTTAACTAATCAATCGCATTTTGACAAATCTATTATATATATTAAATTGGTGAAAAATAAATAAAATTTAAGATATGTATACAAACTTGTTGAAAAAAATACTATTATTATATAAAAAGCATCATCTTACCTAAAAATATTATTTTTATCTTTTTTAAAAGCATGAGACATAATAATTATTGATTGAGTATTATTATATTTATACATTAGTATATATCAAAATAACTAAACAAAAGACTCAATCTAGTATACTAGTCTATATATAAGGGGTTGTGTAGCAAACCCCAAAAGCATAGAGCTTGGGCGAACAATGATGGTGCACTCAACTACATGTTTAATAAGTAAAGGCCGTGCAGCGGAAGCGAGATTAGTTGCAAACAGGCATTTACATGAGATTAGTTGAGTAGGCTTGCGTTAGTTGTCTGCTAGAATCTAAAGCTAAAGAGGAAAGAAAAAACGAAGGCTGCGTAGCTCCAGGCTTGGCTTCGCTACCGCTCATGACTTTGATTGTATTCGGCCCTCCATGCATGCCTCTTTAGGTATTGCTTCTAATTTTTTTTAGATTTGATTTGAATTTGACTATCTAGAACTATTGAATAGGTTCGCCCTTAGCAGTCGACTAGCGTCTCAGATAGGCTAAACACATATTGAATATTCGAGACTTCTTTCTCTATATAATTCCACTGTGCGGCCTCACTATCTCCGAACTGCAAATCCTACCCTCTACTTCGTACCCTACATTCGACTAGCGTCTCACTCTTTGTAATAGTAAGCTCGCTCTTGAGAGCCTTCGTTGCATACGACTCACTATTCCATACGCTAGATCCTACCCACCGCCTACATTCTCCTAGCGTCTCATCCCCCCTTCCTATTTACTTCGCCGCATCCTCGGGTTCGAGGACCTCTCTTGGTCAAAGCAAAGGAAAGGGGATTTCGGGACGGAGCCGTATGATGCGAGAGTCTCACGTATGGTTCCTTTGAGAAGGGTTTTAGACCACCACCTATCAGGCCCGACGAGCGGTCCACGGATCTGCATCCCTACTCACCCGGTCCATGCACATCGCTCTCTCCAGGAGGTTGGCCGCCTATCCTAGATCTTCCCATCTCTAATAAAATCTCGGGCTCAATCTAGTTTAGTATCAAGGTTCTTCCTTTTCTTTTCCTCTATATATGGGTCTGTGCAGCATTTCCACGATATCGTTATGATCAATTAATGGGATATAGCCGGAAAGTTTTATTGCCTCTATCATTAGCTCGGGTAGTCTCCGTTTCTGGTGTTTCAGTCACCTTTCGATGGCTCCCTTAATTATGATTATGTGCCAGGCTCTTGGAGATGAAGATGAAGAAGTGGGCTACTCCCGGAAAATGCCCCGTTGTTCGTTTGTCGTTGGGGATTCATTGCTTGTTCTGCGATTCTAAGTAACGTAGCCAGCCTAGTCTAATTACTCTCAGGGCAGGAGGGCTTTTTTTGTGCAATGTTGCTCACCTGAGAACCTGCGATCACCGTATCTAACTGAATCTACTACGTAGCCTTAGGTCTACACCTTAACCGCACAAGCCTGTCCCGATAGCTCTTTCTTCTTTCTCACGCCTATATTCCGTAAGCCGCCAGCAGAAGCTCGTTGGTTGCCTTTTCTAAATAACTCAACAGGACCAAGGGTCCGAAGGCCACGCAGCGGTGAGATGATAGTCGAATAAATTCAAATATAGGGTAGCGTTAGCCAGGAGAAAGAAGTCAAATAGGGAAAGTAAAGTAAGGGGTCGAAGGACAGCCCACTCGTGTTGGACAAGAATTACCTTGCCACACTACATAAAGTCAAGCTAGAACTGAACTTAGAATGTTTCGTTGTGAGTCTCGCCTGACCCACATCGCTTCCCTAGATTAGTGTACTTACTAAGGTTGGGCACTTGGCTGAGACTCTCTCCCTAACAAATGTAAATGTTTGGGCACCACATACATCTCGACTAGTTCGTGCCTGCGGATCGAATAAAAAAATATTGCTATGCATTTACTTTACTCCGAAGTGAGGCACTAGGCTTGCTTTGTACTCGACCCATCCCATGTTGGGCTACCTCACTGAACAAAAGATATCCGAGTGATCTACAACACTTGCTCCTTCGTGCCCAGTGCCATCGCTAGTCCACTTTTTACTCTCTTCTCTAAACAGGTCTCCGCACCTTTGCTCCCATCTTCTCTTGTTTCTTCTTTTACTCCTACTCCAAGAGCATAAACTAATTCATGATTTGGCTCTATTCAAATTCGATGAACCCTCCGAGTGCCCTCTGTATACTTCGACTGGCATCTCAAATCTTCTTTAATATTCGCATTCGCCTATCGCATCTGTTCTACTCTCGTCTCACAAAGCTTACCGAGCGTCTCATCTCTTATCTCTTGAAGACCCTTTCACCTTCGCCTCTTTCATCATCTCACTATTCCATAACATTCGACTATCGTCTCACTAT
The DNA here is from genome assembly GCA_016760335.1 of Gastrodia elata. Classification (NCBI taxonomy): domain Eukaryota; kingdom Viridiplantae; phylum Streptophyta; class Magnoliopsida; order Asparagales; family Orchidaceae; genus Gastrodia; species Gastrodia elata. Next base: position 30,115,158 of record CM028683.1, on the reverse strand, counting down.
TTACGCTGCACGTCCTACAGATCCTACCCGGAGGCTACGAAGTAGAGACCAAGGAGTCATTGCAAGTTGATTTCCTAAGCGAGAGCTTATCCATTCAGTGAGACGGAAGATAAACTAAAACTCAATGCCACAGAATAGAATCTGACTTTTGCTCTTTTGAATTTCAGTCAAAATTTCTCGTTTTCTAAGGCCGCGTAGCGGAAAACGACCTTTGAGCGTTTAGGTTTCATTAAAAGTTTATATTAAACATTTATAGTAGTTTACCCTAAACGTTCCCAAGACCCGCTGTTTCGTGAGACCCTAGTTCTTGGCTTTTTCGTGCCCCAATTAGTTTAGGGAGAACGAAGCTCATAGTGTGACTTTCAAGGTTCATTACTGGTCTGAGGTCTTAGCGCAGCTCCCAATCAATCAGTTTATGGACGAATGTGATCGTTAGGTAAAAGAATTCTTTTCCTCTTTATGATCTTATTGGCCTAAATGCTATTTGCCTTCTACTTCCTATAGGATATCCTGCTTTGTGCTACTTGAAAGAAATCCCCGTCTTTCTTTTCGATAGATCAGATTTGGACACTTCTCTTCCGACAACAGCTTATTTAACAGCCCAATCCTCGATCGTATGGTTAACACATGCATTTTGAATTGGCTCTTTCCTTCAAGGAAAGTGACGGACATATCAAAGGCTATCCTAATAGGATAGATAACTAAGACGGTTGATGCCATAAAGATCTAAATATGGGCACGCTACACGCTAGGGGACTGCGGGGCAAGGGCTTTGCTATGGTCAACAATCGGGCTTCATGCCATTATCCCTTCATTTTGACTATGCATGCTTGCTTCTTCGTACAGTGAAGTTCCTTGCAGCAACAGGATTTTGAAAACCTTGCTCCTGTAAGAGTTTGGCAATCTTAATTATATATATGTTGTCAGGGTAATTTATCTAGTGCCAGCACCCCTTACATTAAAGTGAGGCCTAGATCCTTTACTTTACCTGCGAGCCCTCCCTTTCATCCTTCCTTCGCTTCGACTAGTCAGCTATACATAACCTACTGCCCCATGTTTGATATGCTAGCGTCATAATCTAATAGAATTGGTATCCTTCTAAGCATCCTTTGTCGCCTACATTAGACTTATTAAGAACTAGAACTACAGGTGCGTAGTAGTATCCTTCGTATCCTTATACAAACAACCTACCGCTTTACAGTCGAACCGCTGCGCTCCGCCAGCCACCTCCTGTGGGCATTTGACTGATGTTGTAACAGCCCAAACTCTTAAGCACCAAGGTATTGTCCGCTTTGACTTGAAAGACTTCACGATTTTGCCCTCAGAAGATAACTTCCCAGTAGGTCACCCATCCTGAGAGTGCTCCCACATGAGCACGCTTAACTTTGGAGTTCTTATCAAGAACTCCACCGTTATCTGAAAAGGCGCCTTGATGTTTAAGAGTTTCACTTATTACTACTTAAGTGGGTCTTCACAATCTCCCCAACTTAAGTACCTGACGTCCTCATCAGTATCCACACACAGATCTAAGAACCATCCATTGGGTAGATAGGACTAGAGGTGACCCCTACAAGCCCAAGAGGTACCCACAACTATGTAGCACCTTAACCATCATGGGTTCAAGAGGCTGCTCACATGAAGTGATACTTTGCCCTGTATGGCAGGCACTTAGCTCCTATCTGACATCCTATGGTTTGCTCTGATATCATTTGTAACAGCCCAAACTCTTAAGCACCAAGGCATTGTTCGCTTTAACTTGAAAGGCCTCACAGTTTTGCCCTTAGAAAATAACTTCCCAATAAGTCACCCATCCTAAGAGTGTTCCCACATGAGCACGCTTAACTTTGGAGTTCTTATCAAGAACTCCACCGTTATCTGAAAAGGTGCCTCGATGTTTAAGAGTTTCACTTATTACTACTTAAGTGGGTCTTCACAGATGTCTCACCCGCTTCGCCGCCTTTCGACTGGCTCTCATAATAACCTCATAAGTCGTTCTTCTCAAATGACAAATTGCTACCAACCATGGGTTAAAACCTAGCAACATGGTTTTCCCTTATTAGAGGCTCATTCAAAAGTAAAAAGTGCCCACTCATCTATGGTCAAAACCTACTAAGGCCGCAGGGAAGGCTGTTGTTCTTTGAGATGAGAGTTGTCTTTAGTAGGTAGTCGACTCGAAGATCTTGGAGAGATTTGACTGACTAGCCTTAGCGAAATCGAACCTGGCTTTTAGCTACTAGGAGAAAGAGAAAACTCCTCACTAGATAGCAACTTACCCGGAGGGTGGCCTACCCTACCGGGTGGCCTCACTATCTCCGACCCTACAGGGGCCCTTTGTATCCTTGGCTCAGGGACCTGTTGTTGAAGCTTGAAAGCTCGAATTACATTTTTTCATATAAAAAAGACTTGACTAGTGTTGGGATGGGAAAAGTCCATAGGTCAGGGAAGAGTTCGGTGTTCGTTGTTCATTCGACGAATGTGCTTCGCACCCGTAGGGCCTTTAGATTAATTGAACTGATTGATCTTTAGTAGTAGGCTCAGAATCCACCTTTGGTGGCCTTAGAGACACTTTTTAGAAGTAGGCTGTGAACAAAGTGAGCAGATGATAGTTGAGCCCTACAGGGGATGAGACGCATATAAATAGAAATCGAATCTAAAGCGAATGGCTTTTCTAATTACGGTAGTTGAGTTGATATACTTTGGGCGAAGCGAAGTCTTATTCATAGAATAGAATAAGAAAGATTTGAATTCGTAGATCTACGATGTGAAGAAGATAATCTTATAGAATAAGAGCCTACCCTCCGCCTACATTCTCCTAGCGTCTCACTAGCTCACTAGCTCACTCCTTTGGAGCCTTTGGAGCCTTCAGAGCTATCACTTCGTTTACAGCCTTGAGCTATACTATAGGTAGAGGAGAAGGCAAGTAACAGGCCTACAAAAAATTACCAGTGCGAGTTATGAGCTACGAGTTCGAGTTGTGGAGTGAAGTTCCCGAGGTCGGTATCGGGTCTCATTACCCAGAGGTAGCCTACTTACTAGACTATCTAAATCTAAAGGACGCCTCGGTTCATCCAACCAACAGATGGCACTCATCGATTGGCCCAAAACAGAGCTTTTTATCTAAGAACTTGTCCCAGTTCCAGTAGGGTTCTGAACCCCTTAAACCTTACGGTTCCAACAAGAAATTTCTAGCTTATTACTTACCTAATGTTAGAGAGTCCATGGTTTGCTGACTACCTTCCCCTGACCCGAGCTACTAAGCTAAGGAAGCTACTGCAGCTAAGGAGTTAGCTACGAGATTTTAGCCCAAGACCAAGAGCCTCAAGAAAAAGACTCAGAGAAGCTAGCTTCCTCCTTGCGGAGCCTGATGGCTTTACGTCGCTTGAAGGATTCCTTTCACAACAACCTGAACCGCAGGGCCTACCTCCATCCCTAGAGGAGCCGTATGAGGCGGAAGCTCCACGTACGATTTTAAGGTTACTTCTTTTACTTTTACTCTCTGCCAAGTTTTCTATGAAAGACTTTGGGGAACTTCAATTATTTTGGGGGGATTGAAGCCAGTCTCGTTCAACTAATGCTTTTTATCTCGCAGGCTAGGGATTCAGCCTTTCGATATGCATGCATGAAGCTAAAGGGACTCCGATTGCTAAGAAACCCTCGAATCTGCTTCGCAGCCTTCTAAGCATACGACTCACTATTACATGTGCTAGATAGTACCGCTGCACGGCCTACCCACCACCTACATTCGACTAAAAAAAACAACAAGCAACTGCTACGCAGCCATCGTCCACTCACGTAGTTCGCGGCCTTCATCGCACCCTGATGGTGATCTTCTCGTTCAATGCTGTATTCATTTCTCCTGAGGAGCCTAACTTTTTTAGGCCGCGTAACGGAAAGGGATTGGCTTTCTATTACGGTTGTTCCTGTTGTCGGTGGTGATGCGATTCTAATTATAAAAATAATTCCTACTATACTAGTGAGTTGCTTCCAATCAAATAGTCATTCATTTTAGCAGAAGCTATTCCTTCATGAGAGCTTACCTCCTATGATAGTGTCTGATGGGAGAATCCTCATAGCGGAGTAAGAGCAATTGCAAGAAAAGAAAGAGCCAATTGCAGGTTCAGTCGATGGCACAAGTGAATCAGCTGTGGGGACTTATTGAAGGCTGCTAGCTTGAGAAGATAAGAGATTACACTAGGCTACGAAGTAGAATACAATCATGAAGTTGAAAGTACCAGAGATTCCTAGAGGCATACCGTCAGAAAAGCTTCCTTGACCAATTGGATAGATAAAGAAAAAAAACAGTAGCAGCCGCAACAGGAAAGGGACCGATAATGAGGGAGATTTCTTAGCTACCATCGGCTTCGAAGCTAGTAGTTTTAAGTCTTCCTTCTTTAGCTTCAGTCAGTATCAGAACAGAATACTTGACATATAGAGGGCGCGAAGCATAAAGAGTAGTATCTGTAGCTTCAAGCATTAAGCATTCCATCATCAATAGCTGTCAATGAAAGTGTATCTGTTGATGAATACGAAAGATGAGGTTACTCAGTCAAATAGACGAGAGTCGAATGTATGTAAGAGTGAGCTCGAAATGAGCGAAGGCCTATCTCTTTCTAATGGCCAACGGTTAGACGCCAGTCGAAGACACGAGAGTTGATTGGTAGGGTAGGCCACCTGGAGGGCTCCGAAGGCTCCAAAGGCTCCAACGGCTCCAAAGGCTCTAAAGGAGTGAGCTAGTGAGCTAGTGAGCTAGTGAGATGCTAGGAGAATGTAGGCAACCCTCCGAGTGGCCTTTACTTTGTATCCTCATCTCCTTCCGGAGGACTTCCCGCTACGCGGCCTTTGTAGCCTCATCTTGCCTTCTCGGTCGTTCTCCACGCCTTTCCTCTTGTCCTCCTTTCCTTGGCTGACCAGACCTGAACAAAGTTGGTCTGACTAAAAACCCCTAAGCTGATGGCCCATAGGGACTATCAAACATTGGTTTTGAGGCACCAAAAGTGGTGGTTTGATTCACGTAATCTCTTCTCTATCACCTTTTCAGAAAATCTCAATGGTTTCTTTTATATTCTTCTTTAACTACGAGATTTCTCTATCAGTTTCTTTTTAAATAGAGAAAGCAGTGAGGGTTCAACCCGGGAGATGTACGCTAGTTCGGAGCCAGAGTCTGAAGTCAACTTGAACTTGTCTTATTAAGATAAGAGTCTGAAGGTTCCTATTATTCATATTCATCCGAGTCTTAAGCTTATTAATTCTAGGCCGCATAGCGGGCTGACTCTTAAGGTTAATCCTATTCTTAAGCCTTTTACTCTTCTTACTCATCCAATTCTGAAGCTTACCAATCCAAGGTTGTCTCTTTCAGAGCCTAATCATTATCCAAGGCCGCGTAGCGGTCTGAAGAGTTCTGGTTCAACACCGCGTAGCAGTTTGTAATCTTAAGTGAAGGCTAAAGGATACCAAGAGAGCAGGCTGCAAAGCAGAGGACGGAAATTCTTGAATTGGGAGCTCTGAACAAGCTAGGTTCTGAAATTACTTAGGGCGAGGGTAACGTGAGTTAGTAGGTGAGACGCTAGTCGAATGTCTAAGAGAGATGAGACTTCCACGGGGCGGTAAGGGTAGTTAGTTTGTAGAAGGATAATAGCGAAAATCCACTTAATATTAAGAAATTCATTTTATAATTTTATAAGAAAAACCTAGTTTAGCTATTCTAATAGAACTACGTTAGGGAATTCACTTGCTCCGCCCGGGCACGTAATTACTACCGGGTAGTAATCGTTATTGGCGCAGCGTCCCAATTAGTTCACTATTCACTCTGAACATCCCTAATGTAAACTCGAAACTTAATGCTTCTCTTTTGTGGTACTTAATAAGTTTAGGCTTAGCTCTGCTAAGTAAACTCTTGGAATTGTCTCACAGAAGAGCGAAGCGAGCTCTCTTTGTATGTTGTATGCTCAGAGAAGTGCGAGATCAGCCTCTTTTATATGCTTATGCTCAACTACCCTAAACCCTAAACTTCTTGGTAAACTGAAACCTTTTCTCTTGGTAATGAAGCTACTTAAAGCTGGTGTAAAATACCAGAATTTTTTTTTAAATTTGTTTATTAATATTTAAATAATTTTGACCTCAGATTGAAAATTCGACTTCGCCATTACGTTCACCACCTCCAAATTAGCTATGGGTGAAGTTTTGAATGTATTTGGAAGTCATTGAATTTTTGGCGAATATTTTAATGTTATTTAAATAACCCGAAAAATCGAATAAATAAATACTCGTTGGATAAAAAATCAGAGTGCGCCATTGCGTTCCTCACCCCTCAATTAGCTAGGGGTGATTTATTGAAAACTTTTAAAATGCATTTAAATGAATACTTTTAATTAATATAATTAATAGAAATTAATTTAAATATTAAATTATTTATCATATCTAACGACGCCGTTTAAATACTTGAACCGCCGTCTCCTTTTTATTAATGCGCCGTCTAGATCTAACGGCTTACCTAAGCTGTTCGATCGGGGATCGGACGGTCCCCGTTTCGTCTCTATCGCGCCTCGGCGCATGTCGCGAGCAGCAGACGCGCGACAATTGCAGACGACTCCTTCGTCCCAGATGTCACCTCCCACCGCTTAAAACTCCTCGATTTAGAGGCAGTGGCATTCCCTAGCTTAAACTTTTATCATCTACTCCATTACCTCCATCATTCGTGCAAGTGATTTCAATCGCAAACCCTAGAGTCGTTCAAAGCCGTCCATCTTTAGGTACTTTTACCTTTTGATATACACTACCAATTCTTCTATTATCAATTCGATTGCTGATTTGATAAGACAGATTAAAAATTTCATGGTTTGTATTTTGCCGATCGTACTTGATCAATGCAAATTAAGGATTAAGTCCACAGTACAATTAGTTAAACACGAACTCGTCCGTGAGTAGGCATCTAGGGTTAGCCTTTGTGGCAAGCGACGGTCACCTCCGGTGACGTGCTAGGTGTCATCCGAAACCTTTCGATCGACATGCGGGCCGAGCCCCTCCGGCGCCGTTTTGCCGTCCAAAATCTATGCCCTAGTAGCCCGTCATGGTGACGAAGGAGAAGGAGGCGTTGAAACGCCTCGGACCGGGTCGGGCTAGCCCGACCCATGCGCTTCGTGGACCCACGCGCTTCGAAGGCGGCTCAGTGGAAGACGCGTGGCGTCAATCTATCGGTCGCACGCCCGTGGAGGGACCCACCACCGATCAGCCGCGTCAGAACCGTCCCGTTTAAGACAGTCGTGGACCCCACTAGCCCGGCCCAACGAATCACAGAACGCCGTATGTCCTCTGTGGGCCTGATACCTGCAAAAAACTCATTTAATATTTATATAAATCTGTTAGAAATAAAAACATATATTATTAGTTAAAGTAAATAAGTATAATTAAATTTAATTTAAATCAATTAATATCCTAAACTTTAAACCTACATAACTCCTAAAATATTTATTCAAATAATACAATTAAATATATATAATTAATCAGCAAAAAAGGAATATTTAAGTGCCATCCAAATTTGAGTAGGATTAATATTTTGCATAATGATATTTTAGGATATTAATTAATTAGAAAAATATTACAAATATTCAAATTATTATAACTTGATACCCTTTAACCCAAATATACCAAATATAGGTCTCAAAATACTCAGAAAACTCTAAAGAATATTTTAGTAATATTAATTTTACTATTTAGATTAAAATTAGACTAATCACAATTAGGACCTAGCTCTAATTAAGCCTTTTAACCCTAAAACTTTGATTGGTCATAAGTTAGTCAAATTAGCTCCAAATTAGATGATCCAAATATTAATTTAGATCAGAAAAACCTAATTTACAGTAAACTGCAAAAATATTTAGGATCTAACAGTTAGATCTCATAATCAACCATAATTACTCTAAATCTTGATTAGTAAATATTAACAAAACTAATGATCCAAATTGAGTAATTTTAGTTTCAGAGAACTCATAAAAAGAATTAGAACATAGCTGTATAATTAATTTAATAATTTTGTGACTAATTTCATTAATCAATCACTAATCACATTAAACTTTAATTATTAACCTTAAAACTTGTATTGCTATAACTTAGCCAATACATATCAGAATTTGATGATTTTAAGTTCTATGAAAATTTTAGGACATAATCTATAATAAACTAACAGAAATTTTAGATTTAATTAAAGGTAAAATTACTAATATGCCCTTATAAGGTCAAATTTCTAATTTGATCTTATAAGGCATAATAATTACTCAAAATTAAGTAACTTAATAAATTTATTCAAATTTTCATTTTTTATTATTATTTTAGAAACTTAATATTATAAAACATAAAATATTAAATTAATGAATTAAATTATTTATAACAAATCAAAGAAATTGAATTGGTTGATATTATATCAAAAATAGTCAGGTACGTAATTCTACTTATAAATTTTATTTTAGTATTCTTATTTGAGCCATTTTCATTTGAGTATTATTTAACTGCTTACCACTTATAAACCTGCAAAAAAATATTATCAAATAAACATGTAACAAAAAGATAAAATGTGATATATATTATTGTGGTATTTGTCTTTAGAGAATGAAAAACAACACTGAAAATATGCACAGATTGGGCCGGCTAGCAGCCCCTGGGAGTCATATGGAGGGATTTAGCCCTTATTAGAAAGTGGACAAATCCAGAGGAAAGACGGTCAGTTCCTATTTTGAGTAAGCTACCGACGGGTAGTGAGAAAAACTTCCTACATGTTATACCTATGAGTTTACCCATTTGGGCTCAGGAGTCTATATGACTCGACTTATTGTTACAAATGCTTTTGATAAAATTATTTATTTCATGTTATATTGAATTTCACAGTTAACTTGCAGGGCAATATTGAAATTTGAAAAAGTTGTTTTTATTTCATATGCAAATATTTATTCAATTTGATATTTGATTTATACCTATTATAGGATGCTAGAATTAGTCTTATAAGAATGATTTGCGTACTCCTACCTGACTGGTAACTGAATTTTTCAGGTTTTGAAAATTAAAGTATTGAAGATCTACCTAAGTAATAAAAGGAAAGAATATATAGAGATGTGAGAAATGGAAAATGTTTAAAACTTTATTGTAAATATTAAAATTATCGTAAATTTCATATATGAATGACTCTGGATGTAAATATGAACAATTATGTATTTTATTTTCTTCATTTTCATAAATATATATTCCAGTATATGAATCATTCTTTTGAGACTCTTAAATTTCGATCCCCGGTCGCCACAGCTGGCGTCTCACATAACAAACATTATCATATCGGCTCATCTCTTTCAGCTAACGAAGTGATGAGTCTAACCTCGAACTTCACTACATATACTCTTCTCTAGCATGAGTCCTTGAAATACTTCGTCTTTCGACTCACTCTCCACTTCGTGGCCTTCGGAGCCATTGCTTTGAGCGTAAAAGAAGCGGAGATGTAGCTCAGCTGGGTAATAAGCATAAGCGCTCAATTGGTCCCTACGGACGACATCATAACTAAACTAAAGAAACAAACTCTTTCTTCCTTCTATTTCCGGACTCTACTATCAACCTTTCAGTCGCTAGAACCAGCTCCTTAAGGCGAGCATAGAGCTCAATCAATCCAATATGTAAGTAAGTTATTAGCTGAATACACTTTTTTGTGGGGCTTATATGCAAGAAAAAAAAATTCTATTGGCACTGGATACTTTTTGATGTATATTATTGTATAAGCATAATATTTTTCCAATTAATTTTATAAATAAATAAAGAAATGATATTAGACATGCTGATGTGGCACCCAAAAAAATTATCGAATGAAATTTAGATATTATTTAATACAAATTTTAAAAATAATATTTATATTATTTTAATATATATAAATAAATACTAATAAAATTGAATGAATTTTTTAAGTATCACGGGTCGATTTTAAATAACATTTCTATTATAAATAATCTTACTCAAAATAAAGCAATACATCCAAATACTAAAATATAAATAAAATTCAATTTAATAAATTTTAATTTATATTTTAAATTTATAAAAATTAAAAAGAGATTAAATAAATAATAATGGACACCTTAACAATTATAAATTTGAGTAATATGCTAAATAAAAATACGTATTCAATTCAGCATAAAACTAAAGAGAAATATTAGGGTAAATTTCATAAAAAGCACTTTCATTATTTTCTACCCATATTGCCCGTGCGAGGTCCTCCAGATTCGCCGGAATCTCTTCAATGTGCTCGATCTCCGGGGCGTCGGCAACGGCATCAAGAAGCTCCTGCAAAGCAACGATCCGACGGCTGGCAGCCCTCCGAAGCTCGCGCACAGGAGCATAGAATCCAGGCACACCGTCTAGACGGAGGAGCGCCGCCATGAGCCCCTCCGAGATCCGCAGCCGCTCCACTGGATCGCGGCGGACCGCATCGACGGTGTCCTGCCTCCGGATCAGGCGCTCGACCCGGTCTGCTTCCATGCTCGCGGACCGGATCTGGCCCATTTGGGTTCGTACGAGCAGGCGGCGGCCGGCCGATTGGATTTTGACGGCGGCGATGGAGGCGGGGAAAATGACGGGGATGGGCGTTGGGGATTGATTGGAGGGAAAGTCGATGGGAACCCTGGTGATCTTTGAGGAGTCGGAGTAAGCCCAAAAATACATGTCGAAAGGGGTGAATAGCAGTATTTTGGGACTGTAGCCGAGGGCAACTGATCCGTAGGTATATATATATATATATATGGGTCTTATTAATTGAACCAATTTACTTTTTTATTTAGCAAATATAAATTTGTATAATAAAATTTATTAAAAAATATAAATAATTTATGTTTTTTTTTTTGATGAATTTAAACTCAAAGAAACCAAATCAAAGTTTATTTGTGAAAACTTCAAATATAATTTTCTTATCTCTCAGTATTTTTTAGCATTCTTTGTCAATATTTTGGTGCGTTCATGGTCTAATAGCAAGTTCGTTCAATTTTAGGGTCAAACAAATAATTGTTAATGCTTCGTCTATACATACACAACTTAGAATTAAGCAAGAACTTGGTTCAATGCAAAAATACAGAACATATACCAAAAAATTAAGAGAAAAATAAATTACAAAAATTAAAAATATATGCACAAAATCTTAAATCACTATTTAATTATGAATTGTCTCTAATACGAATAAAAATTGTTATCTAAAATATGTTGTCTGCGATTGCACGCAAGTATACATGATATAAAGTAATATGGGATGGTGAGATACCGAGATTTATCGTCCTCTGAGAACGGTGGTGATTTGTTACTAGAGTTTATCCACTTTCAATAATGTTCAAGTATTGATTTGTTTGAGTTTCTGTTTCAAGATTATCAATCATAAATTATTTTGATTTGGGCTCAATTTGGGGAAATTGAGGAGAGTTGGGGTTCAACATGCAGCCATCATAGTTTTGTGCACGGTTACACTTCTCAGAATTTTCATATCAAATAAATTGAATTAATATTCATTTCATTATCAAAGGATTTAGTATTCTCTAATAGAATTATTAAATGTACTAACTTCTATTTAGTGCTATAAGATAAACACATTAGGGTTCAATCTTGGCACATAGATATCTATGTGATCTCTTAGTGAGTAGAATCATCCTTTTCGTCTAAATGATAAAATCTATATTTTATAATTTTTTAATTTAAAATAAGAGAGAGATATATAAAATTAAATTTGTATTAAATTAAAATAATTTTTTTATGATTAAAGTTTATTAAATCAAATTTTACTCCATATAAAATGCCAGAGCAATTTATGATAGTCAAATCATTATATCTAATTGATGATAAAGCTAAATAAGAACTACATGCGTTATCTCTGAGCTACTAAATCCACACCCAACGATAGAGATTGGTGTGACCAATAAATAAAATATACAAATTATAAGATTGATTTTGGCCATTAGATTTAGGAATTTAATCTAACGATGGATTTAAAATACTTAAATAATGTTATCATCGCATACCATAGGATCCGAACCCATATTGAATCAATGCCTAACATCAAATCAAATGTTGATTAGCTCGCCCAAAGAACTGGAAGAATAGTGCCGTCTTCTTCGGCAACTCACCCCCAACACCTTAAGGTTGTTGAATTAGGGCTCCTTGATTGTATGAAGAAATATCGATTCTTAAGGTTTGATTCCCTGTTTAATTTTGATTATAACCTAATGGTATAGAAATTAGGATTTAATTTTCCATATATTCCATTAATTTAGTTTCTCTCTAAAAAGCATTTTTATTAAATTTCTCACTATCAATACATCCATTTAACGCTAGCTCGATTACAGCATCGTTACCTAATGTTTAGTTACAAATAGAACTATAAATCATGCTATGACGCGAAGGTTCTCTTCAAAAGGCTAAATTATATTTCTATGATTGACAGTCTGATCTCCATACATTGTTTGATCACTATCATACAATTTTTATATTAAAGTGCACCTAATCAACACCCTTAGTAGCCTAGTACTTACCATTTTGTAATCAAAAGTTAGGTCTTTGCCCCCTATCCCCATGTCTAAGACCTTCCCAAGTGTGGTTTAAGCCTTCCTAGCCACTTCTGACCCCCCAAGTTATTACTATTTAAACTCCTAGCACCCAAGAAATCTCTCATTCACATTCTTTAGCCCTGAAATCCTTTGGGTCCCCAGATGTCTCCCCATTATCCCCAAGTGTGGTTTAAGCCTTGCTGTTTGGGGCCTCCTGATCTAGTGAGTGTACCTCAAGAGATGAAATTTGGTCTGTATCTTCATCTCATTGCCCCTTACAAATTGCTTTAAAACCTCATTAGTTATGGTGGTTTCTCTTATTATCTAAAAGTTCTAACTCAACATCCTCTTGTTGTGGGTTGAAGGTGGTTGAGCCTATACTTTAGGTGTTGATGTGGCTTAAACCTAATTCATAAGGTTCCCCCTGATCCTTAGAGCCTTTCTAATCATCTAGTATAATATTTAGAGTTAGATTCTTAAATGAATTGACCTCATTTCCTTACTCATAAGAACTTTTTTTAAGACCATCCATTCTTGATCTTGCCTTGGAAAATGAGTTTGATTGGGCTAGACCAAATGAAAAAAGAGCCATAATAAGGTCTGGTCAAAATGATTGCGCCTTAGTCGGGGAACATTTTGCCAAAATGAAACTCCTACTCACTCAACCGTTAATAAGGAACTTCTTTGGATGAGACCTAGCTCATTGTGCCAAGAGCAGGAGTGAACTTTAATCCTCAATGGCTTAAAAAGCTTCAAAAATAAATAAATTTGATATGTTTGCCTATCAAATGCTTAAAATTTCAATATCTACTTATTAAATGGCAAAAATTTGATGTTTCCAAATAAAAACCAAAAACTCCAAAACCTTTATTGTGGTGCCCCATCCCTTAATTAACAAGATTAAGCTAAAGGGTGGTGTGCAACTTTGACAAATCTCTCACTTATTATTAGATTAAGGTGTAATTCTTGAATCCACTAATAAGGGAAATATTTGCCCTGGATAATGCAGGGGAATCATTCACTAAGTATATATATTCATCAGAGTACGGAAGCAAAGACAGTAAAATATGCTACATCCAATTCACCATAATACAAGTAAGAAGTAAACATGCAGCTCAGAATAAAATAATACAGTAAAAGAACATTCATAAATATTTGAATTATTACAAATATTAAATGAGTTTTAATGAAAAGATAAAGCATTCATCCTCTCAAAATAAAAGGGAGCTAAGCTAAGGATCTCCAGCGGCAGCACGCTCCTCCTCCTGAATCTGATCTTCAGAAGGCTCGACTACCACGAATAACTTGGAATTTACCATTATCAATTTTACAATGATAGAACCCCAGCCAAAGAAATAAGAAATCTGATTAGACATATTTTCTAAGTACATTTTAAGCTATTTTAAGTTCATGAGTTTTATGATATCACCATTTTACTTAGACTATAAAAACAAGCATAGCGTAAGGGTGCAACAAGAATACAAAGGAAGGAATAAGCTATAAATAATGATATTTATAACTAAGTAACATGTGAGGTAAGAGCATACCTCAACTCCAAAGTTATAATAAGGTTAGGCATATAAGTATAAGTAAAATAAAGAAAGTACTGAAGGAAAATACTTATCCTAAATATGCTTATGATGACTTGACATATGCAGGTTAAAAATAAATACTTTGATTGTGATATGTATAGTAAGCAGTAACAGAAAGTAGCATCCTATAAGTAAGTAAGTGGATAAAGTAAAGTCCAGTACGATGGTAAATAAGAAACAACAAACAGTAAACAGTAAATGGTAAACAACAAATAATAAACAATTACTAAGTATATAATAACTAGTAATCTAGCCTGCTGATATCAAAAGGATTCTTAGCATCAACATGGAGGCTAAGGCGATAAAATATTCCTAACATCATATGAGGCTAGGCCGAAATAATAAAACTGAAACAGAACTGAAGAGGCAGTAATCACAAATACAGTAATATTTTAGATGTTTTACTTTTGTTTCTATGGATACGTCTAAAAGCAGCTAAGGAGTCAAGCACATCTGCAAGACTATACGGGTTTCAAACTTAGCACAACACTCCTCAATGAGTAATGCCAAGTACTCCTTATTTTTCCTAACCCCTGTCTATTAGGGTAAAATGCGTAAGATCAACAAGTAACTGAACCTAATGCAAATGTTATCATAATATTCTATATTTTCATTTCATGAAACAATATTATTTTGTGTGACATCTTCAAGGAATAAGGCGTAAAATACAAGGAATGCGAAAGCACAAGTAAAACAATAGTAAGAAGAGACTTTACTACACATGGTGACATTAGTTATTATTATTAAACCATTCTAACTATTCCAAGTTACACAAGTTCAGGATCTCTAATTCTTACTATCGAGTGTAACTTAGAAGCATGACCTTATATGTTAAAAGTAATTAGGACTAGCTAGGTCCTAATTTAGTTCAATCATAATCAACTATAAGTTAAGAAGTAAATCATTGCATCATAATTAATGAATTTAGATGTTTTAAACTAAGAACTAATCAAATTCTACTAAAATTATGAATTATGAATTAAACAACATGAATTGGGCTCAATCACATAATCTAAAAGGTAGTTTTAAGGACTAAGGCTTAAGTCTAAATTATGAACTAATGATTAAGGCAAATCCTATCATGTAAAATCAAGGCTTAATAGGATGAATCTCCAAGTCTTAATCTAAAATTGAAAGATAAAATAATCATAATTAAAGCATAAAAATCTAGAAATTAATAAAACCAAAGTTTCATTTATTGAATAACTTATATACTCAATGAATGAATTATAACATAAGATGTACTCCTAATCTTAAGGGAAAAGGTCCTAGGGTGCAAGTGAGTTCATAAGGAAGCTCTTAATGAAAAGACTTTGAGAGATTCTAAGAATTGATTGAATTTATTTGAATTTAACTTAATTTATTATTTTTATTTAATTAAGGAAGTTAAGAATGAATTTTAGCTAAGTAAGGTATATTATCCTTAGAGTTAGGATGTGTGACAAGTTATTTAAATTATGGAATTTAATATTTAAATTGATCATAAATTAATTTTATTATTATTTTTAATAATTTAAGAGATATTTTAAGGGTTAAGAACACTTAACCTAAATTTTAGGCAAAATGATAATTTTGCCCTTACTTAAGGGTCCAAAAAGCTACTTTTTGATTTAGAGCTCTAAATTAGATTTTCTTACTACCAAATGATTCCTTACTCTCTAACATGAAGATAGAGTAAGTACAACAAATTTGGACAAGAAAAGAGTCATATAGGTCCAAACTAAGGAATTTAGCCTAAGAGGTAATTTAGGTAATTTCACTTAGTGAAGTCTAAAAATTAAATTAGTTTATTATTGTTTGCTATTCAAGGATTCAATGGAATCTAATAACACTAAATTTTGAGGTATATTGGATTAGTTACGAGTGTTTTAAGGTTAAGGGTAAAAGTGTCATTTCTAGGATTGAGGGGTCAAAAACTTAACTTTTCCTTTTAAGATCTAAATTTAATAAGCTCAGTGGCTATAGCTTCCATATTTCAGATTGAGCACTTTAACTAGGAGTAGGCCCAAATTGAACCTAATTTGGCCAAGTTATAACCTAATTAGGATTAGGAGTATTTTGGTATACCTAAAATTTCTAATGGTTAAAATCTAAATTTTATTTTAGTTTACTATTAGTACTAAATTTATAATCTAGTTAGCATCTTAAATTTCTTAATTTAGAATCCAAATAATCAAGTTATGGTCATTTTAATGTTAGGGCCTATTTTCTTAATAGATGTCAAAACCCAATCTTTTCCATAATTAAAATTCACATACAATTTTATAGAGTGCTCAATTTTACTTAAACTAGGTTCAAATTTGATATAATTTAGCCCCACTAGGGTCCTTAAAATTCAAAAACAGTGAAGTTTTGACCATTTCAACCGGTTTTGGACCAATCCAGACAGTTCTGGATGCTACGGCGCGCTGCAGTGGATTTTGGCGCGTTGCAGCGGGTTTCGGTGCTGAGGCGTGTTGCAGAGGATTATGGTGGACTCAACTCAAAGTTTGGGCACTGTGGCGCGCTGCAGCGCACTATGGTGCGCTACGGCGGACCTGATTTTGAACTTCGGGCGCTGCAGCGCCCGACGGTGATTTCGCCTGTGCGAAAATTGCAATGAGTCATCTTTTGGGCTCAAATTCTCCTAACCTTGAGCACTTCACATGTGGTGCTATATACCGATGGAAAGGTATTTCTGAGACCTTTCCATTGATACTCAAATCGGCATAAAAGGATTATTTTAACTATGCAAACAATGGAGTTAAAGGTCAGGGTATGCAAAAAGTACAAAAAATAGAGCATTTTATATACAAAGAAATCTAATACCTTAATGAGTTCTAATGGCTTCCATATTGTAAATCACAAATTTCTAAGGATGCAACATAAGTTTAAAAGTGAAATGAA
Source organism: Gastrodia elata (assembly GCA_016760335.1). Lineage (NCBI taxonomy): Eukaryota > Viridiplantae > Streptophyta > Magnoliopsida > Asparagales > Orchidaceae > Gastrodia > Gastrodia elata. The sequence continues at coordinate 30,098,132 of CM028683.1, read as the reverse complement.
GTAGCCATTGAATCCATTCAATGGGGGAAAAGGAAAGTATCTTGGCTTTCAAATGGAAGAAGATGGAGGAAGAAGCTCTGTTTTCTGCAGGAACTACGGAGTTTGAGGGCTTCTTCAGCAGCACATCAATGGAGGAAGGAGGAGAGGAGGGGAGCTCAACTTGGCAGCAAGGGAAGAAAGGATGGCTGAGCTCCATTTTATAGAAGAGGAGAGGGATGGCTCTTGGATAGGATGAGCTTGAGTCATCCCATCACAAGAATGGGAAGAATGGGCAGCAATGGAGAGGAGTGGAGGTTGACTTGCATGCATAGAGGAAGAAGGGAAGGGGGAGGCACTGATTTCAGCAGGCGTGGGTCTCAGCCAGAGAAAATAAAGGAACAAATTAAGGAAATAGATTTTAATTTAATTTGATAAATTAATTAATCTTTAAATATTCAATTTTATAAACGATCTCCGAAAAATCCCAAAAATTCACCCCAAGCTAATTTGAGGGTGAGGAATTCAATGGTGAAGTTGGAATTCGATTCCGACGAGTATTCAATTTTCCTATTTTTTAGCGTATTTAATTATATTAAAATATTTGATAAAATTCGACGACTTCCAAACGCATCCAAAACATCACCCTAAGCTAATTTTGGGGTGAAGATCGCAATGGTGAAGTTAGATTTTGATTTCGAGGTCAACTTGAATATCTTAATTTTCTATTAATTAAATATTATTAAAATATTTGACGAAATTTTGACGACTTCCGATTGCCACCAAAACATCACCCCTAGCTAATTTGGGTGCAATGAGCGCAATGGCGAAGTTTGATTTTTTATCTAAGGTTAAAATAATTAGGTCAAATTCTAGGGTTCCTAAAATTTCTAAAATTAGGGTTTGATCTATTTAACCTCTGATTTGGACTAGGTCATGGTGGTGAATTACTAATTACTTAATTAGTACACTAAGATCAAAATTAGAACTTGAATTAGTCATAATAGGCTAGGGTACCAACTTGGGTTATTACATTTATATTGTGATTTCTATCTAAAAGCCGTAAATATATTAATTTTAGAAATTTACCATCTAAGTAGGTAGAAAAGAATGTTGATAAGGTTGGCAAAGGACTTGCACCCAATGTTTGCCAACATAGATCACTTAAGTGTAATAGCAACAAGGAGCAACAACTAGACTAGAAAATAACTTGTCGGTGATAGCAAGCTCTCCAATAAACATCTCGTTAACAACCCTTGTTGCGTACTCTTGATCATTACAAGTAATCCTCACCGATGCTCATCTCATCAATAGTCTTAACGCCAATTAAGTTATCCTTTTTACAACTTTGGAATGGAAAGCAATCATATATAAATTTCTAAATATTATTACTTATTCAAATAAGCTTTAACATATAGCCAAATTTTTTTAAATAGATCTAAGTTTGGTGAAAGAATAGGCTTTTAAAAAGCCATGATTCTCTTCTCATGCAAATATCACCAACATATTTATCTCCCTATTCCAACAACTAAGTCCAGCTTTGTCTCACTCCTCAGCTCTTTCCCTCAGCTCAAGTTCCTTAAACAAATCCACACACTAATTCTCACCTCCGGTCTCTCTATCAAGAAAAGCTTGCTCACCCATATCTTCGAATCCATCTCCCTCTCCCTCTCTGGCCAAATGGTCTATGCCCGCAACCTCTTCGACAAAATGCCTAAACCGCGTGTCTTCCTTTGGAACACCCTCATGAGAGGCTACGTCAAAGAAAACCTTTGCTCCGAGGCTCTGGAGATCTACCAATGAATCAACTAGGCGTCCGACCAGATACATTCACCTTCCCCTTCATCCTAAAAGTGTGCTTTTTAATTCTCCATATCTGTCTTAGAATGGAAGTTCATGCCATGGCGGTCAAGCAAGGTCTCGTCTTTGATGTCTTTGCGGGTATTGAACTGTCTCTTCTGTGTGCGAAGTTTGGGTATGTGAATTATGTTGATGATGTGTTTGAAAGCATGGGCGATGCTCAAGATCTGATCTCTTGGAATGCCCTGATCTCCGCTTATTCTTAGTGCGGCCATGCTGACAAGGCCCTTCTCCACTTCCGACAAATGGAGGCTGTTGATGTTGAGCCAGACGCCATAACCTTGGCCTACGTTCTGTCGTCATGTGGTTATCTCGGGTGCTCAGAACTGGGAAAGAAGCTTCATTTAAAGATCAAGGAAAGATTTTATCCATCCAACGTGTATGTGAATAACGCCCTTCTCGGCATGTTTGCAAAATGCAGGAGCATGGATGATGCCACCAAGTTGTTTGATGAAATAACCCAAAAAAATATAGTCTCTTGGAGCGCTATCATTGAAGGCTATGCCATCAATGGAGATAGACAAAGAGCGTTGTCTCTCTTATCTCGCATGCTTGGAAAAGGCATGCAATCGAACGACGTGATGATGCTCAATGTTCTCACGGCTTGCAGCCACTCGAGTTTCGTGAGACAGGGAAAGGCTTTTTCTCTGGGCTTGCTAAACCTAAAATTGAGCATTGTGCTGCCAGATACAATCTTCTTGGTCAATTTGGTCAAATTGAAGAGGCCTACTGTTTCATCCGAAGCATACCCAAGGCTACAGACGCAGGGGTCTGGGGGCTTTACTCAACGCCTGCCTGATTCACCATAATGCCAATCTCGGAAGGCTCGCTGTTGGCGAGCTTCTGAAGCTGGATCCGGAAACGGCTTTGTACCAAATCCTCTTGTCAAACACGTATGCGTCTTTGGGATGGTCGGTAGATGTAGAGAAGATCAGGGAGAGGATGAGATTGAGTGATTTGAGGAAGGTCTGAGGTTTCAGCTCCGTCGAATTTGTGGGGGAAGTTCATGTGTTCTATGAGGGATTCCGTGCTCGATTGAGCAAGTTGCATGAGCTTTTGAGGGAGGTCAGCAGCGTAGCGATGAGAATTGGTTACATACCAGGAATAAATTCTGCCTTGCACGATGTCATGGAGGAGGAGAAGGAAGCAGCTCTGATGGCCCACAGCGAGATGTTTGCAATCATATTTTGTCTCAAGTATTTCAAGAATGGGGAATCTCCCTTAAGAATTATAAAGAATCCAAGGATATGCTGTGATTGCCATGAATTCTACAAGTTTGTATTGAAGGAAGTGAAGATGGAGATCATAATGAGAGATAAGGGCATGTGTCATCATTTTATAGATGGGGAGTGTTCTTGCAGGGATTTTTGGTGACTAGTGTTTTTGGTTGGGGAAGGTTGTTTAATTTAGTTTTGTTTATTATATCCACATAACTTACTTTGCAAGTAGAATTTATGCACATGTTTCCTTATTTAAATTCTTGAGAGCTAAATTCCTAAAGTGCTAATTCACCACAAAAATACTTCATTCAATCAGTCCATTATGTTGAATTTTATGTCTCCTATCAAAAGCTAAACTATGCAAATTGAGATTTGTTAAGTTCTTCATATGATGAAATGTATTCATAATAAATAATAGGATAAAATCGCATATTAATAGGTAAATCAAGATGATAAGCACTGCTTATTTCAATTTTTCTAATAGTGGAGGCTTTGAAAATCTTTGGCAAATGAAAATTTAAATATCAAAATGCATAAGATGGAAAATTGACAGCATCAATTGGTTCTTTGGTAATGATGGTACCCGACTTCAAATGTTGTTGCTTTGGTTACTCTTGAAGATTTACTATCATATGCAATTCATCATAAGGCAAATGTAAGCCCCAGTTACTTATAATGTTTCCAATAGGGCACTTTAATAAGTTCTTAAGCTTTGATTGACTACTTTAGCTTAAACAATGGTTTGAGGATGGATAACTAATGATAACTTCAGTTTTATTGAAAAAAATTTCTAGATAGCCTTCCAAAAGTATAAAACAAACCTAACATCTCGATCTAACACAATAGTTGACTCACACTATTTGTTAAAGAATCATTTTATGATATGGGATTCATCAATAGTCTTAGAGCAAGAGATAAAATGTGAAATCTTATAGAATCTATCAATAACCATGAAGATATTATCATGACCATGAGTTCAAGGCAATCCAAGAATGAAATCCATTGATAAATCTTTCAAAGGGTTATAAGAAACATATAATGAAATATGTTGAACATATTTTTTGTTTTGTGGATTGTTTTCAAATCAATTGTGGATATCTTTATTAAGGGAATGCCAAAAAATCAATTTTCCATCAAGAAAATTATTTTGTATCTCCCAAAATCACTAGCAGTGTAGTTTAAAATTCAACAGTTCTTTAAGAGAAGATCTAGGAATACAAAATTGTTTTTCCCAATAAAGATATTTAATAGTGATCGAGTATGTCACAAGTAGAATTCAAGATTTATCTAAATGCTTGATATAAAATTTGGTAAAAGTTTGCACACATTGAGTACTTATCTTGAGTTTGTTCAAATCCTGAAATTTTGAGTTCTATAAAAGAAATTGTTATGGCCACTCTTGATAAGGCATTGGCAAGTTTATTTCAAGTTAATGGCTTATATTTGAGGATAAATGAGTAATCTTAAAGATAATCAACCCATTTAGCATACCTTTGTTTTTATTTTGTTGAGTATTAATGAATTTTAGGGCATGCTAATCAAAATTAAGGATATGCTTCTTATTAAATGATTATCTATAGTGCCTTAAAGTTTAAATAACAACATAAAATTTCTTGCCATATACTGAATAATGCTACTTTATATCAACTAAAGTCTTACTAAGGAAATCTACGACATGGTTTTCTTAGTTAAGACACATCAAATCCAAACTTCAAATGCATTATATGTCTCCTTAAACGCATTTAAGAAATTAGGAAACTTAAGGACTATGGCAGATCATCAAAATGTTTATTTGATTTAAATCCTTTTGTCTAATTAGAGTCTAACAAAACTTATTGAATACTAATATGTCAATGGTTGGGGCTACAATAATACTAAATTCCTTGATGTGGCATTTTTTGAATATTGCAAGACCTTAAGAACTCCTATTATTGATAATTTTTATAAGAGTGCCATTCCATAATTGTGGCAGCCCAGTCGCCACTAGAACTAAAATTATAGCCATATTACCAATGGTAATGGCTCAGTATCAGATTAAGCGATCAATCCATCAATAGATGCCAATCCATAAAACCCTATTGGGTTATCTAGTTAAATGACAAATATACATAAATAATCATTCATTCAATCATAGAGCCATCCAAATAACATCAAAATATCATTCAACTTAATTTAAATATATATAAAGTATAAAACTAATCACACATATTATGTGGCCTTTATTACTTTAATGGTTCTGTTCATTTCATATTCTTTTAATTATTATTAAACTTAGAATAGTCATTGTGCGCACTTTCTAGATCAAGGATCTATGAGGAAAAATGTAATGATGCTCTTAAGAGTATTAAGCAAAACTATTAAACATCAAGACACCTTCTTAGATAATGCTAGAGTTCCATTTAAGAATTCCAAAGTTAAGCGTGCTCATATAGGCACTCTTAGGATGGGTGACCTAATGGGATGTTATCTTATTAGGATAAAATTATGAGGCTTATATGGTTAAGAATTTGGGCTATTATAAATGATATCAAAGTGGTATATATGGTGTCAGATAAGATTTAAGTGACATACAGAGCAAAGTACCACTTCTTATGAGAAGTTTCTTGAATCTATGATGGTTTAAGTGTGTAACAACCCAAGTTATTATCCTAGCCAATTATTACTAATCTAAGTCCTAATTTTGATCTTAGTACACTAATTAAATTATTAGCAGTTCACCACCAGGACCTAGTCCAAATCAGAGGTCAAACGGATCATACCCTTATTTTAGAAATTTGAAGAACCCTAGAATTTGATATAATTATTTTAACTTCAGATCAAAAATTGGATTTTGCCATTGCACTAATTGCCCCCAAATTAGTTAAGGGTGATGTTTTGGTAGCAATCGAAAATCGTCAAAAATTCTTCGAATATTTTAATAATATTTAATTAATTAGAAAATCGAGATATTTAATTCGACCTCAAAATCAAAATCTGACTTCGCCATTGCGCTTGTCACCCCCAAATTAACTAGGGGTGATATTTTGGACATGTTTGAAAGTAGTCAGATTTTTGCGAATATTTTAATATAATTAAATTCCCGAAAAATAGGAAAATTAAATACTTGTTGGAATTGAAATTCGATTTCACCGTTGCGTTTCTCACCATCAAATTAGATAGGGATGAATTTTTAGGATTTTTTGGAGCGCGTATATTTAATCTGAATTTTTAATAAATTAAATATTTGAAAGAAATAAATAATTATTTCATATTTCTATTCCTATTTCTTTTTCCCTTTTTCCTTCTCTCCTGGCTGGCATCCCCTTTTTCCCATTCGGCGCCTCACCTCCCTGGCGCACGCAAAAAGGGGCAGAGCCCCCTCTTCTTCTCTTTTTGCCCATGTTCTCCTCCATGCCTTGGATGTGATAACTCCTTCCCATCCCATCTAAAACCATCCTCCTCTTCTCCTATAAAATGGAGCTTAGCCTCTCCTCTTTCTCCCTTTGCCCTCAAATTGAGATTGTAATAACCCAAGGTTGTTAATCATCATTTAATAGCCCAATTAACCTCAAACATCTCTTAATTATCCTAATTAGTCATTAGGAGCGAGTCCCGAAGCTTTGATCCAGTTTGAGATCAAATAAAGCAAAATCCTAATTTTGGATAATTATTTAAGAAAATAATAAAATAAAAAATAAAAAAAATGAGAATTTTTTCTTGACTTCAAATTAAAAATTGGACATCGCCATTATGTTTCTCACCCTCAATTTATTTAAGGGGGAAAAATTGGTTAGTTTTAGAAATTGTCAAAATTTCTCAAATATTTTATTACATTTTGAGACCCAGAAAAATAAAACAATTGAAACGATCTCCGATTACAATTTTGATTACGTTTTTGAGTTCCTTGCCCCTAATTTTGTTAAGGGCAAATTTTAGAGATTTTTAAGATCACAATTGATCGCTTAATTTTGATTAAATGGAATGTTTTAATCCATTAATTAATAATATTAATTTATTCTATTTAAATACAATTATTCAAACCATCTTATCAAAAGGAGTCGAATAGCACCATTCAATCAGATCCTCTTCTGTTTCGCTAGGGCATAAGAGGGTCTGAGTCGGCTCCTTGCTCCCGAGCGTCCTACACGCATCACTCGTAAAGGATGACGATCGCAGCACATGTCTTGCACCGCTGCGATCGCCAATGGCAGCACAAGAAAGGGATTGAACCGCCTCATATCCTCAAGTCAAGTCCATCCCTTCCTTTCATTCTTATCTGAACGTAAAGGCACTCGCCTGTTATCCCTGGTTTGACGCAAGCAAAGGCTCACCGATCTCTCCCTTTCTCACTCACTAACGCTCTTTGAAACAGACCTCCAGTTTCATCTTCTTCTACGCCGGTCGCCAGCAAGGATCTTGCCAATCCCTCTTTTACTACATTCCCTGATCCTCTACTCGTTAGCGAGGTACTATCCTACCAATTATAAGATTTAATCCATATATTTCTATTGACCAATTATTAAGTTAGTTTTATTTAATTATTTAGTAAATAGGAATTCAAATGTAAAAATGAATTACATGTTGCATTTTCACTTAACTCAAACCTTGCTTCTATTACTTTTAAGGAGTTATAAACTAGTTTAGACTTGATTTATCTAAAAGAGAGCTTAGTAAGGGATATTATCAAATTTTATTGCTTTGGTGTGTCTTAATTTACTAGCCATATGATAAATCAACATTTTTGCTCCAGAGTTTTTCTTAACAATAAAACATTAGTTATTTGTCAAGATTAGAAACGCGTTATCATAAAATTTGTTATGCAAATTATTTCAAACAAGTATCATTTACTTGGTATAATAGTGTAAGTATCATGTGAGAGATGGCAGTGTGAGAGATAGGTTTTGAAGAATTATAAAATATAACTTGAAAGATCTGTAAATGTTTTCTAGCACTGTCTATGCAATTTTGTCCAAGTTTTCTTTTGCTTATCTCACTATGGCATGCATCAAGGATGGCTTGAATATTTCACAATTGGCGCTTCTTTATCTTTCATATTTAAGCTGTAGGTGAGATCCTTTAGAAATTATTATGGTTTTATATTATTGACCAGCTATACGACTAGATCTCCTATATGGGGCTAACTAAAGCTGGGTTTTTCTTGGGTTTATAATGCACTAAAATGACTCACATTTTCCCATGGTAGAAGTTTATATATCGTGCTGTGATTTCATCCATTTTACTAACCTGTAATGAATGTGTATTTGATTCTATTGTCAATAAGAATACAAATGCATGATAGTTTACACATGTTTATATAAAAGGTTTTGCTAGAATTGTGTGCATTATTAATTTGCCAACATAAATTTGAAACCTTTGTTTTCCTATTTTAATCTCTTAAAATTAAAGGTATCACCACTGGCTTGGTCTTTCGCACTTCACTTGTATAAATATAAATAATAGCACAAGCAATATATAAATTGCATCATGCACTACGTTTTATTCTATTTTTTTTATACTCATCATACTATACAAAATTAAAATACTTATCTTCAAGTTTAATTTTGAGGATGTTGTATCTGTAAACTGACAGTGGTTTTTAGTAAATAAGTGCATTGAGATTTATTTTGTTCAATTTGATTGTAATTTGACATCTTCTTTCTTAATTTTAGATCAATAGGAAGCTCATCTATATTTAACCTTTCAATTGGTTAGGGTTTTGTATCATATTCAATACATGCGTTCAATTAAATATTAAATGTATGAATGAAATAATGTATGACATCACATATGGTTAATATATTAAGTATCTAAACAATAGTAATAAAGTAGTTAAATCATGGAGTGTTACACATTCTCAATATACGACAATAGTAATGAAATAATAATAAAATATAGAGCATTTCACATTTAAATATATGATAATATCCATATAATAAAAGTAAGAAAATAAATTTTAGAATATAGTAAAACTATAAGAAATGTGACCATATTTTATAGTAGAATCATTAGTTAAACTTAGATGATGAAGGGATTGTTACAATGAGTTAATAACCCCAACCAATAATTATATTTATAAGTTATTTTGTCATCATCATTTTCCAACATTACAATTAACTTAGAGATCTTCAATATTTAAATTAATTTAGGGCTTAATTAGCCCTAATCATTAGAATAGATAATTAAAATTAGAAAATAATAGATATCACATAGTTTACAATGATTTGATAATTCTTGAAATACTGCAATGCATTGAGATCAAAACTTTGAATTCATTGAATATTGTGCATAATAATAAATATTTAATTTATATACTTCAGAGGAGTTTATATGTGGATTTTAGTACATCTGTCATTAAGCATGGGCAAACTATTGGTGTATCCAGAGACCACATAATTCTTTTGATGGGGAATAGTGTGTTTATAGTTGACCTCACTTTCAGATAAATTGAGTAGACGTACTCAACTCCTCGCTTGTTCTGCACCCACAGAACAAAAAAAATACAAAATAATTAAATAATATTTACAGTTTAAAATCTTTTATGATTGTACTTTCCTACATTCAGTCATTGAGACTGAAATTATTTACTTGCTTACTTTATTACAGCACTTTACTTTAAGCTTTATATACTTACAGTGTAGCCTTACTTACCATTTTCATTTTTTTCTACACCATCTTATATTATTACTTAGCATTTACTTATTAGGACATTTTCATGCTCCCCGTACTATTTAAGTACTTTTATGCCTTATTAACATATTTGATGCAGGATTGAATAGCTTAAAATATTGAGCAAACTTATTTGCATTATTTATAGTCTTTGATATTGTGTTTTTCCTTTCTATTTAGTCCTTTGCATTTTTTTTTGCTCCGCTTAAGTAAATAGTAAATTGTAATGTGATATACGCTTAATAACGTATTTAGTTTACCCTTAAATTGTACTTAGACTTTTTAAAGTTTAATCACTTTTCTTTTTTTTGATGTGCCCTATCATATTATAAACCAAATATGATAGGTTCAGGTGCTTATTATGGATATTGGACTCCAAAGTGGATTGTGTTTAGTCTTTGTAGTTCGTGCAACCTTCCTAGTTTTAGCCCTTTTTTGTATTCATTTTAAAGGATATACGTCCTTCATTAAAAACTTGTATAAATATTATTAACCGATGTATGTTACTTTACAAATTTGTGATGTATTTATTTTTCTATTATATATAAATGGCTGGAATAATGGGTTCAATTTCTCTAATCTAATATTAAGTACTATAGTAACACGTGTTATTAGATTTGATTATTTAATCTAATAATGGGGCATTATAGAACTCTTCTCCTCCTCCCATGCATTTCCTCCTTCCTCCATTGCTGTGCTCAAGTTGCTGAAGGAAAGCTCTCACCCTCAAGCCCGAAGGATCCTTAGAGAAATCTCTCTTCTCTGAGCCAAGGTACCTCCCTTTCCTCCATTGAATGGATTCAATGGCTACTTCATTTTACTTTTATGCTTATTTTGCATCTTTAAAAATCTGTGATTAGAATATGGAATCTATTAAAGCTCCTTGAGATAGAAAATTTTAGAGAAGAAAATTAGGTCTGTTATTCCTTCTTTTTGTATACCTGAAAATTTAACCTCCTTGTTTGTGTTGTTAAAATAATCATTTCATGCCAATTTTGGTATCAATGGAAAGGTGTCGGAAATACCTTTCCATCAGTTATGCTTGACTTTCGGCCAGAAGGCGCTACAGCGCGCCGTAGGGCCCAGAATTGTCCGGAACTGTCCAGAACTGTCCGGAATGGCCGAAACTTCACATTTTTCACATTCTATTGACCTAGGACTCTTATAATAACCCTAGTTGTTGCCCTAGCTAGATCTGGATTTATTAAGCTAAACCAAGCTTTGATTTTGTTTCCAATAGACTCAATAGGTCAATTAAACATAACCTAAGAAGTTTGGAATCAATCGGAGCTAAATCAAGAATTTTAGTATTTTTGACTATTTTTGAGCCATAGAAAATACCTAAATTAAATTGATCTTTGAATCAAAATATGATTTCATTTTTGAATTCCTCATACCCTAATTAGCTAAGGGTGAATTTTTGGAGCTCATTTGGTCCTAAATTAGATTTAGGATAATTAAGAATAATTATATATTATTTAATTAATTTGATATTATTTAAATTAAATTATAATTAAAAATAAAATAGCAGGATTTGCTGTCGAGACCGCTGCAGATCCACTGCGGGGTCCCGACAGCGGGGCACCGAGTGGAGCCACCCGATGCGATAGCACGCATCTTAGCGCTCTGGATCCAACGACTCTCATAATATGCACCGTGATCGAATCCTACCCGCTTAATCGACATCTAGCATCCAATGCTCGAGATCGTCTCCGTAGTTCTGTTAATCGAGAGCTACATCAGACCGTCGATCCTGAACGGTCTCGCGATCAGACGCTGGAGACAGACCCTGCCACTGTGGATCATCGTCTTCGCCCGATCGCCAGCCCGACAGAAAATCTGCTCATACCGTGCCACGCCAGTACTGTACCCCACTCCCTTCTGTCTTGTCCCCTAGACCGTTAGGATCTTTCGAGGATGGCCGAGTCTAGTAGTGCGACCCGGGAGGCCTGGACCCTCCCAATTTCAGAAAATGGAGAGGACCCTCGGGCCGAGCCAAGTTCCAAATCCGAGCTCTGGCATCCATTCCCATGACCTATAAAGCCTATAAATACCCCCATTGATCCCATAGTGAGCTCCTTTACTCACTGTGAATCTCAATTTCTCCTCTTCCCTCTGTCTCGGTGCTCCCAGCTCTTCCAACGACTGAACCTGCTTCATCCACTGATAGTGGATGTGGTTTGGATTTCAAACCCCCCAGGCTGCAGTAGAGGGAGCTCAGAAACTCGCCAAGGACCTGCGGCAATGCTCGGCTCTCCTTCTTGCCAATTCAGGTACAGCCTTCTGCCATTGAATTCTGTTGATTCAATCCTCCATTTTGTCTCTGAATCAAGCCTCTGGATGTCGTCTAGGTAACCGTAGCCACTTAGGAAACCTAGTGTGATTGTCAATAGGGTATGGGCTAGCCTAATTTGATCCTTCGATTGTTTGGTTTGCGCCTCGAGCTCACAGCCAAGCTCGAGTAAGGACCCGACAATCTTGGGCACCCCAAGGCATGTGGCCAGAGGGTTTCGATCCGCCTCACCACCAAGATGGTGTAGGGATCGAGCTCTGGCCAAATGGTTGCCTCTGTGAGGAGAATTTATTCCTCACAGTAAACCCTAATCGTTTGTGAAGCGGGTGTCATGGTCTAGTAGCACCCCATTGATCCAGAAGAGCCCAGATGGGGGTTCTTACCTCAATCGGTGCGTTTGAGTCTCCTAAAGGTGTAGCCATCGAGAGCTAAGCATTGTGTGGCCGGAGCATGGAAAATTATGGCGTGAAAGTTCCACTAGGGCGGAGCCGTCGAGAGGAAGAAGACGAAGTCACGGGTTGGACCGACCCGTGACCCGGGCATTTTGCAATTGGGTTGGTAGATAATATTAGAATTTTTGGATTTAATTTCCTTAAGGAAATTAAGTTGGAAATTAAATCCTATGATTCTAATTTAAATAAAAATACAGAATAATATAATTTAATAACTTTAGTTATACTGATCGAAATGGTATGATCCAATATACCATTTGAAACAGAAAAATATAAGGAATTTAAAAATAAAATAAAAGCACAGATCTAATAGTTGGATTTAAAATAATTGCCCAATCCTTTTTTGCTCTTAATTAAATCATATTAATTTTAATAAATATCCAATTATGAAAAATAAGGGCTCTGATTACTCATATGACCATAGGGAACAATTGTAGACCCTTAAAATCAATTTTGGATATTTAATTTTCTTAATCACTCCTTAATTATCCTAATTAGGAATTAGTGAATAAAACCCTAATTAAGCCTCTAATTTTGGATAAGTTAATTCCTAATGCTATCTTAAGTATATTAGAACCTATGGGTAAGGTTGGATTGCCCTAGAATGCCCTAAATTCATTAATCACCCTAATTGGCTTTAATATGTGATTAGTGCTAATTAGCTTAATTAGGTTGTCAAAACCTAAGATAAGTGTGTTTCCCACTTTATTAACCAATATGAAAAACATTAAAATAGATTAGAAGTAATTTGGATAATTAAATCATAAAATCCCATATTTAGCCTTAAGAGGGCTATTTTGGTTATTTTGACCAAAATGTGTTTAAGTGCCCCTTAAACCTTGAAAAATTCAGTAGATTATACTAAATTAGATTATTAGCATCTCTCTAAATTCTTAAGTTAAAAATATTCATATTAAGTTAATAAATCTTCATTTAGCCTTAATTAAAATACTTAGATCTTAAGTGATCATAAAGTAGTCACTTTGCCTTAATAATTGAATTTAATAATTTTAGATGTTAAATCTCAATTTAATAAGTCCAATTAAGTTAGTTCATGGGCTTAAATTCTAAAAGAAACACATTTAGTAAGTCTAAGTTGAAAACCTAATTTAAGTCTGAAGTGATCAAACCTTAGATCTTAGACTTTAGATCTTCTACTTGAATTAAACTATCTCCAATGGAAATTCCTTTAATGAATTATTGTCTGAATCTTTTGAAGCCTTCCATGTGGGTGTAGGATTGATTCAATCTATAGGATAATTAAATTATCCGAAAAGATTGGATACAGATCTTAGATTCTCAAGTTTTTAATTGATTATTTATCTTATAATCAGTAGAGTAGCCTTTCACTAAGTTCTTAGCTCTTGGATCTTTCAGCTTATAGGATTTTTTATCTGTAACTTGGGTATTAAGTATGAACCCTAGATCCTATTAGGACATCACCTTAGATTTAGGATTTGAACACCAATGCGGAGTTTAAGTCCAAAATCCTTAAATCTTGATTTACTTAATCAAGATTTGGGTAAGAAAGAAAAATATTAATAATTAGGTCATAATTCATTTGCTTAAACCTTATAGTTGTCATATAATTTTGAATTAGAACTTGCTAAGTTCTAATATTAACTTTAAGATCATAAATCTAAGATTTTACTCGATAGCTGGATATTGGAGATCTTAAACTTGTATCTTCTCATAATAGTTAGATTGGACAAATTAGACAACAACTTATATCACATAAGTTTAGATTGAGTCTCTTGCTTATCTTGACTTGATAGCTTAGAATACCTTGGATATTGAGACTTATTTCTTGAGCATAATAGGAGAACTTAGGATATGGATGATACATATTAAGTTAGTGTTTATAAAACATATCATTCATCTAGTTCTTGCAGTGCTTTCAGTTAGTAGAGTATGTCTTAGCTTAGTCTACCTCTTCAGTTCTTCTATTATTATAGAATAGTCTCAGGCTTAGCGTATTGGATGTCTAGGATGGTTATAGACTTATTCTATGAGTTCAACTCAGGCCAAGAATATTGGATGTCTAGGATGGTTTTAATTGAACTCTCAGTTCAGATGCCCTATATGGCCTATTGTCTGGTATGACAGTACTATGTCTTAGGCTTATTGCTACTCTAGCTTAGTTTTCAGTCTTATTTTTGCTTTACCACATGCTTCAGTGGCTTTACTTACAGTACTAGCTTGCTTTGCCACATGTCTCAGTGGCTTTATGTTACATCTGATTATTTTGTCTTAGCCACATGTCTCAGTGGCTTTACGGTGCATTGATTGTTTTGCTTTTTGCTACATATCTCAGTGGTCTTTTCTTTTCATATCAATCTGCATGTTGTATGTATACTCTTATGGATTAGCTATATATATTGGCATATTTAGAATGTTAGAATTTCTTGTTATATATAGTACTTGCATTCTTTTATACTCAGCATATTTTAATGTGATCATAATCATATTAGGATCAGATTTATTATAGTAGTTACAATTAATTTTGCTTTTAGCTTCACCTTGCTTACTTTTTTGTTTTGTATGTTATTGCACATACTTGTTGATTGCTATAAATAAATAGTTTATAGTTACCCCATTTCTTGTATAGCTTGTTGCACCCCATAATTGCTTGCATGTTAGATTAATCAAATGTGATATCTTTAATTAATCAGTTCATTTAAAATAGCCTAAAATGTACTTAGACAATTATATAACTGTAACCTTTTTATTTTGTTGGCTGGGGCCCTGGCATTTGTGATACCAATAAATATTAGATTCAGGCTTGTTCGTAGGCAGTGCTGTAGGAGAGGAGCCAGTGCAATAGGAAGTTTGTTCTACTATAGCTTAGATAGACTTTACTTTTTCTTTCAATGAGATTGAGAGACTTTTCTATTTTTTATTTAATACAGATTGTAATAATTAAATTATGGAGGTACTTTACTTTCTGCACTTGAGCTGAGTTACTATTTTGTTCTCTTCGTCCTACTATATTGTGCTTGTGGATGCTACATTATATTTTTATGCTTCTACCACTTTGATGTACGTATAAATATATTGATGAATGTTTATAGTATTCAGGTGACAAGTCCTTAGCTTAAGGCAGGTTGGGTTTCACCTGACTTTACTTAAGTTGGGGATTTGCCACAGTCGGAGCACTGTACTCCCTAGTGTTAATACGGGGGGCCCTACAGTTGGTATCAGAGAACACCATAAGGTGCAGAATAGGATCTATGATTCCTTTCTACCTAATGGACCATTATTCTGAATTGCAAACATCAATATATGTAGCATCCATAGCATAGTAGTATCAGTAACTCTATGAAAAATGTAGAAGAAGAATACTCACATCCTAACAATCCAGTCATTTTGAGGCTAATAAAAACCTAAATTCTACCGACAAAGTGCTCATTTGCGGGCAATGGTAGCAATCTTGCTGGAGAACCAAGCCCAACAAGCGATCGTCATGCAGAAGATGCTGAGTGATCGCTCTGCTCCAACCACTGTTGCTATCCCTGCCCCACAACCTGCTTCTTCTTTCCATCACTCGATGGATAATCTCCTTCATAATTTCTTGAGGTTAAGACCTCCAACCTTTGGTGGGAATTTGTCACCAATGGATACAGTCGACTGGCTGAAGGCCATGGAAAGGGATCTCATTAGTTTGAAGATCCCAAACTCAGAAGCTGTCTGTCTCGCTACATATCTGTTTGATGCGGAAGCATAATATTGGTGGGAAGAGGTCCAAAACACCAAGTTCGCTGACTATGAATTGGAGGACATCCCATGGGATGAGTTCGTTGAAGCCTTCAAAATTGAATTCATTCCCTCATCTGCACAAAACATTATTGCAGACACAATTATAAGGTTGACTCAAGGGAGTCATTCGGTTGCTGAATACGAAAGGGAATTTTGTAGGTTGATTCGCTTCGCTCCAGAAGTTACCCATTCTAAGTTAGCTAAGTGCCACCGCTTTCTCTGTGGACTCCAAGATTCACTGAAGAATCAGATCGTGCCGCTCTGCCTGACTAGCTTCTTCAAGCTAGTGGAAATGGCTAAAGTGATTGAGCATCACCAATCTGAAAGGGATCTCAAATGAAAAGCGCAAATGACTCTGAATCTGCAGGGAAACTTCAAGAGACACAGATATAATCCGGCGAAGGTCTATCAGCTAGAAGCTGCACCGACTGTCGAACAAATTCAAAGTAATAGCAAGCCTCATCCGTATGGCAAGTGTTACCACTTTGGCTAGAAGTGCTACAATTATGGGTATACAGGCCATAGGTTCTACCACTGTGACCACACAAAAATAGTGGACGGAGTTCCAATAAAGCCCTATCAGAAGAAGCAAGTGTTCAGAGCAACTTCCCTGAACCGGAGAGAACCAAATCTGGCTATAATGCCAGCACCTGCATCTGAAGTTGCTCCAGCACAGTCACCAGCTCCTAACTCTCAGAACTATCTCAAGAGGTAGACCAACTCTGGCTGGTCCTATGCGAGTCTATGCCTTAACACCTATCGAAGCCGCAGAGGATAATAATGTGGTTTCAGGTACGCATCTCTAAACTCCTCTTTCGACAATTGCATTTATGTACTTTAAATTCTTGCAAGTCGTTAATGTAATTCATATGAATTAGGCACTCTCTATTTCAATGACCAGCCTTGTAACAAATTATTCAATACCGGTGCTAGTCATTCGTTTATCTCTGAACGATTTGCCAACATCCATAAGCTACACTCATATAACTTAGCTAAATTTTTGAGTGTTGGACTTCCATCTGGAGCCCAACTAAGTGCTCAGAAGTTTTGTAACATCCGAATACCAATAAATGGTTAGAATTTCACTCTAAATTAATCATCCCGCCATTAGAAAACTTTGATATCATCCTTGGGATGAATTGGCTCAGTGACAATAACGCCGTGATAAACTGCTTTAAGAAGAATGTCACTCTCCATTCCCAGGGCAAGTATGAAATGTTTGTAGGAAGAACCAGTACACAGTTATCATTAATAAATGCAATTAAAGCTGAACAGTTGATCAGTAAGGGTTGTAATGCTTATTTAGTCACTATGATGGGTGAAACAAAAGAAAGTATCCCTCTCTCTGACTGTAAATTAGTTAAAGAATTTGCCGACATATTCCCGAAAGATCTACCTGGGGTACCTCCTTCTAGAGAAGTGAAGTTCTCTATTGAATTAATCCCTAGTACCTAGCCTATATCTAAAGCACCTTATAGAATGGCACCTAAGGAACTTCAAGAGCTCAATGAGCAATTGCAAGAGCTCTTGAGTAAGGGCTTTATATGGCCAAGTATGTCTCCTTGGGGCGCATCAGTTTTATTTGTGGAAAAGAAGGATGGATCTATGCATATGTGTATAGATTATCGTGAACTAAATAAAGTCAGTATAAAGAATAAATACCCATTGCTTAGAATTGATGAGTTATTTGACCAGCTATCCGGAGCTGCCATATTCTCCAAGATTGACTTAAGGTCTAGATATCATCAATTGCGAGTAAAAGAAGATAATGTAGGAAAGACCACTTTCCGTACTCGTTATGACCATTTTGAATTCTTAGTGATGTCTTTTGGACTCACTAATGCGCCATCAATCTTCATGGATTTAATGTAGTGAATTCTTAAGCCATACTTAGACAAATTCGTGATCGTCTTTATCGACGATATCCTCATTTATTCTAAAACCTTGGAAGATCATGAAGAACACTTGATATTGGTGCTAGAAACTCTACGTGAACATCCATTATATGCCAAGTTCTTTAAGTGTGAATTTTGGCTTAAGTCCAATGCGTTCTTGGGACATGTAGTCGGTGCCCAAGGTATTCGTGTAGATCAGAGTAAAGTGAGCGCTATTCAGGACTGGGTTCAACCTAAGTCTGTTACCGATATTAGAAATTTCCTGGGATTAGCTGGATATTACAGAAAATTTGTTAAAGGCTTCTCCTAGATCGCTTCTCCTTTGACTAAGTTAACCCAGAAAGCTATTTCGTTCATATGGAGTACTGAATGCGAGGATGCATTTCAAACACTGAAGGATGTACTCTCCATCGCTCTAGTTCTTATGCTACCCAAGGAAGGTTTAAACTATCAGGTATACACTGATGCCTCTAGAATTAGTTTAGGCTATGTATTAATGCAAGAGGGTAAGGTAATCACTTACACCTCTCGTCAGTTAAAACCCCATGAGAAAATTATCCAGTTCATGATCTTGAACTTGCCGCTGTGATCTTTGCTTTAAAGATTTGGCGTCACTATTTTTATGGAGTGCAGTGTTCAATTTTCACTGATCATCAAAGCTTGAAGTACATCTTCACTCAAAGAGAATTAAATTGTCGTCAAAGAAGATGGTTAGAATTCATCAGTGATTACAATTTCAGTATTCAGTATCATCCGGGAAAAGCCAATGTGGTGCTCTTAGTCGTTGTGCTACCTTATTATCTATAATTGCCTCCAGTTCCTTAGAACAAGAATTTTGTAAGCTCGAAATTGCTCCAGTTAGTGGCGATATGCTAAGTTCACTTTTAGTAAATATTAATGTGGAACCCACTTAACATAGAGATGTCTCTATCTCACAGACCAAAGACGATGATTATCTGAAGTTTAAGGCAGATTTTGAAGGTGGTCTTCATCATGATCTGCAGTTGTAGAATGGTGTAATTTATCAAGGTAATCGATTGTGGATTCCTAAGTTCATGCATCGTGAAGTATTAATTGAAGGCCATAATTCTGGGTATCATATTCACCCAGGCAGTTCAAAGATGTACCAGGATCTAAAACAGTCATTTTGGTGGCCCGGTATGAAGAAAGATGTAGCTGACTTTGTTGCTAAATGTCATACCTGTAATCTAGTAAAGGCCGAGCATCAAAGACCTGGTGGTCTTCTGCATCCATTAGAAGTTCCTGAATGGAAGTGGTTCGATATATCTATGGATTTCTTCATGGGATTGCCTCGCGCTAAATCTGTTACCGATGCAATTTGGGTGATAGTAGACCGTTTGAGTAAATCAGCGCATTTTCTTCCTATCCGTCAAACTGATTCTGTAGAAAAGTTAGCAAAACTCTATATCAAGGAAATTGTCAGATTACATGGGATTCTGAAATCAATCGTATCCGATAGAGATAGCAGATTTACGTCTAAGTTTTGGCAAGCTGTGCATCAAGATCTGGGTACTACTTTGGACATGAGTACAGCTTTTCATCCTTAAATGGATGGTCAGACTGAAAGAGTGAATCAAGTTTTGGAAGATTTGCTTAGACTTTGTATTCATGATTTTGCAGGTTCCTGGGAAGATCACATTCCATTAGTGGAGTTTGCCTACATTAATAGTTTTCAAGCCAGTATTAAAATGACTCCTTATGAAGCATTGTATGGTAGAAGATGCAGTATTTCGCAGCTTGGTTGGAAATAGGAAGCGTTCAACTTTTTGGATCAGAGTTAGTTGAAGAGACCAACAGTAAGATTCAATTAATTCAACAGAGAATTCGTTCAGCTCAAGATCATCAGAGTAAATATCATGATTCTCATCATTGTCTCCTAGAATTCAATGTGGGAGAGTCTGCTTATTTAAAGGTCAGTCCAATGAAGGGTGTCTATAGATTTGGGGTAGCAGGGAAGCTCAGTCCCTGCTATATTGGACCTTTTAAGGTTTTGGCCAAAGTAGGATCATCTGCCTACCGATTAAATCTTCCTGATGGCTTTGCAGTTGTCCATAATGTATTTCACATATCGTCATTAAGAAGGTATCTCTGAGACCCTTCCCATCTTGTTTAACATCCAGTAGTAGAGATCCAACCCGATCTTTCTTATGCCGAAGAACCCATCAAAATCTTAGCTCATGATCAGAAGCAGCTAAGTAACCGTCAATTCCTATGGTTAAAATTCAGTGGGAGAATCGACCCTTAGAAGAATCTACTTGGGAAAAAGAGGTGGTCATGCGCAATAAATGTCCACAGCTCTTTGCAAATCTAGGTACTGTTCTTTTCCTTCCTATTCCGTTCCATTTAAATTTTCAGTACCAGTAAATCTTTCTTCACTTAGGTGATGTCGGGGACGACATCGTTCTTAACGAGTAAGGACTCGATGATCCAGGGCACCCCAAGGTATGTGGCCAGAGGGTTTCGATCCACCTCACCACCAGGATGGTGTTGGGATTGAGCTTTGGCCAAATGGTTGCCTCTGTGAGGAAAATTTACTCCTCACAGTAAACCATATTCTTCTGTGAAGCGGGTGTCTCGGTCGAGTAGCACCCCATTGATCCAAAAGAGCCCAGATGGGGATTCTTACCTCAATCGATGCGTCTAAGTCTCCTAAAGGTGTAGCCATTGAGAGGTAAGCGTGGCATGGCCAGAGCATGGAGAATTACGGTGTGGAAGTTCCACTAGGGCGGAGCCGTCGAGAGGAGGAAGACGAAGTCACTGGTCGGGCTGACCCGTGACCCACGCGTTTTGCAATTGGGCCAGCAGATACTATTAGAATTTCTGGATTTAATTTCCTTAAAGAAATTAAGTTGGAAATTAAATCCTATGATTCTAATTTAAATAAAAATACAGAATAAATTAATTTAATAACTTTAGTTATATTGATCCAAATGGTATAATCTAATATACCATTTGAATCAGAAAAATACAAGGAATCTAAAAATAAAATAAAATCATAGATCTAATGGTTGGATTTAAAATAATTGCCCAATCTTTTTCTAATCTTAATTAAATCATTATAAATTCATTAAATATCCAATTATGTAAAATAAGGGCTCTGATTACTCATATGACCATAGGGAACAATTGTAGACCCTTAAAACTAATTTTGGATATTTAATTTTCTTAATCACTCCAAGTAAATGAAACCCTAATTAAGCATTTGATTGTTGGTAAGTTAATTCCTAATGCTATCTTAAGTATATTAGAACCTATGGGTAAGGTTGGATTGCCCTAGAATTCCCTAAATTCATTAATCACCCTAGTTGGCTTAAATAGGTGATTAGTGCTAATTAGCTTAATTAGGTTATCAAAACCTAAGATAAGTGTGTTTCCCACTTCATTAACCAATATGAAAAACATTAAAATAGATTAGATGTAAATTGGATAATTAAATCCTAAAATCCCATATTTAGCCTTAAGAGGGGTATTTTGGTTATTTTGACCAAAATATGTTTAAGTGCCCCATAAACCTTGGAAAATTAAGTAGATTATCCTTAGTTAGATTATTAGCATCTCTCTAAATTCTTAAGTTAAAAATGTTCATATTAAGTTAAGAAATCTTCATTTAGCCTTAATTAAAATACTTAGATCTTAAGTGATCATAAAGGAGTCTCTTTGCCTTAATAATTGAATTTAATAATTTTAGATGTTAAATCTCAATTTAATAAGTGCAATTAAGTTAGTTCATGGGCTTAAATTTTAAAAGAAACACATTTAGTAAGTCTAAGTTGAAAACCTAATTTAAGTCTGAAGTGATCAAATCTTAGATCTTAGACTTTAGATCTTCTACTTGAATTAAACTATCTCCAATTGAAATTCCTTAAATGAATTATTGTCTGAATCTTTTGAAGCCTTCCATGTGGGTATAAGATTGATTAAATCTATAGGATAATGAATTTATCTAAAAGATTGGATATAGATCTTAGATTCTCAAGTTCTTAATTAATTATTTATCTTATAATCAGTAGAGTAGCCTTTCACTAAGTTCTTAGCTCTTGGATCTTTCAGCTTATAGGATTCTTTATCTGTAACTTGGGTATTAAGTATGAATCTTAGATCCTTATTAGGACATCACCTTGGATTTAGTATTTGAACACTAATGTGGAGTTTAAGTCCAAAATCCTTAAATTTTGATTTAATTAATCAAGATTTGGGTAAGAGAGAAAAATATTAATAATTAGGTCGTAATTCATTTGTTTAAACCTTATAGTCATCATATGATTTTGAATTAGAACTTGTTAAGTTCTAATATTAACTTTAAGATTATAAATCTGAGATTTTACTCGATAGCTGGATACTGGAGATCCTAAACTTGCATCTTCTCAGAATAGTTAGATTGGACAAATTAGAAAACAACAGATATCACATAAGTCTAGATTGAGTCTCTTTCTTACCTTGACTTGATAGCTTGGCATACCTTGGATATTGAGCCTTATTTCTTGAGCATAATAGGAGAACTTAGGATATGGATGATACATCCTAAGTTAGTATTTGTAAAGCATATCATTCATCTAATTCTTGCCGTGCTTTCTGTTAGTAGAGTATGTCCTTGCTTAGTCTGCCTCTTCAGTTTTGTATTGTTATAGAATAGTCTCAGGCCTAGCATATTGGATTTCTAGGATGGTTATAGACTTATTCTATGAGTTCAACTCAGGCCTAGCGTATTGGATGTCTAGGATGGTTATAGTTGAACTCTCAGTTCAGAGGCCCTGTATGGCCTATTCTCTAGTATGGCAGTACTATATCTTAGGCTTACTGCTACTATAGCTTAGTTTTTAGTCTTATTTTTGCTTTGCCACATACTTCAGTTGCCTTACTTGTAGTACTAGCTTGCTTTGCCACATGTCTCGGTGGCTTTATGTTACATCTGATTGTTTTGTCTTTGCCACATGTCTCAGTGGCTTTACGGTGCATTGATTGTTTTGCTTTTTGCCTTATGTCTCAGTGGTCATTCCTTTTCATATCAATCTGCATGTTGTATGTATACTCTTATGGATTAGTTATATATTGACATATTTAGAATGTTAAAATTTCTTGTTATATTCAGTACTTGCGTTCTTTTATACTTAGCATATTGTAATGTGATTATAATCATGTTAGGATCAGGTTTATTATAGTAGTTATAGTTAATTTTGCTTTTAGCTTCACCTTGCTTACTTTTATGTTTTGTATGTTATTGCACATACTTGTTGATTGCTATAAATAGATAGTTTTTAGTTACCCCGTTTCTTGTATAGCTTGTTGCACCCCATAATTGCTTGTATGTTAGATTAATCAAATGTGATATCTTTAATTAATCAGTTCATTTAAAATAGCCTAAAATGTACTTAGACAATTGTCTAACTGTAACCTTTTTATTTTATTAGCTGGGGCCCTGGCATTTGTGATACTAAGAAATATAATATTCAGGCTTGTTCGTAGGCAGTGCTGTAGGAGAGGAGCCAGTGCAAGAGGAGGATCGTTCTACTGCAGCTTAGATGGACTTTACTTTTTCTTTCAGTGAGATTGAGAGACTTTTCTATTTTTCATTTAATACAGATTGTAATAATTAAATTCTGGAGGTATTTTACTTTCTGCACTTGAGCTGAGTTACTATTTTGTTCTCTTCTTCCTACTATGTTGTGCTTGTGGATGCTACGTTATATTTTTATGCTTCTGTCACTTTGATGTACGTATAAATATATTGATGAATGTTTATAGTATTCAGGTGACAAGTCCATGGCTTAAGGCAGGTTGGGTTTCACTTGACTTTACTTAAGTTGGGGATTTACCACAGTCGGATTACCGTACTCCCTAGTGTTAGTACAGGGGGCCCCACAACCCTAATGGGGCCAAAATTTATGAATTTAAACCTAGTTTTAGTAAAATTAAGCATTATATAAAATTGTTGGTGATTTTATAATATGGAAAAAAAATTAGGTTTTGACCCCCTTTCATGAAAACCAAGCCCTAATATTGAAATGACCATAACTTAATCATTAGATATCAAAATTCAAAGTTTTTAAACTCTATGGAATTTTTGGATAGTAAACATCAATAAACCAACTAAATTTTTAGATTTCACTAAGTGAAATTACCAAAATTCTCTTATAAGTTAAAATTCTTAAATTGAACCCATATGACTTTATACTTATCCAAATTTGATGTACCTACTGTATATCTTGATGATAGATAGCAAAGAACTATTTGGCATCAATAAAATATAATTTAGATCCTTTAATCAAAAAGTAGTATTTCAGACCCTTAAGTAGGGCTAAACGGTCATTTGGCCCAAAATTTATGTTATGTGCCCTTAACCTCTAAAATATCATTTAAATCATTATACTCAATAATAAATTTAATTTGGAATCAATTTATAACCCTTAATCTCATAATCAAGTAATTTGATAGAAATCTCATTAAAGGCCGGAAAATTCCTAAGAAAAATTAATACCCCCTAGCTTAGCTAATTACATCCTTAACTTACCTTAAGTGAATTGGATTGGAAAATAAAGGTAAATTGTAATAATTATCATCAAAATTTTCTAAATTATTTTATTAGAAGTTTCTTAGTATATACACTCCACCTTAAAATCTATTCCTTAAGATTAGGAATAACTCCTAGGTTAAATTTCATTTATTGAATAAATGGGTTATTTAATAGATGAAACCTTGGTTTTATTAGTTTCTAGATTTTCATACTTTAATTATGATTATTTTATCTTTCAATTTTAGATTAAGACTAGGAGATTCATCCTATTAAGCTTTGATTTTGCTTGATAGGGTTTGCCTTAATCATTAGTTTTCATTTAGACTTGAACTTTAGTCCTTAAGCTTTACCTTAGGATTATGTGATTAACTCTAATTCATAATCCCTAGCTTAGTAAATCTTAATCAAATCTTAGTTTAGAATGTCTAAATTCATTAATTAGGACGTGATGATTTCTTATTTAACTTATATTCATTATTGATTGAATAAAATTAGAACCTGGTGAGTTCTAATTATTTTTTTAACTTATAAGGCTGTGCTTCTAGGTTACACTCGATAGTAGGAATTAAATATCCTGAACTTGTGTAACTTAGAATTGTTAGAATGGTTTAATAGATAACAATTGATATCACCTTGTGTAGTAGAGTCCCTTACTCACTATTGTTTTGCTTGTGCTTTCGCATTCCTTTATAATGGGAAGAGAAATTTTCTTCAACCACTTATTCATTATATATATATATATATTATTTAATTTAATTTTATAAGAAATGAGTGATAACTCTCACCTTTTTTAATTATGTGCATGGGTATAAGGTTTCATACTCATGAAATTTTGTCTAGAGCCTAGCACCCCTTAATTCATAGTCTATATTCACTCCTTAAGTCAACCTCACTTTCCCCCACACTTAGTATATGTAATAATTCACATTGACAAGAGAATTTATGTTGGCTAATTCAATTAAACCTAATATTTCAAACTAATAAGATTCAAATCTAGTATACAAGTGATATTCAACCATAATTTTGATCATTTCTCACCAACCTCTATTTGTTAACTTATTACAGAGTAAGATAGCACACTCACAATTAAGAAAACATGTGTCAAAATTTCATTTACTAGTTTTATTACTTAAAGAGAGCAATTGTAAAGGTGAATTTTGTGCTAAGAAGATAAATTGCAAAAGGAAACTATGATACAAATAACAAACATAAACTAAAACAATGTAGTAGTTATGAAGAAGAAGATGACGATTCCCCAAGTTACTTCGCCTCCTCGTCTTGATCCATGGTTTCTTGATCACTGTCATAAAAAAAGGCCATAGATCAGATGGAGTAGTTTGCATAGAGAAAAGGGTGGATTAACAACTTCTTGCAGAATTCTGTGAGCTTGCCAATGATTAATAGAATCAAATAAAGTGCTGAAAAACTTGATTGTGTAGAGTCATTGCTTCATCATGGAATTCATTAGGTAAGACTTGTAACATTCATTCCATTTTCTTATTTTATAGTGCAACTCAATAAGCTGATCAAACCGCCGGTGAAGCTCCTCCATCTCTCTTATTTGCTCATATGCAGCGGAAGATTCGTCTCCCTCTTTAGAGTCAGGATGTCTTTTTGACAATGTTGTTTATGGAATGTTACTTTGTGTGAGGGATTCTTGCAGTCGCAATGACAGTTCATTGTCACTTGCTTGGACTCCTTAGGCCAAGCACAGTTCAGTGATCAATGAAGCAAACGACAATGTGAAGGAATTCCCTGGTAGAACTTTCCAAAGCTGTTCAAAAATTATTTTCTCCACATCAATGGAGTCTAACCTCTGAATGGAAAAATTTAAATCAACTCTCACCTTAGCAACATTACTCAAATGCCTTGTCGGCAAAATTTTA
Organism: Gastrodia elata; assembly: GCA_016760335.1. Classification (NCBI taxonomy): domain Eukaryota; kingdom Viridiplantae; phylum Streptophyta; class Magnoliopsida; order Asparagales; family Orchidaceae; genus Gastrodia; species Gastrodia elata. The sequence continues at coordinate 30,071,617 of CM028683.1, read as the reverse complement.
CTAGAATTTAAAATGTGACACTCCTTAGACTTGTCGGTCATGTAAAAAATGGCAAAATTGGAAGTCTCACCCTTCCAAGAGGTTTTTGAGGAAGTGAGGGCATCGATTAGTTTAGTAGGATTGAAGTCTTAGCTATCAGTTCTTGAAGGCTACAAATAACAATATTTGGGAGGTTAAAGTGCATGTTGATTGTCATTTTAGAAAATTCCACGGATCTCCCACACATCATCACTGAGTGGTTTCTACCTTTTAATGCATTTGTGTAGACCTCTTGGATGAGGTACACAAATGGCAGTTGTGTGAGAGCATAAATTATCCATTTTTCTTGAGTACTGTGAGTTTTTGACTCAAGAAAAGGTGAGGCAAATCCCCATTCTAGCATAACCTTACGTTGTGGTGTGATCATATTAAAATGTTGAGAAACATCGAATGAAGAGAAGCAACTGCCATAGTATGATTTCAACAGAAAAACCTTCTCTACTAACTTTCTTTTGGTTGCCATTTCATTACTTAGAAGTGCTACGAGTGATAAAAGCTCAAAGAAGAATACTTGGGAGAATTACTGAGTGCTTGGTGAGGGAGATGGCTGTAGGAGTAGAGCTTAATATAGAGGTGAGATTTTAAAATACTCCATGTGACGTTCCATCCTCAACTTTAATGAAATTTAATCTTGCATGAATCCAATTGGCCAGTCAAAAAGGCATGTTAATGTTGAAATTGAATCCAAGACTTGATCAAGGTCACATGCAAGGGTTAAGGCTTTTAAATATTCCTTAGGCAACCCACAAATTCCAAAAATAGCTTGAGAAAACTAGAAAACAGGAAATGGAGCGTTCCTAAGCTCTCTAGGTTCCATGATGTCAACAAACATCATTCCTGCATGCGCTTGAGTACTTGGAGTGCTTCAGCTCGCTAGAGCGCAATGCGCTTGAGCATGCTAACACAAATTATTATGGCTATAAATTAAAATCTATTCCCTTCTTCCAATATAATTTATTCTTCTCATCACAACTAATTTTATTAACAACTAAATGAACAAATAAATATTCTAAGAATAATACAAACTTGGGTTGCCTCCCAAATGTGTTTGGTTTAGTGTCCTCATCCTAACCAAATGGAAAGTGTTAATTCATAGTTTTTTTCAAAATGTCTTTCCAAATTTTCTTTCTTTCAAAGAAGTGAGCATTATTGTTTTTTGTATTAACATTTTGAGGAATGGGTGATGGGCTTCTTTCTGAAAATCTAACCTCCTGATTTCTTTCTCCCATTATCTTTTCATCAAGTATAATTTCTGATTCTTCACACAATGTTTTTACTTTAATCTTCTTCTATCCTCTATGGCTTTTCTTCTTTTGTATCGGGGGTGCTCAATTTCCATAATATTTTGTTGAAATTCATTTTCACAAATCGTGTTCATTTCCTTAACCTTTCTTTCTTTGTCCACCAAATCATAATGTAATTCCTCTCTTTCAACTTCTCTACTCTTTTCGTTATAGTATGACTCAATTGATTTAAATTTATGCTTAGATATAACCACACCTAACAAATCAATTTCCTCACTCCTATCATGGACTCTTAAGAGAATTATTCTCTTCTCAACATCTATTATTGCATGTGTGGTTGCTAAAAGTGTTCTCTCAAATATAATTGAAATTTCATCATTTGGTGCATCAAATTGGTAGATGATAAAATCAACCTCAATCTTAAAACTTCCTACTCTTACAATCACATCTTCAATTTTTCCAATGAGTTCCATTGAAGATAAGTCTGCCAATTGCACAATAACTTGTGTCTCTCGCATCCCTCCAATTCCCATTCTCTCATAGACATGATATGGTATTATATTAATGGAAGCTCCTAAGTCACAAAGAGGTTCGAGAAAATAGAAACTCCCTGTGGAACAAGGAATATTGAATCTACCCAGATGACCTAGTTTGGAGGAATATTCAATCCTTTGGCATTATTTAAAAATTATGGTTTAATTGTTTCGGGGTTCAAACTAATATTGTTATTGTTCAAAATTTTCATTGGTATATACTTTTCCTTAGAGGTGCTAGCAACATCCTTAAGATTGGGGGTGTTCAATTCATTAAGTTCAAAAGGAGAATTAGTTAAATGAACCATACCCACCAACTCTTTTGGATTTACCTCAGTAGTGCACGACAAGGCACCTTGAGGCATATTAGCTAGTTGTTGGGAGATTTGTCCAATTTGGATTTAAATATTCCTTATTGACACTTCATTTCATTGTATTGATTATTCATGTCTATTTAATGTAGCTTCTGTATGTTGCATAAGCTGAAGTGTGCTTCCCTTAAATTCACTAAATGAATTTCTTAAATTAGTCAATTTGTTGAGATGGAATTATTGTCCTTAATTACCTAAATTTATATATGAGTTTGAATGCTCTTGTTAGGAATGGATTCTCTTTGATTATTCTTCTAAGAAAAATTTGGGTGATTCTTCCATCATGCATTGTAAGTGTTAAATAAGGATTGTTCTATTATTGAGAGTTATTACATTTCCTATTCACAAAGTTCATTTGCACAATATGGTTCTATTATTGAGAGTTATTACATTTCCTATTCACAAAGTTCATTTGCACAATATGGGAGGTTGCATAAGGATTATTTAAATTACACTCTGAACTCATGTGAACCTCCACATAATTCAGAATTAATCTCTTGAACTGCATTCACTAACTAGGCATCAATTTCTTATCTAGGGCTGCTATCTTTTGTTGGAGTTGAATAATTGAGGGGTTCCCTATCATGCATGGTTGTTCCTTCTAAGGGTTATGTAGATGTTCAGTATGCCATTGATATGAATTTATAGCCATTTCTTATATATTGGAGTGTGCTCAATTTCCAAACAAGTTTGGTTAATATCATTTCCACAAAATGTGTTCGTTTCCTTAATGTTTATTTCTTTGTACACATAATCATAACATAATTCCTCTATTTAAACTTCTCTACTTATTCCTTTATAGTTGACCTGAAGTGATTTAAATCTACACCTCTACATAACCACACTTAATAAATCAATTTCCTCACTCTTATTATGGACTCTCGAAAGCATTGTTCCTTTCTCAACCTCTCTTATTACATGTGTGGCTGCTAAAAAAGGTCTCCCAATATAATTGATATTTCATCATTGGGGGCATCAATTTGGAAGACTATAAAATCAATTACAATCATTAAACTTCTAACTTCTACAATCACATATTCTATTTTCAATAGGTACCATCAAAGATAAATCAGCCAATTGCACAATAATAGGCATCTCTTGCATCCCTCCAACATAGACATTGCAAGGCATTATATTAATAGAAGCTCCTAAATCACCAAGAGGGTTGAGAAAATGGAAGATTCTTATGGAACAAGGAATATAGAATATACCAGATCACCAAATTTAGGAGGAATATTGATTCCTATAGCATTTTTCAAAATTTCTGGTTCAATTGTTGAAGTATTCAAAGTTATATTATTATTGTTCAAAATTTTTGTTAGTAGATATTCTTCCCTAGAGGTGTTAGCAACATCTTTAAAACTGGGGGCGTTTAATTCATTAAGTTCAAAAGGTGAATTAGTCAAATGAACCATACCTACTATCTCCTTTGGATTCACCTTAGTAGTGCTTGGCAAAGCACCTTAAGGCCTATAAGCAAGTTGTTGAGAGATTTGCTCAAATTTAATTTCAATATTCCTTATTGACACTTCAGTTCATTGTATTGTTGATTCATACTTATTTAACATAGCTTATATCCTTTGCATAAACTTAAGTGTGCTTGCCTTAAATTGTTAAATGAACTATTAAAATTGGACAATTGGTTGTGAGGGAATTATTGTCCATGACTGCTTGAATTCCTAAATGAGTTGGGATGCTCTTATTGGGGGTAGAATTCTCCTTGATTATTCTTCTAAGAGAAATTTGGGTGATTCTTTTGTCCCACGTTATAAGTGTTTGAATAAATATTATTATATTGTTGAGAATTATTATAGTTCCTATTCATAAAGTTCATATGCTCTATGGGAGGTTGAATAAGGATTATTCAAATTACACTTCAAACGTGTGTGTAAGCCTCCACATAGTTCACAATTAATCTCTTGAACTGTATTCACTGACAAAGCATTCAACTTCTTATTTATGATTTCTATCTGTTGTTGGAGTTGACTAATTGAGGGGTTCCCTATCATGCTTGGTTGTTCCTTCCTAGAATTATGTAACTGTTCAGTAGGCCATTGATACGAATTCATAGCCATTTCTTCCAACAAATCATACGCTTGTTCTTGGGTTTTACTATATAGGGATTCACTGAATGCTACATCTATCAATGTTCAAGTGCTTGCATTTAAACTATCATAAAATGTTTTCACTTGAAGACATAGGGTCAATCCATGGTGGGGGAATCTCCTTAGTAACTCCTTAAATGTCTTCTAGCTATCATGTATTGCTTCACTATCGTATTGCACACAATTGGAGATCTCATTTCTTATACGAGTAGTTTTACCTAGAGGAAAGCATCTATCTAAGAATTTTTGATCCAATTCATCCCAAATTGTTATAGAATCACTTGGAAGTGAATTTAGACAATTCTTTGCATGATCCCTAAGTGAAAATTGGAACAACCTAAGTCTAGTGGCATCATTAGTAGCTCCATTACATCTAAAATTATCACATGTCTCTAAAAAGTTTGATCCTCACTCGGCAATCCACCAAATTGACTGTTTTGTACCATTTGCAAAGTGGCGGGTTTTTAATTTCAAAGTTGTTAGCTTTTATACCTAGTCTCACAATCACATTAGGGATTCCTCGTTCATTGGGTAGTGCATAGTTTCTTAAGGCCTTAGATGCATTATTGGGATTGTGATTGTTATGAATCTCCCCATGATTTTGTTCAACCATGTTTCGATTTTCTCCAAAATGGTTCACACGACATCAATATCTATGGAAAGTTCTGTCAATTTTAGAGTCAAATAGAAAATTATGGTCTCCCATATGTTGCATGCAAAAATTCAAGAATTTTGAACAATTTAAAAACAAATTAAAGAAAATTTAAATATGCAAAATAAAGGAAAATGCTTAAGTCACTAGAGTAAATAAAATCACTAATACCTTATATTTATTCCCCAACAATGATGTCAAAAACTTAACATGCCACAAAATAGTGTTACTTTTGACCACACGCAAGCGTACATAGTGTGAAGTAATATAGGGATGGTGAGTCCCAGATTTATCATCCTCAGAAATTAAGAGAGGGTTACTAGTTAGTTTTCTATCTTCTAATTCTCAAATAATTGAATATTTGGTTTTAAAACTAGATTAATTTATGCATGTAAAATAATAAATCTAAATTATGAGGATGAGATTATGATAAAGAGATCAAGGAGAATTAAATTTTCTTACTATGATTCAACCTTGCTAATAATTGTTGATTTCTCTTAAATAATAATATATGTGATTAAAAATTCATATTTTTAGGGGCTGCTATCAGTTAAACTCATTAGTGATCTCTCATACACATGAGTCAACATCACTAAACCATAAGATCATTTTTAGCTAATCTCATACGAGACCTCATGACTTCGAACCTTAATGTCTAATTAATGGTTTCTTTTAGGCTTACCAACATTCCCTGTTCAGTGCAAATGGAATCACATTTTTATCTTTGTTCTCATTTGCACATAACCATCTCTATGTTTTAATGGAAGCAATTTAATTTCTCTAGTCAAGCAATCATTAATCCGGTCTCACCTTATGTCTAAAGATGTGATAGATTGTAGTGCCCTGCTCCATTGTTATGCGCAATAGAATATTATTAGCGATGGAACGGATCATTACTTGAGGGGAATAGCCCATCTTGACTCATTGTCAAACCACCACTCAAGAGGAGTTAACAATAATCTAATGAGTTATTCTCTCCCATACTATAATAACTACTGAGACTAATCCTTAAGATATGTGGAGTACTCTCATCTCAAGTATTAGTTAATGTTACTCATACACATTGGCCTTAAGTTCATTAAAGGAAGATAACCATAGTAAATGAATAACCTTTGCTTATGTAAATTGATCGCATCACAATATTAAGTATAAGATAGAAGCTTAAACATCCATCCATAACATTCATCACAGAAGCTAAATAAACATTCTTCTTAGATAAGAAAGAAAACACATCCAAATTTATATATTATAAACCATATTATAAAAGAAAATAAGCAATAGATAAATCTTTCATCTCACAGTAGAAAAGTAAAATAAGCATTGCAACAACTACTACTCCTCTGCTTCCTTTTGAAGCTTCTGAACCTCCTATTGAGCTAGCTCCTCAAACTGCTACAAAGCTGACATGTTGATTTCACATGCCATGGCCCTAGCCAAAAAGAAGAAAATCTTACATTAGACAATAATTCTAAGTACAATTTAAACAGCAAACAATATTTTTTTATATTTAAGGGATGTTTCTTAACTTAATAGTAAAATAGAAAGAAAACTGTTGAAAAAATAAAACAAACAATAACTATAAAACCAAATACTTAAACTAGAAATATAATAGTACCAAAACAAAACAAGTGCACTGAACAAAATCTAAAAAATAAACTTTGCTATATGCCACTGTATATGCATATGAATATGCCACAGATTATGCCACAGATAAGTATAACTTTGGAACAACCTAAGGTTGTTACCCAAATTAATTTTAGCTTAATTACATCTTATTTATCATTCTGTTAAGTTCATTTAGCCATTGGAACCAAACTCTAAAGATTTTGAGCAATTCGGAGCTCAATCAAATATTATGGATTATTTTAATATTTAATTAATTAGAAAATTAAGATATTTAAATTAACCTCAAAATCAAAATATGACTTCACCATTGTGATCGTCACCCCCAAGTTAACTAGGGATGATATTTTGGTTAACTTTGGAAGTCATCAAATTTTTGTGATTATTTTAATATATTTAAATGCACCAGAAAATAGAATAATTAAATAATCATCAAAATTGAAATTTGACTTTGCCGTTGAATTCCTCACCCCCAAATTAGCTAGAGAGTGAATTTTGGAAGTTTTCAGAGCTCGTTTATTAAATCTGATTTCTTAATAAATTAAAAATTATAAATAAATATTTATGTATTTCTTTTTCCATTTCTCTTTCTCCATGGGTGGCACCATGCTCTGTTCGATGCCCCTATCCCCCCTATTCGCATGTAAGAAGGTTGCTGCCCCTCTCCCTCCCATCTTCTCCTCCATGCTGATGGGATAGCTCAAGGGAGAGCTCTCCTCTTCTCCTCTTATAAATGGAGCTTAGCCCCCTCTCATTCTTCTCCATTTACTTAAGCACACTTCTCCCTAGAATCCCTAGCCTTCCTCCTCCTTTGGTGGCTGAAGAAGAAGGAGGAGCCTCTTCCTCCAGGTTTATACTAAAATTTGAGATCTTCTTCTAAGGCTAAGGTACCCTTTTGCTTGCTCTTCCATGTACTCTCTTCATCTGATTTATTAAGTAATGTGATTGGCATATTCATTAGCTATTATATGGAATTTATGTGTGATCATCATTCTTCAATTGGACTCAAATGAGTCCAGTCGAAGCTTGTTCTTCATTAGAAAAACTGTCAAAAAGATGTATGATTTATGTATACCTATAGCTAGGGCATCAATTTATGCTTGTTAAGATAATCCATTCATGCCGATTTTAGTATCAATGGAAAGGTCGGAAAGACCTTTCCATCGGTATATAAAACCACATGTGAGGTGCCCAAAACTTGGAGTATTTGGGTGTGAAAAGAGACTCGTCACGGCTTTCACACATGCGAAATCATCATCGGGTGCTGCAGTGCATCGCAGCCCCCGAAGTTTCAAATTTGGGTCCGCCGTAGTGTGCTACAACATGCCGCAGTAGCATAATAATTTGATGAAGCATAAAAATTTGGTGAAATTAAATTAAATTTGCCGCAGCGTGCCACAACGCTGAAATCCGCCACAGTGCGCCGTAGCGCATGAAGCATTGCCACGTGTCGTAGCGTCTACACCTTGGAAAATAGGCGCCATAGCATGCCATAGTGCCAAAAAGTACTGTCGCACTCCATAGCACTACCATCCACCGCAGCACACAACAATGCCTGAAGCGCTGTAGTGCGTCGTAGTGCTGCAATTCGCCGTAGCACGCCGCTGCACCTGAAAGCACTGCCACATGCCACATCATGTGGTTGTGCACCACAGCGTGCTGTAGTGCGCCATAGCACACCATAGCACTTGGCTTTTGGCCAGAAGAATCTACGGCGCCATAGCATCCAGAAATGTTCGAAAGTGCCTAGAAATGTCCGTATTTAGTAAAATTAAGCATTGTATGAATGTGTAGGTGAATTTCAATGAGAAATTCACCATCTTACCCTATAATAGCATGTCCTAATCTCTTAAGTATTTACTCAAACATTTTTGTGCCAAATGTTAATGTTAAAATCTTTGATTGCTTGTATGACCAAGTAGAATTAAATAACCAAATTGTATGAAACTTAAGTTCTTTAGATTTATAATCAAGTACTAATCCCCATGGTTTGATTTAGGATTTGGTTAGCCTTAATTATCTTCTATTTCATGTCAATTTATATTCCTATGTTTCATAATATTAGGGTGTATGTTAGAGAACTTTAATATTAATTTGGACATCTTTATTTACTTAATTTGATGTTAAACTAAAATTGAACATAAGAATCTTAAGAATTTGATTAAGTAAATGATACTTAATATAAATCTAAAATTTGCCATCCATAATACACCAATAATGCATTGATTGGTCATTAATTTATAAATTAATAAATTGGTCTTAATTAGGTAAGGATATGGGTTAAACCCTAACCTATTTGATTAAGACTTGAACCCTTAATTACTTAATCAATTAACTTGTAGATAATTCAACTGACATTATTCAAATAATGCATCTAATTTAGTATTGACTTTAAAACATTAAAGTAGAAGTGCTAATGTTAATAATGAACTTATGTGATTGAAACATCTGAATCTAAGTATAAGATCCCTGATTTTCTCTTATATAAGACTCTTTGCATAAAAATGATAATAAAACTATATTGATTTATCCCATAATTGTAAAATAGGATGGATCAGATGGGTCTAACCATCTGATCTGATCAATTTAATCTAAGCACAATAAGTGAACCTTATAAACTTAGTTTAATTATTAGAAGTGTAAGATCTTGATGATCTTGCTATAGGAGTATTTTGAAATGTCTAAAAGGCCTAATTAATGTTAATACATTGAGGTAAGAAAGACTTATTGTGACATATTGAGGTAGGAACCAAGATGATCCTCCATAATCTTAGAAATTGATCTTGAACCTTGTGGTAGTATTCACCTAAGACATTAGAATGAGATATATCCCATGTGGTAGTAACCCATATTGAGTGACCATTTGGTCACATCCTTGGAGCCTTGAGTAGGGCTCACCCAATTAGAGCAAGGATTTATAGTTTTGATAAATCCTTGGTTATTACATAGAATTGACTGAGCTCAGATTATTAGTTGGTAATGATCATGCATACCCATGGTGCTGAGTCACTTCAGTAATATTCTGGTTTGGATAAGTCACTCTAATGTGGACTTATGACCGGGTGCTTTCCCGAGGGATAAGCTGAATGCAGTTCTGCTAGAGTAAATCCTCCAAACTTAAGAGTGTGAGATAGAATCATAATTTGGGAGAATAATAACTACAACAAGGTTCTGCCTCTTATCTAGTGTGTGCCTCAATAAGTGTAGTTATAAGCAAACTAAGTACTAAATTCACCTTCTTGCAAACATACAACCGTGTGTATACAACCTTTCTAATTGATTATTTCAAACAAAAATCCTAAATAAGAGAAACTAATTATTGAAATTAGAATCTAGGAGTCAGAATTCTTCTAGCAGAATTCTACGCAATGGAGGTATTTGAGTCATAATCTGATTTAAAATCATTTCTAGATTTTCTAGATTTTTAAGTCATGTAGTGTAGAGGCATGAGCATGAGCATAAGCATGATGTATGAGTATTAGTGATGATTTAAGAGTTACATAATTTTACATACATCAATAGGGAAAACTTAGGATGTTAATACATCACAATAAGCTATATTTCCCAATAGGATGTATGTAGATATTAGACTATACAGCCCATAGTAGTTCAATGATAGTTTAGTTGCATATCAGTAGCATATAATATTGTGGCATATTTAGATGCATAATTTTAGGGGCATACAGTATAGTTTTGCATGCTATTTACTCAGTTTAAGATCATATACCATTTTTATTTATTTTTAGTATTCAGTATACAATTAGCTTTACCTTACTTCAGTTTTATATAGTTTCAGTTATTTAGTTACTTTTACAATCTTTCTGTAGCTTTGTCTACTTTACTATTTTATATAAATAATTAGAACTATTTAGATTAGTTTTGATGTGTTAAACTTATTATCTAACACATGGTACTTTTGGGATCCTTCAATTTGCTAGATCTTGAACAGCATATTGATCTAGGTCAGGAGGACTCTCAGGAGCTTCAAGAGGAGTTCGTGGAGCTTTAGTGGACCTTCCTTCAGCCTTATTGTATCTTTCTATTTTTAGTTCAGTTCAATATTTAGACTTTATTTTCGTACAATTTTAGTAAACAATTTGTAATAATTCTAGATATATTTTTCTTTTCAGTTCTGAGATGATTGTTCCTACTCAGTTCTGTGATGAATATCTGGATGTATGCTTAGCTTTCACACTCTATTTATATATTACTTATATTAGTATTGTGAGGTGATCAACATACTAGAAATGTTGATATTTTATACATATATTAGATACTTCATATTGTATTTTAAATCCAATATATAATTTGTCTAATAGTTAGGATAAGGATACTACTATTATCTTAAGTATTAGCTCTCGAACCTCCTTTGGGATTGAGTCAGTAGACTTTAGTGTTAGTTTGAGCTATTAGAGGAGATGGGAAATTCCTTCCCGAGTGGCGCGCCGCTCTGCCATAGATTGATTAAGTTATCTCTTCTGCATGCGGCGACGGGGCGGGGCGCTACAAACTTTGATACCATAATGCGTCTCAAAATATTAAGTGACCTAATGCCCACTGCATCCCGTAGTTCTTATTATACATTGATGCATGCTACATCTCGTAATGCTCAAATGAACTTGATGCATTATTCTTAAGCCGTTCATGTTATGCTAAAACTTGATGAAAAGATAAAAATGATTAAATCCAAGAAATATAAATCACATCCCTTTTTATTATCTAACTATTTGACCTATTTTCTAAATATGCACAATGATCTACATGCCATAATATTTAGGATTTTAACTATAAGAGTTCCATATATTGGATTATTAAACAACTAAAATCAATATACATCATGGTTGTACTAGTATACCAACCTACATTATCACATGATAAGAGCACATATACATGATTAGCATGTCTTAAGAAAGGTATTATCGGACACTTATGATGCTTAACTGCACGTATCCCAGTGTATGGTGATAGAACACATACATCATTTTACAGTTTATTCTTCCAAACTAAGCAGTCCAAACCCCTACTTGTAATATATATTAGGATTGTGATATTTATTCTGAATTGAACTATACTTATCTAATTACCTAAGATAATATAGAAAGTCTATAGTTATATATTGATCAAATCAACCAGTCCCATACTCTACTAAAATTGAAGTCAGTTCTATGGATATTACTACAATTTTTATATGATAATACTATTATTATCATTATTATAATTCTAAACTGACTATTTTGGTAAACAAGGAATTTCAAGCTATAGAAACCATTCTCCATTGTAATAAATAATACTCAGTAAGTTCCAAGGAAGTGACATTTAAGTCATTCAAATTTGGTTAACAACCATAATTATATAAGTTCAATCTACATTTCAATAGGTTATCACCACCACAAAATATAAGATCAATATCTAAAGTTCATATGGTGTATTTAGGATTCTACCACAAAATATGACAATTAAGGCATTCCTACCCCAAGATTTACCGTAACCATCTTCTTACAACTACACTAATTAATCCTTACCTTAAAAATACTTTTAAGGTTATGAACTATTCTAATTAACCATTGCAAGTTAAAACAATAATTAGGATAGATCTTATGTAAGGTTACATGCTAATTCATAATCTTAAATTGACGTTAAGGACAATCAAAGATATAATCATCCTTATGAAACTTCTAAGAGTTATATGCAAATTAATAAGGCAAATCATTAAACTTATAATTTGGTTGTTTGATCAATCAATCGTCTTTTTATTAATTAAGAATCATATTGTGCAAATTATCTTATTTAGGAGAAAATAAGTAAGTTATAAAGAATTAAGGTTAAGATATAATCACATTAATTTTTTATTATGAATTAAGAGTCTATCATAAAATATTAAAAACAAGGTATAAATTAATAAGAGGTTCTACTGTTGTGGTGTTATTTAGTATTTTTAGAAGAGGATCCTTAGTTATTTAGTATTTTTAGAAGAGAATCTACTGTTGTGGTGTCAACATGCCCCAACAATTTTGTCCTAGGAGCCGTTGGGACAAACTTGAATGTAAAAAGGTAACGTCAGTGCCTGAGCTGAGGGCTTGGCGAGTGCATCCATTAGGTGAATTGTGCTTGGATTATAGCAGCTTCATTTGCTTAGTAAACTCTTAGATGAAAAAACCATATTTAATGTTAACAAGCTTCATGTGATTGTGAAAGATTGGGTTGTGATCAATATTATTAATAGTGAGATTGCAGCACTCAGTTGGATGGTTGCCAGTTGCTTCGAATACCATATAGGCAAAAATCTTATTCTGCTTTTGTATTAGATGGGGCGACAATGTGTTGTTTGGGAACTCTAATAGATATGATTTGGTCCTAAAAAAGTTATGTATTGTGAATTTTTGATGATCAAGCTAGCCTAGTCTACATTATTGTAAGCTTAAACATGGAATTGTGAAGTTTGATGATCATAAGATTTGTTTTGTTGCAATCCATTGAACTTTGCTGTGTTTATACTTGTGTTGGCTCAATTTGTTTATTATCTGTTTGGTCATGTGATGGGTAAGCATCGAAGTGCTCTTATTAGGCAGAAATGGAGTGGGGTCTATTGTGTTAATGAATTGTGAAGGGAATTGTTTGGGTTGTGGATGTGGAGCATGGTTTAGAGTTACTCAATGCTAATTTCATTAAGGTAGTAATGTATTGATGTTGGGATGGATACTGGCTATTTGTGATACCTAGAAAGTGGTGAAGGTGACTACGAATTTAAAGTTGGAATTTGAAAGTAGGTTGGTTGGTAATATTAACAAGAAAGGTTGGATATAAGTCAGTTAGTTGGACATTGTTTATGTATTTGTAGAGAGCCATTGTGTTCATAAGGGTGAAAGGATGAGTTCATGGTGTTATTTTTCATGTTAGAATCATATAGAGTACATGCAAAAGTTTGGTACCATGCTCATAGGCTTATGAGGGTTAGAAATCAGATGATCTCATATAGTATTATCATTAAGGCAATTTAAAACTCAAGTGAAGTATGTACCTCTTATTAAAGATGGCCAAAGTGAGAAAAAGTAGCAATTGAATCAAATTTAGTTAATGTACATGCTAGATATTGGTTAATTAGGGTTTTAAGCTAAGTAATAATTATTAGAAATCAAACATTCTAAAACTAAATTCTGAAGTCATCAATTGATCCCTTCCTGCGACCCTGTCGCCCTCCTTGTTACCATGACAACTTCAGCGGTTTCTAGCTTTTGTTCCCGATATTGGAGTGGATGTGACTTAGTGTTCATTTCTCAACTGAGTAAGTGAAATCTTCAAAAACTGTCAAGGCCAGATCTAGCCCCTGAAATGAATTCCAATAGCTTACAGTGCAGTTAGTTCTCATCAACCAAGGTACTCCCATAACCCCCCTAAGCAAATGAAGCTCAATCACTGTCATTCGCATTTCATTTGTTAATGAGATTCTTGGAAATCTTTCTAGGATTGTTTGCGACTGGCCTTTAGGAATCGACCATTTTGTTAATAATTTGGGAGGGGTTTTGCCAGCCAGCTCAACCACTATTATTTCCCTGACAATTGACACCACCTCTGGGTGTCTAATTACCAACGAACGCTATTGCTCATTTATTGATAATGGATTGATAGGAGCAGTGTCACTCGGGTTAGTCCGGCTAACCTCAGATCATCAAACCAATGATAGTACTCTACTGTACTATGTTGCGAGTAGGGTTCCGATGCCATCAACCATCCTGTGTGCTAAGGTAGCCATATCGCTCTGTCAGAAAGCACTGAGCATATTTGAATCAAGAAGTAGTTGAAAGTTCATCTCTGTGGGGAGAATTAGCTCTCCAAAATAAACCTTAATTATAAATTTTGGTGGAGTAAGGTTCTATAGACTCTAGCATCTCCACATAGCACTTCGATAGGCATTAGATGCACCATGTTCTAGAGTTTGTGAAAGAGTTAGAATCAAGATTTGGCATCAGTGTGCTCTAGAAATGAAGTAAAGCCCTAACCTCAATTTCCTTCTACGTTGGGAGAATGGTGGAAAAAGAAGTGTGCATTATTAGGATAGATAAGCACCGACCCACGTCTTTTGATTTTGGGTTATTTAAATAAGTTAAAATTCTAGATTTAATTTTCTTATGTTAGTTACTAAATAAATTCTAAGCCTATAATTTAATTAATTGAAACATTCCATTTAAATTAATGAAATATTTCATTCAATTTTATCCAATTCTAATGATATTGTATATTATTTTGTTCAAAAAATATGATGAATCTAATTATGCAATAATATTTAACTTTTTATAATTTAATTTCATAATTAAACCTAAATTACCCTAGAATTAGATTAGTGAATATTGATAGACCTAAAATTAGATGTATGTGCTTGCATGTAAGTGTACATAGTATGAAGTAATATGAGATAATGAGATCCTGAAATTTATTATCCTCTGAGAATGGTGTGTGTTTATTACTAAAGTGTACTTCTTTTCAATAGTATTTAAACTACAAGTAATTGAGAATTTTGTTCTAAGTTAATCTAGATTTGTTCTAAATTGGTTTCTTAATCAATTGGATAAAATTGAGAAAATTTTGGTTTCAAACATGCAGCTATATTATTAACACATGCGAGAGCATTCTTCTACAAATGTCATACTTATTATTACATCACTTCATTTAACAAGAAGCTAAATTTTAACTCTATCTAGTGCTATCTTGAACACTAGATGGTTTGAATTAAGCACATTAGATATCCTTGTGATCTTTTTATAAATGAAAGTTATCCTTACATATAAGTGATAAAATTGATATTTTATTTTATGATAACAAGATATTGATTTTATTTATGGATCACATGCTTCTACTCTTGATTTAGTTAAGGTAATTGGATGCGAAGCTACATTTCTCATGGCTTATCGTGCTTAGTTATCTTGATTAAATTATGAGTGAGCAGTGGAGCTGAATAGATGGGCCTTGGCATCACATGCATCAAACCTATAACTTAATATAAGGATAAGAAATAACCTACGTGAACTTATGTCACTTCATCCACTACCTTACATACTATCCCTAGGTGTTATGGATTGAGTTATGGAGTTCAGAGAATTACTTAAATTGTTCTTATTTGCTCAGATGATCAAGTCTTTTGATTTATAATTTATACACAAGCAATTATGCACAACAAACTTATGTCATATCATTTACAGTGTAGACTCTCTAGATACATAATCCTTAAGTCAAGACGATCATCAAGCACAATAAAATTTTCATATATTATCATTAATAATATTCAAAAGATAATTTTTATTATAAAGAACTATTGATTCCATAAAAATATATAAAACAATTTTCAAGCTCTAAATCATGTCATTTTATTAAAGAGAAATTATCATACTCGTGCAAGATATAAACTAGTTACATGTTCTTCGCCAAACCCTCCCCAAGGGGGTTTAAGATGCCATCACAATGAATAAAATAAGAACAATACATGATTTAGCAAAAGTGTACATTTCATTCTACAAGATATATTTAGAAAGCAATAGCTAAGTTAGGAAGATGATATACAAAAATTGTTTTTGGCATTCACTTTTTCTTATCCTTCTTCAATACCTTGCTCCTTACTCTTGTCACTATATTTCTCATTGCTTTCGCTGTTGCCTTATTCCTTTGGAACTTTCTTTGATTAAGGTCCTTCCCCTTAAGGCTGTAATTAGCATAATGATTAAATAACCATTATTTTCTCCTTTTCATTTTTCTTTAAATAACTCTCCCACTTCAAACATTATCTCCAAATTCTGCTTTAATTTCTCCTTGAATGAACTCCTTGAAAGTTAAATTCATTAAGTTCATATGCTTAGAGTATTCTTTTATTCCATCTAGAAATTGAAGAATCAGCATTTTATCTTAATTTTGGAGTTGGTAGCTAGAGGAATTATGTGATTTTGACCTTTTACATTCTCTATTTGTTCAAGGCTTTAATGCAAATTCATCGACAAATGCTATGGCACACCGTGGCACTGCGGTATACTGTTGTACTATGGTCTCGATTCGTCTAGCACTCTGGTGCATTGTAGAAATATTCATTTAGTTTTTATCTGATGCCGCGTGCCGTGGCGTTATGGTTTCGGTATTATGGCGATGTAGCGAGCATCTTGCGATTTGTCCAGCGCTGTAGCATGCTATGGTGACCCACTTACAAATTTTTGTGTGGCAACGTGCCGTGGTACTCTTCTTCATGAAAATTCATCTTTTATGATGGTTCGATCATTTTAAGATGGAATAGGACAAAAGCCAACTAAAATAATAACTAAACTTACTAAAAATATATATTTTAGATGAGAAAATAATTATATATATGGGGCTCATCATACCCCCACACTTAAATTCTTGCTCATCCTCGAGTAAGTTATTAAAAAAGTTTTTTGTAGTAATTGAATTCTATGAATGAGAATTACATTAGAATTATTCTGATTTGGTAGTTGTAGATCAAGTCTACAAAATCAAGTCATTAGTTCTTTTGTGGTTAATGCTAAATAAAAATTAAATCAAGTACTTTCAGATTTACTTTTAGCTAATCCCAACTACTCTCTCTTAATTTTATGATTTTACAAATATAATTTGAGAGAACCTTGGTTGTATTTAAGAGAATTAGTTCAATGGTCATTTTAGAGATTTTTATATGCTCCCTCTTATAATATGTAATGATTTTCTCATTGAAAAAGATATTTTTCTTCATCTCTTTTATATTTTCTCATCTCCTTTTTTTTATGGGAGAGATATTTTTTTTCATCCTATAATACTCATTATTATTTTTTTTAATATGTTGAATTTAGTGCATGCATTACATCCATAAGGTTGTACAGAAGCTTAGCAAATTTCAAATTTAATCGCTAGTTCCATTTTTTTCTTTGCAATTTTTACTCCCCCATATTTATTTTATTTCATCATTTTAATTAAGTTATGAGTTTTAGTTGGTTAGTTTATCAAGTTAATCCAACAAATCTTTCTTTGTTCATTAAAATATTTATTTAGACATCTATCACTAATCCAAAACATATGAAGCACAAAATTAGAATTTGGTTTTCAAATCCAATTTTTGGAAGATTAAATTCTTTGATTGATCAACTCAATTATCAAATCACTAGTCTTAATTATTACTCTTAGATGAATAATTTAATGGATGACTACATAAAATAAAATAAAAAGACTAAAACATAATGCATCAAAAATAAAACTATAAAACTAATTACTGAATTGAAAATAACTTACTAGGAGTTCTAAAGTGTGAAACAACCTTGTAGAATAATGGTAGACTGTCGTTACTGCAATCATGCTTGAGATTTATCATGCTCCATTATTGATACACACATATATTACATAAAATTTGAAACAAACAAGAAACAAAAATATAAAATTATTTGTTAGGTTGCCTTCCAACCAGCGCTTATTTAATGTTCTCGACCAGACTAATAAAAATTTATATCCTTTTAGAATTTCTTTTCAAATTTTCATTAAGGATTTTGGATGTGCACTAGCTTGTTTAATAATATAATCTTTTTGGATGTTAGTTATACTATATTTTCTCTTCTAAACCCAACCTCTATCATATAACTTACAATAATTTTTCTTTTGTCTCTTCATTTCATTCTTCTCATATATCACCTTATGTCTTTTATCCAACTCATCAAATTTATAATTAACCTCATTCTTAGTTTCATTTTGTAAAAAGGCATTGACAGATCGAAATTACATAGTTTGTGCTTACATGCAAGTGTATGTGGTTTAAAGTAATATATGATAGTTAGATTTTGATATTTATCATCCTTTGGGAACGGCGGGTGATTTGTTACTATTGTATATCTACTTTTGATAATGTCTAAGTAATAACAATTCTAAATTAACTTAGTTTTGTTATCAAGTTGAGAAAATTGGGGAGAGTTATGGTTTAAACATGCAGTTCATCATAGCTGTGTGCATAATTACTCTCTTTTTAATTCCATTTCGTAGTTGAGTTATTTACTTTTCATTTTATTATCAAGAAATCTAGCTTCTCAAATTAGATGCTGAGTTTTATTGGATTCTACCTAGTGCTTAAGATGAACACACTTAGGTTAAATCTCAGCACGTAGATATATTTATGATCATTTTATGAGTGGAAAGCCTTCCTAATTCTAAGTGATAAAATTCACAATTCAATTTTATGATCAAGTGGTCTTGATTCCATCTATAGCTCACACGCATCAACTCTTTATTTAGCAGAGGAAATGATTTGCAAAGCTAAATGAGCTTATGTCACTTCGCTCATAGCTTAACAGCTCAATTATCTCACATAAATCAAAGGTGTGCAATGGAGCTCTATAGATGGGTCTCGGCTCACATGCATCAAGTCCATACCTTAACTTGGGGTTTAAAATTATCTATGTGAGCTATGTCACCTCGTCCACTACCTAACATGGCTCATCCAATAATTATTGACCGAGCTATGGATCTTGGAAACTTTTCATAATTTTTTCTTGACCCAAATGATCAAGCAATTGCCTAGTAGTTGTGCACAAACAATTTTCTTATAGTGAATGATGTCACATTCATTCTTGGCGTTAATGCTCAAAAGTGCACAAATTCTAAAAATGGTGATTTTTGAGCTCGATGAGGTTTTCCTTACATTTATTAGTTTAATAAAATTTCAAAAATATGCATCATTCAACAACTAATTACATTCAATCATTCATATAAAGCTTAAGCTCAAATTTGCATTTCATTATAAAGAAAATATTTTACATGCACACCTTCTAAGATTTACAACATGGTCTGACCCTACCCTCCCCAAAAGGGGGATTTATGCTACCATTACAATAAAAGCAAGAAGAAAGCTATAGAAAATAATAAGCACATACATTGCACGTATAAGAAATATGAACAAACAAATTTAGTAAATAGTATAACACGTAGGAATAGCCGTAGGCATTCTCTCCATCTTCTCTTCTCTCCAACTTCTGTATTCTCCCTTGCTTTCCATGTTTTTCTCCTTTAAAGTTGCAACAACATTTTTGGTTCTCCTTAAAGGTTAGGGTGTCCCCTTAGAAATGGTGTTTTTCCAAAATGAAAATCAGAACCTTTTTTAAGCTTTTGTTCTTATCTTGTATAATTTCTTCTCTAGCCTTCTCTCCTTCAAGCAACCCTTAATTTCATCTTGAGAATTAGAGTTCAATCAATCTTTATCCATTTATTAAGATCTTCATTGCTTGCAATCAATTTTGGTGTGGGAAACTAGATAAATTAAAATTTTTGGCCTTCCCAATGTTGACTTAAAGTTGGTTTTCAAGGAATAGTTCTAGAGTGCGCTACAGCAAGCTGTAGTGTAAGGTTATCAGCCCAGGCAGCATTGTGGCACAATGTGGCGTCTGGGTCTTGGGCAAATGGGCGCCGCGGTGCGTTGTGGTGCTTGAGACAATGGATGGCCTAGTGCTGGAGCATACTGTAGTGACAAGGCTCATACATCCTGGAGCTATGGAGTGTTGTTGTGCCTAGTATATTAGAAAGTCTTAGAATTGTGGCAAGATACAATAGCCTGGATCAGTTAGCCTAGTGCTTGCCTGCACTATGGTACTGAGGAGTGTTGTAGTGCTTGGGTCTGAGGAGTGTTGTAGCGCTTGGCGTAATAGCAAGTTTTGGCACCGCAGCGCGTTGTAGTAGCTAGGCTCGTACAGCTTATTGTTGTGGTGTGCCATAGTGTATTGTAGTGCGTTATAGTGCATTTTGGCATTCTTCTTCACATAACTCTCTTCTTTTATGTAATTTAATCACTCTAGAGCTATAATGCCATAAAACACACTAAAACTACAACTAATCTTAACAAGAATATACATTCTAAATAAGAAATGGACTATATTTATTTAGTTCATCAAGCGTATAATTTAACTTTCTTAGGTTGTATTTATTCCAATCATTTCTCCACAAATTTAATTTGCACACAATCATGATCAAGATTACTAAGAGGATTATTAATGTTGGAGATGTTACAAATGGTTTTGACACCTTCACAACATTGTATCAACTTATTTTGTTCAATAACAATTAAAGTTTCACCTATTTCTAAATATTGAGGCAGATGCACCTAAGGTGTGTAGAAGATATAAGTTTCGTGTTGCATTTGATCAACTTTTTCTATTTGAAAATATTGTTGTATTTTCAAATAGTCTAAATTAAATTGATACTTTAACTCTTTATTATTGTCATTTTTTGATTGACTTAAATTTTCTTCCCCACACATTGGCACTTCTTGGGCTAGTTCTTTTATATGCTCATTTTCAACTACTTCTTGGATAGGATTAACCAATTGCTCTAATATAAATTTTAACTGAGCCTCAATTCTCTTACATATATGCTCCAGATTCAACTCGTGCTTAATCAAGGTTGGCTTAGTTTCTTATATATAATTGTTCATATACCCATTAAACTCTTCCATTAATCTTTCTAAGTATGATTGCTCAATTGTCCAATTTATGTTATTATTATTCATGTCAGGGTAAGTGTAATAATGTTAGAAGTTGTGAGCATACTCAATATTATTAATGTGCTTTGTTCTTGAAGATGCAAAGGGTTATTTGTATTATAATCAAAACTTGAATGTGGTCCCCCGCACCATCTACACCAATTCGGATTGTTGTTGTGCATGACTATGAGATTTGGGTACTCCATGTAAGAAAATAAAAATAAATACTAAAAATAACAAAAAAAGGAAATGTTCAAATCATAATTTAGTTAGAAGTTTTCCTTAATACAAACAACTATTCCTCGGCAACAGCGCCAAAAACTTGACATACCTAAAATTAGATATCTGCACTTGTACACAGGTGTACGTGGTTCGAAGTAACATAGGATGATGAGATACTAAGATTCATCATCCTTTGAGAACGATGTATATTTGTACTAAATGATAATTCTTTTCAATAATATTTGAAGTACTAGTAATTGGAGTTTTTATTCTAAGTTAAACTAGGTTTCTCCTAAAGTAGTTTTTAATTAATTAAATAAAATTAGGGAAAGTTTGGTTTCAAACATGCAACTACATTATAAACCTGTGTGAGAGAATTCTTCTCCAAATATCATACTTACTATTACATTATCCAATTTATCATTTCAATTATAAGGAGGCTGAATTTCATTATTTTGATATTAATTCCTCATCAACCATATATAGTGCTATCTTGAACACTAGATGGTTCAAATTAAGCACATCAGATATCCTTGTGATCTTTTTATGAATGAAAGTTATCCTTAGTCTAAGAAAATATTCATATTATATTTTATGATCACAAGATCTTGATTCTATCTATGACTCACATGCTTCTACTCATGATTTAGCTAAGATAAATCAAAAGTAGTGAGAAGCATATAGTGAGAATTAATTGTTATAATGGCAACTTAAATCCCATTTTGGGGAGGATTAGGCTGAGAACCATACAGTGAGAGTATCCTTGTGCATGTATTAAGCTCTTGATTTAGTGTAATGAATTGAAACTTGTGCTAAATCTTACCTTTATTTATGAATAAATGGAAAATAACAATTAATTGAAATGAATTTTAAGAATTTAAATTTTATTACAAAAACTTTCACTATGTTAGATGATCTTCACTTATTTAAAGTATATACACCATAATCGTCAAATCCGTGAACTATCTGACATAAGTTCACTGAGCTTGATTGCTTGTGCATTTGCTTAAAATCAGAGATTTAATTCATCCAAGTTGTGAAAAACAATCGAAGGAATATGTTAGCTTGATGGCTTTATTATAGACACAAAGAGATAAGCATGTAAAGTGTATGATGTGATATAAGTTCATGTAGGCTATTGCTTTTCTCTATGTTAACTCAAGAATATGATGCATGTGACCAAGATACCCATTCATTGAGCCCCATTGCTCGCTAATGACTTTAACAAGACTATTAAAGCATGACAAGCTATGAGTGACATGACATAAACTCATTGAGCCTTGCTACTTGTAATCCTATCTAAGTCAATAGTGGATGCGTGTGAGCCATGAATGGATTAATATTTTATGGTCACCAAATAACTTGTAATTTTTATTACTTAGAAATAAAGATAATAATTGCCATAAAAATGATCACAAAGCTCTCTATGTGTTTATTATGAACCCTATGAAGTTCTATGTAGCACTAGGTAGGGCAAATGCATTGGAATAATTCAACCTTGCAACATTGGCCCTTAGATAGAAATTTGATAATAAATGAAATTGAAAATAATAAAATATTAAATTAAGAAAGTCTCATGCACAAGATTATGACTACTCATACATTCAAACCTAATTCTCATGAATTTTACTCAATCAATCACAAAATAAATTAGGATAATTTAGAGAAACATCAGGACTAAAAATAAAACCAAATATTCAATTGTTTAAACATTCTTAAAAGGAGGATATGTTTAGTAACAAACATACACATTCTCTGAGGATGATAAAATCTCGAGAACTCGTCATTCATTTATTACTTCAAACCACATGTACTTGCATGTAAGCGCAAACACTTATTTCTGGTATGTCAATCTCCTTCTACCTCATGAGACCCATAGTAGGCCTAATCTCGTTGCAATGCTTTAATCTCAATCTCAATTGATTTATGTTCTTCCCAACTCCATGGAACAGAGACTCTTCTCCCAAATATTTTAATGCTTAGTACAACCATTCTCATAGGGAAACCTTGCTAAGGATACAACACATATTTTATAGTTGATAACTCTACATAGATTTTACTTACTACTAGGTATAGAATGTAGTTATATCATTAGATATATAAGTAAACTTATAAAAAAAAATAAAAACATAGAGATCTAAATGTTGGATAATTCATAACATTGCAATTTATAACAATCACAAGGGCTATATTAATTTAAAAATATATCAAACTAATATAGAAGCTATTCAGTTTGAGCATGTAAACCTAAATCTATAAGAATTATGTTAAGATAACCTAAAGCACATTTAGAGCTAGTTTAGAGAGGATGCAGAGGTTAAGAGCTCCTACAAGGCTTCTAGAAATCTTCCTTAGGTCCAGTCGAAGAACTTCTTGAATATTTTGGTAGCTCAACAAAGCTTCTAGAAGGTCGTTGATTGTGCTCCAAGGATTTGGGTGTATGGTGATGAGCCCCATAATTATAGTCATTTTCTTATTTAGAATGCTTATTTTTATAAAAAATTAGTCATTATTTTAGTGTATTTTTATGTCATTTCAGCTCTGAAGTTATCAGATTACAAAAAAGATAAAACTAGATGAAAATGAACAATTCTACACGCTATAGCGCGCTGTGGCACGCCACAATGGCCTACACCTGAGAGGAAGGCCCCATAGCACATTATAGAGCCAAAATTATCAAGAGGAAGGCACTATAGTACTCCATAGCACATGACTCCCCGAGACTGAGGCACTACATCACATAATAGTGCCCAATGTTTTGAGACATAAGCACTACAACGCGCTGTAGCGTCAGAATTCTAGAGACTCAAGCGCTACAGTGCGTCGTAGCGTCCGATGAACAAAAAGGCAAGGCACTATAGCGCACCGTAGCACATGATGAATGGAAAGCAAGGTGCTCATGCATGCCGCAGTGCCCGATGAACAAAAAGCGATGCTCTACAGTGCGCGCAGTCAAACAATTTTGGAAACCTACTCTAAGTCAGCATTGGGACAACCAAAATTATTAAAATTTTCCATTTTCCCATAGCAAGAATTAATGTAAGGCATTACACCCCCTAATTTCCAAGAAAATAAGGGAATATAATTAATTGCAATTCCAAATTTCAAGAGGAAGAAATCTGACAGCTTTGAAGAGGAGAAGGTTGAATATAAGATTTTAATAGGGAAGATAAAAGACTCAGTAAGGGTTCTGATTTTGGTTAAGGAGGAGAAAATCTTCAGGAGGAGTTCCCAACCTTAAGGAGGAGAAGAAGGCTATGGTTTGAGGAGAAGGAAAAGCACAGCGAGCTAGAAGAAGGTAAGGAGCCCGAGGAGAGAAGAAAGTTAGGAGAACGCTAAAGCTATTCTTGAAGATAGTATTCTCAACTTATTTTTCTTGATATTTTCTTGTAAGAATAATGAAAATGCTTTGCATATCTTATATATTTATTTGTGTATTATTTGTGAGGGCTGCCCAAACTGCCTTTAGGATGGGATGGGCAAGAGCATGTAAGAATCATGGTATAATGTTTGTAACTCTTATAATAAATAAAAGGTCATTCAAAATATTTGAATATTTTATTATATGAACAAGTTGTAGAATAATGAATCTTTCTATTACAAATTTGTTACTACATATTTAAATGAAACTCATATTGAGCTTGATGATTGCTTTTTCCCAATAAGTTGTGCACTCTCGAACGTTAATGCCATGAATGATTGTGACAACATCCAATGTGCAAATATAGCCTGTGCACAACTTAGAAAAATAGTTTGATCATATGAGCATGAGAGAATATAATATAATATTATCTTGAGCTCCATAGCTCAGTTTATACTATTTGTGACATGAAATTGATGCATATAAGACAAGAACCACCTTTAGAGCTCCACAGCTCACTCTTGATTTATGCGAGGATTTTGAGTGCGTTAAGCTATGAGTGATGTGACCTAAAATCATTTAGCTGCGAAGCTCATTTCCTTAACTAAATTAAGAGTAAGCGCGTATGAGCCATTACTGGAATCAAGATCATGTGATACTTAACTAAAATTGAGTATTTTTTTGCTTAGACATAAGAGATAACTTCATTTACTAAAAAGATTACATGAATGTCTATGTACTGAGATTGAACCTCATTGTGTTCATCTCAAAGCACAAGATAAGATTTAGGACATTTAATGTATGAATTTAAGAATACTAAATCTCTTGATAATAAAATCTTGAAAAACTTGACTTACTTGACATAGAATTGAGAAGAAGAGTAACTTGTATAAATCATGATAAACTGCATGTTTAATCTTAACTCTCCCCAATTTTCCAAAATTGTTTCAAAACCAAATTAATTTAGGAATCATAAATAGGAACTCAAAACAACAAAATTGATTTCTAAGACATTGTTGAAATTAAAAACACTATAATAACATATATAAACATTATTTCTAGAGGACAAAAATTTTTTAGATCTTACCATCCCATATTACTTCGGACCATGTACACTTGCGTATGAACGCAGACATACATTTTTAAGGTCTATTATATGGGAGAAGCATGTGGATTTCAATGAGAAGAATTAGAGATCTCTGAGGTTTCTGGAGGCTTGTGAATTGTTAAATGGAAGAAAGGCAAGCTTGGAGAGGGGATTTAAAGAGCTCAAAGCAGGTTAAGGAAACTTATAGGTTTCTTGCTTTACGAGAATACCCACTAATCCTAATAGATCAAATCTAGGCTTTCTGCAGATTAAAGTGATAAGGAAATGACATGGCACAGATGCTTACATTCTTAGAAGATTCCTAGGACCGCAAGAGGTCGTGGGAGGCATATTTATGATGGGTTATTATTTAAAAAATTTGATTTGTCAGGTGATAGATCGAGGAAGATGAATAGAGAGTTGTCCAATCTCCACCATCGATCTCATCAGACAGTGCGATCATCTTTACCCTTAAATAAATCCTTGGGTTGAATCTTTGTCATTTGATCCATTCTAAAAGGATGTCGTGACTCAGATCTACTTCACACTATCTATTAGGCAAACAATGAGGCACATGAAATCATAACTCCATGGTTTGAATTCACCCAATTTAATAATCAAATTATTAAAATATTGAATGTGGTTTTACTATAAAAGAAATTCCAAATGAAGGTTGTATATTTTTCTCCATTTTAATTCTAAAATACAATAAAAATTCCCCCATAACATATTTTGATGTGAATAATTCAAATATGCAATTAGTTACAAGATTTAATGTCAAAATATTTTTTATAACTTTTTTTGGATTTAACTCCATTAAATGTTATTAAAATATTTAAAAATATTTTTCTTGAATATTTCCATTTCAAATGCCTAAGAAAGTTATCTAATGATGATTTTATTATAACACTCCAAACTCTTAAGCATTAATGTATTGTCTACTTCGACCTTAAAGGCCTCATAATTTTGTCCTTAGATGCTAACTCTCATCAGGTCACCCATCCTGGGAGTACTCCCACATGAGCATCCTTAACTTTAGATTTCTTATCAGGAACTCCACCATTATCTAAAAAGGCACCTCAATATTTAAGAATTATGGTTAATACTACTTAAGAGGATCGTTACATTCTCCTAACTTAATTAATTGATATCCTCATTTGTATCTACACACATGTCCAATAACCATCCATTAGGTAAATAGAACTAGAGGTGGCTCCTACAGGCTCAAGAGGTACTCGCAACCATGTAGCACTTTAGCCATCATGGGTTTAAGAAGTTGTTCACATAAAGTGGTAATTTGCATTGTATAGAACTTATCTCCTATTTGACACCCTATGACTTGGTCTGATATAATCTATAATAGCCCAAAGTTCAAAGCACTAAAATATTATATGCTATAACCTTAAAGGCCTCATGATTTTATCCTTAGAAGATAATTTTACAGCAAGTCCCCACCCTAAGAGTGCTCCCACCTGAGCACCCTTAACTTTGGAGTTCTTATCAAGAACTCTACTATTATCTGAAAAGATATCTCGATGTTTAAGAATTTTACTTAATTTTACTTATGTGGGTCATTACATTTGTAGTCTCACTAAACTTCATTAATCTTAAACAAGTCCTATAATGACTAATTATTATTATAGTTTGAGGTTAGGATAATAAAATGTTAGTAAGAAAATAAAAAGAGAAAGTAAGCTAATAACCTAACTCATCAAAGATAAGCAATAAATTTGGTACCATTAAGCACCAAGCAAAGGAACACCAATTTACCATTAAAATATTTCATTTAACCATTCAATTATATTATCTCTTAGTCCATAATCATAGGTTTTACAAGCTGCTTGCCCTAAAAGTTTTAGAGGAAAATAAGGAGGGAAAAAGTAGAGAAAAAATATAGAGGTAAAGAGATAGTACATGTAACAATCATAAGTTGTTACCCTGATTAATTCTCAGCTTAATCAAGCATTAGTTCTAATCATATTGCTTTTAATATATCAAGTTAAGCCAACCTTGAAAGTTTGAAGTTAATTGAACTTCCCTAAGTCAATTTAGCATCTTGATCAGTCTAGATGCACAAAACTAAACCTAAAATATTTTGATCTCAGAATTAAACTCTGATTGCAATTTTGAATTATTTACCCCCAAATTAGCTAGGGATGAAAGTTGGGTAAAATTTAGAGATCATTTAGACCATAATTCAATTTAAATTATAATGGTCTAATTATATTCTAGGGTTTCCAACAATTCAAATTTGCATATATATTCCTTTAAGCAGATTAAATGGCCGGGATCCGCTGTGCGGACCACGGGCGATCCACTGTGGAGCCCGGGTCGCACGACAGCGGTGCTTCCACTGTATCCACCATCTATCCTATTAATCAGACGGCTAGGTTTCAGATTGGCGGAATCGCGGATTTACCGTTAGATTGGTCCCATGAATCATACATCATGGATTTAAGCAGATATGGCCATTAGGATATGAAGGATCAGGACCATTGCGCCTTTCTGATCGATCCATCAGATGGCTCCAGACCCTCCCGCTATTGCTCGCCTTCGTCTACCTCTCGCCCGCACTCAACAGAGAAGATCCGAAGGATTTTCCAACATTCTGGCCAGTCCCCCACTCCTAATTCTAGCTCAACATAATCGTTAGGAGCTTCCCATTTCAGTTAAGCTCCTTAGATGGGCCTCTTGGCCCGAGGGGACTCAATTGAAAATTTGAGAGCTCTCGGTGATCCGAGCTATCGGGCCACCTCCAGCCTAATCCCTCAGTGCTAGAACATTCCCAAACTTCTGTCGATGCTATAAATAGCCTAAGCATTCCTTCCTATAGCTCCTTGCTGTTCATTGAAGAGGAGTTTGAGTTTGCCATTGTTTCCTTTCTCGAGCTCCCTAGGTGTCCCTGGCACTTTTGAATTGTTGATAGTGGGCTCTCTTAGTATTCAGGACCCCTGTGTGCTCTTTTGAAGCTATGCAACCAGCGATTTGCTCTGTCTTTTGTTTCCAGCTTCGTCCAGTCAATCCAGGTAACCTTTTTCTTCCACTATGAGTCCAATAGACTCACATTCTTCTTCTCTTTACTTGTGCAATTATGTATCTACCGTTATCAGATTGATAGAGTCTGGCTAGTTAGAGCTCAACCCAGTGTATAGTTCTGGTTCACGTGATTTCTGCAATTTTCAGAAATCAGTCCAAGAAAGGACCTGCGCATATGGACGCACTCAGCCCTTCCTAGTATAGGGTTATGGTGCGTCTGGCTATACTGATGGTGTAGCCATCAAGTTCTGGTCCTAGCATGGTTCTTGTGAGAAGAATTTCCCCTTATAGTGAAGGCCCTTAATTGGGTACTCACCCAAATTGGGGAGAGTAGTACCCCAACCATCCCATCCTCCCCAGTTTGCAATTTAGGGTCCTCTGGATGTGTCTGAGAACACTGAAAGTGTAGGGATTTGTCTGAGGCTCAGGCATGTCCCGGAGCCTTAGAATTTTATGATTAGGGTTAACCCAAATTGCAAGTTGTCCGGGGATGGAGGAGCGTGGAAGAAGCACAATGCGAGCCGGGTCAGACCCTGACCCGTGCGATTTTAATTTTGGGCCCGCGGTTAATATTAATAATAATTGGATTTATTTTCCTTAAGGAAAATAATCCAACTATTTAAACCGCAGGAAAATATAATTGGAAAATGCACATTAAATTAATGTGATAACTTTTGTTCCATTGGTCCAAACCCTATAATATTATATACCAAAATGATCAAAAAATCATACAAAAAAGAATATAAAATATGATTGAACTTTCAATGGTTGGATTTTATGTTTAGGCTTAATCATTACAGATCTTAATTAGGGTTGATTAGCATGTATACTTAGCCAAATAGCATGATTTAGGTGCCATTATGTTCCTTATGCCTTGTAAAATGCATGTGCTAGGTGGTTTAATTTATTGATTTATGTATTCTTAATTATGCCCTAATCTTGTAATTGCATGATTAGTAAAAATTAGGGTTTCTGATAATCCAAACATAGTAAACTTAGTCTCTGATTGCTCATATAAATAGATAGCATTTAATTCAAAAGTTTCATGAATTTCTAATGGTTGGATTTGTAATTAGGTGCTAATCCATTTATTTTGTGTTAAGGTTTGATTAACACTAATTACCTTCTATTTTTTGCGAAGTTCTGTTATTTAGCTTT
Organism: Gastrodia elata; assembly: GCA_016760335.1. Classification (NCBI taxonomy): domain Eukaryota; kingdom Viridiplantae; phylum Streptophyta; class Magnoliopsida; order Asparagales; family Orchidaceae; genus Gastrodia; species Gastrodia elata. Next base: position 30,041,707 of record CM028683.1, on the reverse strand, counting down.
CATAAAAGTACTATGATTGTAAAGAGCCTATTATGTGAATCTTAAACATTTAATTTAACCAATTTGATTAAAGTAGCAGAATTTTTTAATTAATCTTAAGAAATCTTAAGATCTTGATCAAGTGAATTATACTTGGTTAAAATCTGAGATTTCCACCAATAATATACAAATAATACACTGAGTCGACATTTGATCTATAAATCAACAATTGGTCTTAATTGGATAAGAATAGGGGTTAAACCCTAACCTGTTTAATTAAGATCTGAATACTTAATCACTTAATCAGATAACTTGATTGTAAGATAATTTAATTGATATTATTCTAATAATGCATCTAATTTGATATTAATCTTTAATCATTGAATTAGAAGTACTAAAATTAATAATGAAGTTATCTGATTAAACCATTTGAATCTAAGCTTTAGATTCTTGATTTTCTCTTATATAAGACTAGTAGCATAAGATGGTTAATGAAACTATAATGATTTATAAAATGACCTAACTTTAATAATATCTTTAATTTTATCCTATGATTGTAGAAAAGGATGTGATCAGATGGAACTAATCATCCAATTTGATCACTTTTATCCAAGTTAATAAGTAAACCCTGAATATTTAACTTAAGTGGTAGATGAGTGAGATCATAAGGATCTTGCTTTAGGAGTCCTTTAAAATGTTTAAAAGCCTAAAAGAATGTTACACCTTGAGATAGGTAAGACTTTTTGTGACATATTAAGGTAGGAACTTAGGTAATTCTCCCCAACCATAGAAGTTGATCTTAAACCTTGAGGTAGAATACACCTAAGATATTAGATTGAGATTCTCCCATGTTGTAGTAACCTATGTTGAGTGACCTTTTTGTCACATCCTTGGAATCTTATATAAGACTCACCCAATTAGAGTAAGGATTAATAGTGTTGGATAAGACCTTGGTGATTAAATAAAAATTGGCTGAGCTTGGTTTATTAGTTGATTATGATCTTGCATACCCATGGTACTGAATCACTTTAGTAATATGCAGGTTTAGACGAGTCATTCCAATATAGACTTCTGACCAGGTGCTTCCTACAGGTTAAGCCGAATACAGTCCCACTAGAGTAAATTGTCCAAACTTAAGAGAGTGAGCTAGAATCTTAGTTTGGGTGAATAATAACTACAAAAGAGTTCTGCCTCTTATCTTGTGTGCGCCTCAATAAGTGCAGTTATAAGCAAACTAAGTGCTAAATTCACCTTCCTGAGAACATACAACCATGTGTATACATCCATTCCAATTGATGACTATAAGCAAAACTCTTTAAACAAGAAGAACTAATTAGTGAAAGTAAAATTTAAGAGTCATAATCCTTTTATCATGATTACTCACAATGGAGACATTTGAGTCATAATCTGATTTCAAGTATTTCTGGATTTCTCTTTTGATTTAACTCATATAGTATAGAGGCATGAGCATGAGCATAATTGAGATGCATGAGTATCAATGAGATGATTGAATATTAGTGATGACATATGAGCATCAGTGATGAATTATGAGTTACAGAATGTTGCATATATCAGCGGGGGAAATTCAGGATGTTGAGACATTGTAGTAAAATTTCCCAATATGATGTATGTGGACATTAGATTGTATAGCTCATAATAGTTCAGTGATAGTTCAGTTGATATCGATAACATACCGTGTTGTGGCATATTTGGATGCATGATTCTAGTGGCATATAATACAATTTAAATATTCTTACATCAATTTCATAGCATACATTGTTTTTATTCACTTTTAGCTTTTAGTGTACAATCAGCTTGTGTTATTCAGTTTTATACAGTTTCAGCTATTTAGCTATCTTTACAGTTTCTCTAATGCAGTTTGTTTACTTTACTATTTGATTGCACATATTTTAGAACTGTTTAGTTTAGTTCGATGTGTTGTTGGCACCTTGCCCCCTTAATCCACAATCATTAGACTAAAGAGTGGAGAGTTACTTTGGCAAATCCCTTACTTAAGATTGGATCAGGTATAAACCCTGAACCACTAGTAAGGAAGAGATAAGCCACTACATACAAGCCATAAACTCAGTCACTAAGCGAATACAAATCAGAGTGCAGAAGTAAAGTAAAATAAATACACATCCAGTTTATCACAAAAAATAGGAAAAGTGCAATATACAACTCAGAGTATAAAGTACAGTAATAACAAATACAATTAAGGTACATGTATTATTACACCATTTAATAAATAGTTCAAAGGACTAAAATAAAATGTCTCTCATCCTCACAATATATATAAAAGAAAACTAAGAAGCTTCTGGTTCTCCCTGCTGATGCTCCTCTTTAATGTAAGGCTCCTCCTCTTCAGCACCCAGCTCCTCAAACTTATCTAAATCTGACATTGTTGGTTTCACAATACTAGGGCCCCAGCTAATAAAAAAAAAATCTTATTAGACAATTATCTAAGTACATTTTAGACTGAATATTATACATGAATTATTAATGTCACCATTTATACATACAAACTAAAATAAATATCTAGCATAGGAGCAGTAAGTATACAAATAGCAGGATAAGTTATAAATACAACATTTATAACTAAACATGGTTTGAGGCAAAAAGGCACACCTTAAGGTAAACTAAGTAAGGATAGGCATATATACATAATACAGTAAGTAAAAGTACTAAAAGAAAAATCTAATCCTAAATATGTTGATGATCATGTGACATATACTGATTAAAATAGTGAATCAGAAAGTGGTACACATAGTATGCAGCAAAATATTGCATCCTATAAATATGTACAAGTGAGCAGGTAAGTAAAATACAGCTGATTGAAAAAAAATGCATAATTAAAATAGCAAGCAATAAACTAAAATAGAAATAGGTATGTACAACTGCCATATCAGAAAATTGGCCAATCAGGCCCAGACAAATATTCCCAAAGCCTTTCTAGGTTAGGGTAGATAAAACAGAACATCAGAACTAAAGAGGCAGTAAATACAAATGCATAACCTCTTAGTTATTTTATTTTTGTTTCTGTGGACACATCCAAAAATAGCTGAGGAGTCAAGCACGTCAGCAAGACTATATGGGTTCCAAGCTTAACACACACTACTCAATGAGTAATATTAATCATCTTTATTACTCCTTACTCATATCCATTAGATTAAATGTGCACCAGAACCTACCAGAACATAACTGAACCCAATGCAATTGTTATCCTAATTATTCAATGTTTTCATTTTATGCATAAAGTTTTCTACATGACATGTTCAAGAAATCAAGCACAAAATACAAGAAATGTGTAGCAGAAAAATCAAGTAGTAAGTAAGGGACTCTTCTATATATGGTGACACTATAATTATCTAATTAAATCATTCTAACTATTCTAAGTTACACAAGTTTAGGATCTATAATTTTTATTATTGAGTGTAACTTAGAAATACAACCTTATAAGTTAAAGCAATTAAAATTGACGAGGCTCTAATTTAATTCAATCAAAATCAACTAAATCATCAAGACCTAATTAATGAATTCAGACGTTCTATACTAGGATCTGATCAAGATCTCCTAAGCTAAGGATTATGAGTTAAACACCACAAGATTGGAGTTAAGCTCATAATCCAAGGGTAAAGTCAAAGGATCTAAGGTGAACTAATGATCGAGGCAAATCCTATTAAGCAAAGTTAAGCTTAATAGGATGATTCTCCTATTCTTAATCTAAGGTCAAAAGATAAAATAATTAAAATGAAATTATAGAAAATCTTGAAACTAAAAAAATCAAGGATTCATTTATTGAATAACCCCGTTATTCGATAAATGAAATCTAACTTAAGATCTATCCTTAATCCTAAGGAACAGATCCTAATGTGAAGTGAGGATTCCTAATGAGCTTCTAATGAAGAAACTTAAGGAAATTCTAAGAGTTGATTGAATTTATTTAAATTTAACTTAATTTGCTAATTTTATTTAATTAGTAAAGTTAAGGGCAAATTTTAGGTAGGGCATTTTATCCTTAGAAGTTTTCAAGCCTAATTTAGGATTCTTATCAAATTATTCATATTGAGAGGTTTATAACTTAAATTGATCCTAATTCAATTTTATTACTGATTCTAATGATTTAAAAGGTATTTTAAGGGTTAAGAATACTTAATCTAAATTTTGGGCAAAATGACCATTTTGCCCTACTTAAGGGTCCAAAAGCAACATTTTGATTTAAGAGTCCAAATTGGAATTTCTTATTAACAAATGATTCTTTACTGTCTAACATGAAGATAGACAGTACGTATACCAAATTTGGATAAAAAATGAGTCATATAAGTCCAAACTAGGGTTCTTAACCTAAGGGGTATTTTAGTATTTTGCACCTAATGGAATATAACTTTTTTGCAGTTTACTGTTGGTTGCTATTTAAGGAGTCCATAAAGTTCAAGAGCACTAAATTCTGAGGTTAAATGGCTAAGTTATGGGTGTTCTAAGATTACAGGGCAATTCGATAATTTCCCTAGGGTCAAGGGGGCAAAAACTAAACTTTTTTATTTGAGGTCCAAATTCAGCAAACTCAGTATCTATAGCTTTCCTATAACACACTGAGTACTTTAACTAGGAGTAGACCCAATTTGAACTTTAATTGGTCAAGTTATGACCTAACTAAGGTTAGGGGTATTTTGGTCAACTTATGATTTTTAGGGTTCATAACTTAAATAATATTATAGATTATTATTGCCATGGAAATTCTAAGCTATCTAGCATTTTGAATTTTCTGATTTTGAGTTTAATTGACTAAGTTATGGCTAAAATAAGATCTAGTATTTTAGGGTAATTAGTGAGGGTCCTAAAAGTCATTAAGCAAACTAAGTATCCAATGGCAAAATTAATACTATCAAGGTGTTCCTAATATTCTTCTAATTACTTTAAGACTCATATTGACTAGGTTTGGGTCACTAGATACAAAGTTATGAGAGCTTGAAGTTTTGGTATAAGTGAGAGGATGTCCTAAAATATCACTATATTATCTAAGTGTTCTATAGAAAAATTAATACTACTATTAAATTCCCTTTGATTTTGTGAGCAAAATGAGATATAACTTGAGTTTATTTGGATTTATGGATTAGGAGTTATGAGCAATTAAAGTTCTGTAAATAAATGTATTCAATTTAAATTAATTAGGCTTACTATTTGAATTATTAAAACATAATTTAATTAAATTTAATTTAACAGAATAAATAATTAATTAAAACGACGCACGGGTCCCATCGTTTACACGTGGCAAGTCTTCAGTGGCGGCAGCGACGCGAGCGGGAAACAATGGGGCCCAATGCTGATGCATGCAGCAGACACGGGCCCCGCGGCTTTTCAAAATCCGCAGGAGACGGTCCCACCAGACAAGCCGGCTGCTGACGCGTGGTAGCCCATGGTTACGCGACGTGGGTCAGGCTAACCCGACCCGACCCGAGGTATTGTGACTCTACCCTCCCGCTTCCGCAGACCGCAGGCTGGGGCACGCTCTATCGGGTGTTTCTGGCAGTGGTGAAGTCCGGCCCGAACGACCGCGTATAGACAATGAAGAGGACTTCATGAGGGGAGTCGAACCGAGACTGGAGGTGGTCAGGGGTATGCGTAATCTCAAACCCTTGCGGACTACCAATAGGACGAGGATACGAAGTATCCCTAGCTAATTCGACTGTAGATAATTTGCTCATTTAGGCGCACTTGGGTTCGATCAAGCTGATCGAATCCGATAGATGATCGATCAATGACAAGAAATTGATATGCGAAACTGAAATTTTGCGAATCGAGCAAGATTTAGCGTGTTTAGATGTACCTTAGTGGACGACGCAAAGGAAATTTAGGATTCGAGGTGCGGTAGATTGTCTAGACGAATTTTGAGCTCGTGCTAAAACCCGAGGTTGGCTACAATCTTGCAGCTTAAGGGGATCGGACGGACTCGCCGATGGAGGCCCTCGCGCGGCGACTGGTCGACCGCGGTGGCACCTGCTTGTCGTGCGCTGCGTGGTTCATGTGCGACTGGGTATGGAGATGGGAGCGTGCAAGCCATTCGATCATGTGATCGAACGACAAGAGCTAATGGACCATGCAAGCGGGGAACGACACCGTTGGAAATTTAAATAAAATATTAATAATAACTTAATTAATTAAGTTAAATTCTGTTTTTATTAATTAAAATTAATTAATTTAATGACTCCTAAAAATTTCCAAATATTCACTCATAGCTAATTGAAGGGTGGGGAACACAACGATAAGGTTGGATTTTCGATCCGATAAGTATTTTATTTTCTTAATTTTCAGAGTATTTAAATATTATTAAAATATTCGACAAATTTTTGACGACTTCCGATTGCCTCCAAAACGTCACCCCTAGCTAATTTGGGGGCAATGAGCGCAATGGCGAAGTCTAATTTTCAATCTGAGGCTAATTTAGATTGGTCAAATTATAGGGTTTTTTGGATTTTCCCAATATTTTATCCATTTGACTCTTGATTTGGACTAGGTCTTGGTGGTGAACTCATAATAACCTAATTAGGGCATTAAGAGTGAGATTAGGATCTAGATTTATCATAAGTAACTTGGGTAACAACTTGGGTTGTTACAGGCTTCCCCACTTAAGAACGATGTCGTCCTCGATATCACTCAAGTGGAAAGAAAAAGGAAGGATAAAAGAAGATGAATTGAATTGAAATATTAAGGAATTAGGAAAGGTACCTAGATTTTCAAATAGACCAAGATACTTGGCTCTAATATCTGATTCTTTCTCCCATATGGCTTCAGCAGATATGCAATTCTTCCACTGCACTTTGACCATTGGGATGGAGCAGTTTCTGAGCTTCTTTTGGTCTCTCCCTAGAATCCTTATAGGTTCTTCAATGAACGATAAATATGGCTGGATTTCTATTTGAGGAGTAGAGATTAGGTGGTGAGATTCTCTTAGGCATTTTTTGAGAGACGATACATGGAATACATTGTGTACAACAGCAAAATCTTCAGGCAGCTCTAACTTGCATACTGCTGACCCAATATATTTTAAGATTTTAAATGGTCCAACATATCTTGGGATGAGCTTTCTAGAAACTCCAAAATGGTAGATAACTTTCATAAGACTGACCTTTAGGTAAACTAGATCTCCTTCTTGGAACTCCAGAGGACGATGATGGGCATCGTGGTATTTGCTCTGCCTATCTTGAGCTATTTTAGTCCTTTGCTGGATGAGCTTTACTTTTTTATTTGTCTCTTCCACTAACTCAGAGCCATACAACTCCACATCCCCTATTTCTGACCATGCTAAGGGAGTGGAATATTTTCTACCATAAAGAGCTATATATGGAGCCATCTTAATACTTGGTTGGAAACTAATATTGTACGCAAATTCCACTAAAGGAATATGATCTTCCCAAGAGCCTGAGAAATCCAACATGCAGAGGCGTAGAAGATCTTCTATAACTGATTAAATCTCTTTGAGTGAATATATATTTGAGGCTCTGATGGTCCGTAAAAATCGAGCACTGAATCCCATAAAGGTAGTGATGCCAAATCTTCAAGGTGAACACTGCGACAGCTAACTTGAGGTCGTGGATAGGATAGTTTCTCTCATGTGTTTTCAATTGACAGGAAGCATAAGCGATGACTTTCCCTTCTTACATTAATACTGCTCCCAAGCCTGACCTAGAGGCGTCAGTATATACTTGGTAGTTCAACCCTTCCTTAGGAAGAAATAGGACTGGGGCAGAGGTGAACGCATCCTTCAGTGCATGAAATGCTTCTTCACAGGCTAGAGACCATTCAAATGGCATTGCTTTCTGGGTTAACTTGGTTAATAGGACAGCTATCTTGGAAAAGCCCTTCACAAATCTTTTGTAGTAACCAGTTAGACCCAAGAAGCTTCTGATGTCAGTGACTATCTTCGGTTGGACCCATTCTTGAACAACACTGACTTTATTTTGATCCACTCTGATTCTTTGCGCATCCAACACATGGCTAAGGAAAGCAACTGAATCAAGCCAAAACTCACACTTTAAATACTTGGCATACAGTTTGTGGTCACGTCTTAGCTATATCAAATTCTTTTACTTATAGTGGCCATATCTAGTTCTAAAGGCAGTCTTAGCTATATCAAATTCTTTTACTTATAGCTGGTGGTATCCTGATTGCAAATCGATCTTGGAGAACACTTTTGCTCCGACCAATTGATCAAATAAATTGTCGATGCAGGGAAGTGGGTAATTATTCTTTATGGTGACCTTGTTTAGCTCCCTATAGTCAATGCACATTCACATTGACTCATCCTTCTTTTAGACGAATAGGACTGGTGCTTCCCATGGTGATGAACTAGGTCTGATCAGACCCTTCTCCAATAGCTCTTGCAGTTGTTTGTTCAGTTCTTGTAATTTCTTAGGTGCTTTAGAGATTGGCTGGGTTCCTGGGATGATGTCGATTGCAAATTCTACTTCCCGTGTAGATGGAAGATCAGGTAGGTCTTCGGGAAAGTCATCGGCGAATTCGCAAAAGACATGGTTCTTGGATAAGGGAATGTGTTCCTTCTTTTCACCTTCTATTGTCACTAGGAAGGCATTGCAACCCTTACTTACTAATCTCTTGTACTTAAGTTTCCAATGAATGATTTAGCTTGTCTGCCATCACCCAAGGTGTTCTTTTTCTTCTGCCAATTAATGGTGGCATCACGTTGACTTAGCCAATTCATTCCCAAAATGACATTGAAATTTGCTATTAGCAAAACTACAAGCTTAGCTTCTAATTATGTTTCTCCAATAGGGATCTATATCTTGAAAAATTGTCAGGCTGGCAATTGAGTTCCAGATAGTAGTCCTACGCTTAAAGGACTCGCTAGACGGTATAGTGGCAAGTTGAGAGATTTTTTCCAACTCTTAGCAATGAAGGAGTGACTAGCTGCAGTGTCAAATAAGATGTTACAGAGCTTATTATTTACATAGATCGTACCTGACACCACATTGTTATCCTCTGTCGCTTCAGCAGGGGTAAGAGCATAAGCACATGCGGGGTTGGTAGGCTGCTTGTTGTAGGGTTGCCAGGTAAGTGGCCTCGGAGCATTTGGGCGGGGGACAATGGCTGTCTCACACCATTGACTGGAAGGAGGAGGTGGCAGTGCTAGGCAGACTGTCATAGGCTTTTGGAACAAATCAAAGACCCGTTGTCATTTGGAGTGATCGATCAGGTCGCCATCGATAGCATAGGTGAAATTGCACCGATAGTAGGAGTGACCCGGCCTCCCACAATTAAAGCATATTTCAGTTCTATGGTAGCGTCGTCCATATGGGTGGGGAAGAGTGCAGCCGTATAAGAGATCTACCGATGGAGCTCCTGCCTTAATTTGTTATACCCTAGCTCTTATAGTGTTCTCATGCTGAAATATTATCATCCCATAGCTGCACTTGGGTTCGGATGCTTCATCGAGTTCCACCATTTTGGCGGATTCTAGAAGTTCTGTGAAAATGGTGGAGCAGTGAGAGAAGACCTACCTCAGATGTAGGGCCATAATCCACTTCAGAAACAATGGCATTGATTGGACTCTATGGGGACAGAGTTAGAAGCAAACCTTGATAGTCGCTGGAACTCAGACTCAAACACGGAAACTGAGCGGTTCCCTTACTGCAGCTTGAGAAATTGATCTGCCATTGTATGCCTAGCAGAAGTGAGGATGTACTGGGTCTAGAATGCCTCTATGAATTCTTCCCAAGAGATGTCTTCCAGCTCTAAGTCTGCAAACAGTGTATGGCGGATGTTATCCCACCAATACTATGCCTCATCTTAAAGGAGATGAGATGTCAAACAAATTAATTAAGCATTCGGGCATTTGATGCTAGTGAGGTTCTTCTCCACCATTTTTATCCAATTGGATGTGTCAATGGCGGAGAGACTTACATCAAAGGTAGGAGGTCTGAGGCGCAGAAAGCTGTGCAGTAGTCCATCAGGGGACTGAACATGGTGCTGGAATGAGTAGTGAGGGGCTATGATGGTTTCAGTTTTTGAGCAATTCTGGCTCATTTGAGCTGTTTGTAGTCGCTCCATACGCTCTGCCTACCGGGCTTGAACCTTGGCTGCTCTCATGGCTTGTTTGTTATGGGAGTCTACCATGATCTTAACCGCTTCCAGTAAGGCATTTACCTCACTAGAGGAACTGCTGGAGGTGGCGGGAGAAGATCTCTTTCCAAGATTCATTATTGTACGAATCTGAGTTTTATAAAACAATAGCCTAATTCAAAGTTTGAGAAGATGAATATGATAACTCTATTATTCATTCAAAAATTAAAATACATGATGTAGAAGGATACAATAGATAGCATAAGAATAAAGTTAAGACTAAGACATCTATCTGATATATTTGACAGTAAAAGCACGACAAAAGTCTTCATAGGTGGCCTCTCTCTGCATTCCTTCATGCCTATGGGTGAGTGCCCATAAGGTGACAATCCACCAATCCTTGGCTAGGTCTTATAGGAGGAGAGATACAATGGAGACTCTAATGTCGCTTGGGCAATCAATAGCTTCAAACACGAAGTCTTGCCATTTTAGCCACTCCTTGACTAAAATTGGGAGGTCAACCCTCTGAAAGCACCGTGCTGAAGTAGTTAATCTAGCACTCAGATGTCGGGCTCCGATACCCCTTCTACGTACCTCCCATATCGTTGATGGAATTGGGAGACATACTCCCACATAGCCTCAAATCACTGGTGATACCACCAAAACATCAATCTTGAGTGTCTAACAATTTCATAAGTTAAATTAGTTCACTTATATCTTACTGATTTCCTTTAGTCTATGTTCATTGAGCATTTTATCTTACCTATGTATATATTTCTCATTATTATACCTCTTTATTTTGAGCAGAATATTGTGGTAACTTGGATGTAAACTCTAATATTTTTGTTTAGTGACTGTCTTGTCAGAAGAATCATCCATTAGGTAGAGAGGAATGCAAATTCCAATCTGACACCTTATGGAATTCTCTAATACCATCCTGTAGCGCCCCGCCCCCTTAATCTACAATCATTAGACTAATGAGTGGAGAGTCACTTTAGCAAATCCCTTATTTAAGATTGGTTCAGGTATAAATCCTGATCCACTAGTAAGGAAGAGATAAACCACTGCATATATGCCATAAACTTAGTCACTAAGCGAATACAAATCAGAGTGCAGAAGTAAAGTAAAAAAAATACACTTCCAGTTTATCACAATAAATAGGAAAAATGCAACATACAGCTCAGAGTATAAAGTACAGTAAAGAAAAATACAATCAAGGTATTTGTATTATTACAGCATTTAATAAATATTTCAAAGGACTGAAATAAAAAGTCTCTCATCCTCACAATATCTAGAAATTAAAACTAAGCAGCTTCTAGTTCTCCCTACTGATGCTCCTCTTTAATGTAAGGCTCCTCCTCTTCAGCACCCAGCTCGTCAAACCTATTTGAATCTGACATTGTTGGTTTTACAATGCTAGGGCCCCAGCTAATAAAAGAAAAAAAATCTTATTAGACAATTATTTAAGTAAATTTTAGACTGAATATTATACATGAATTATTAATGTTAGTATTTACATATACAAATTAAAATAATTATCTAGAATAGGAGCAGTAAGCATACAAAAAGCAGGATAAGTTATAAATATAGCATTTATAACTAAACAAGTTTGAGGCAAAAAGCACACCTCAAGGCAAACTAAGTAAGGATAGGCATATATACATAATATAGTAAGTAAAAGTACTGAAAAAAAAATCTAATCCTAAATGCTGATGATCATGTGACATATGCTAATTAAAATAGTGAATATGAAAGTGGTACACATAGTAAGTAGTAAAATATAACATCCTATAAATATGTATAAGTGAGCAAGTAAGTAAAATACAGCTGACTAAAAAAACATGCATCATTAAAATAGCAAGCAGTAAACTGAAACAAAAATAGGTATGTACAGCTACAATATCAGAAAATTGGCCAATCAGGCCCAGACAAAAATTACCAAAGCCTTTCTGGGCTAGGGTAGATAGAACAGAACAGTAGAACTGAATAGGCAGTAAATATAAACGTAGAATTTTTTAATTATTTTACTTTTATTTCTGTGGACATATCTAAAAATAGCTAAGTAGTCAAGCATGTTTGCAAGACTATACGGGTTCCAAGCTTACTACACACTACTCAATGAGAAATGTTAAGCATCATTATTACTCCTTACCCTTGTCCATTAGATTAAATGTGCACTAGAACCTACCAGAACATAACTGAACCCAATGCAACTGTTATCCTAATTATTCTATATTTTCATTTCATGCACAAAGTTTTTTTACATGACATATTCAAGGAATTAGGCACAAAATACAAGGATTGTGTAGCACAAAATTAAGTGGTAAGCAAGGGACTCTTCTATACATGGTGACACTGTTGTTGTTTAATTAAACCATTCTAACTATTCTAAGTTACACAAGTTTAGAATCTCCAATTTCTACTATTGAGTGTAATTTAAAAATACGGCCTTTTAAGTTAAAAGCAATTAAAACTGATCAGGCTCTAATTTAATTCAATCAAAATTAACTATAAGTTAAATAATAAATCATCATGACATAATTAAAGAATTTAGACATTCTATACTAAGATCTGATTAAGATCTACTAAGCTAAGGATTATGAGTTAAACATAATGAGATTGGAGTTAAGCTCATAATCCAAGGGTAAAGTCTAAGGATCTAAGGTTTCAAATTCTAAGGTGAACTAATGATTGAGGCAAATCCAATTAAGCAAAGTCAAGCTTAATAGGATGATTCTCCTATTCTTAATATAGGGCCAAAATATAAAATAATCAAAATGAAATTATAGAAATCTAGAAACTAATAAAATCAAGGATTTATTCATTAAATAACCCCATTATTCGATGAATAAAATCTAACATAAGATCTATCCTTAATCCTAAGGAACAGATCCTAAATTGAAGTGAGGGTTCCTAATGAGCTCCTAATGAAGAAACTTAAGGAAATTCTAAGAGTTGATTGAATTTATTTCTATTTAACTTAATTTGTTGATTTTATTTAATTATGGAAGTTAAGGGTGAATTTTTGCTAGGGAATTTTATCCTTAGAGGTTTTCAAGCCTAATTTGGGAATCTTATCAAATTATTTAAATTAAGAAGTTTATGACTTAAATTGATCCTATATCAATTCTATTACTATTTTTAATGATTTAAAAGGTATTTTAAGGGTTAAGGATACTTAACCTAAATTTTGATTATTTTGCCCCTACTTAAGGGTCCAAAATTACTTTTTAATTTAAGGTTCCAAATTAGAATTTCTTATTGCCAAATAATTCCTTATTATCTAACTTGAAGATAGACAGTAAGTAAACCAAATTTGGATAGGAAATGAGTCATATAGGTGAAAACTAGGGTTCTTGACCTAAGGGGTATTTTAGTAATTTCCACCCAATAGAATCTAAATTTTTATATAGTTTACTGTTGGTTGCTGTTCAAGGAGTCCATAAAGTCTAAGAACACTAAATTATGAGGCTAAATGGCTAAGTTATGGGTGTTCTAAGATTACAGGGCAATTCGGTAATTTCCCTAAGGTCTAGGGGCAAACACCGAACTTTTCCTTTTGAGGTCCAAATTCAGTAAACTTAGTGTCTATAGTTTTCCTATAACACACTGAGTACTTTAACTGGGAGTAGCCCCAATTTGGACTTTAATTGGTCAAGTTATGACCTAACTAAGATTAGGGTATATTAGTCAACTTAAAGTTTTTAGGGTTCATAACTTAAATATTATTGTAGATTATTTTTTCCACTAAAATTCTAAGCTATATAGCATTTAAATTTTTTTGATTTGGAGTTTAATTGACTAAGATATGGCTAAAACAAGATCTAAGGTTTTAGGGTAATTAATGAGGGTCCTAAAAGTCATTAAGCAAACTAAGTACCTAATGGCAAAGTTAATACTATCATAGTGTTCCTAATATTCTCCTGATTATTTTAAGACCAATAATGACTAGGTTTGGGTCACTAAGTACAAAGTTATGAGGGTTTGAAGTTTTGGTAACTAAAATATCATTATATTATCTAGGTATTCTACATGAAAATTAATACTACTAGTAAATTCCTCTTATTTTTCTGAACAAAATGAGATATAACTTGAGTATATTTAGATTTATGGTTTAGGAGTTATGAGATATTAAAGTTCTGTAAATAAATTTATTCAATTTGAATTAATTAGGCTTATTGTTTGAATCATTAAAATAGAATTTATTAAAATTTAATTTAACAGGATAAATAATTAATTAAAACGATGCACGGGTCCCACCATTTACACGTGGCAAGCCATCAGTGGTGGCAGCGGTGTTGGTGGGAACCAGTAGGGACTAACGCGACACATGTAGTAGGCGTGAGCCCCGTAGCTTTTCAAAATCCGCAGGAGATGGGCCCACAAGACGAGCCGGTTGCTGACCCGTGGCAACCCATGGTTATGCGAAATGGGTTGGACTGACCTCAGCCGACCAAAGGTATCGCGACTCTACCCTCCCGCTTCTGTAGACCACAGGCTAGTGCATGCACTATCAGGCATTTACGGCAGGGGTGGGGTCCGGCTTGCACGACCGCGTGTAGACCATGAAGAGGACTTCACGAGGGGAGTTAAACCGAGACTGGAGGTGGTCAGGGGTGGGTGTAATCTCAAACCTTAGCAGACTATCTATGGGACGAGGATACGAACTATCCCTAACTAATTAGAATTTAGCTAATTCGCTCAATTAGGCAAACTCGGGTTCGATCAAGCTAATCGAATTCGATAGATGATCGATCAATGAGGAGAATTTGATATGCGAAACTGAAATTTTGCGAATCGAGCAAGATTTAGGGAGATTAGATGTATCTTAGTGGACGACGCAGAAGAAAATTCGGGTTCGAGGTGTGGTATACTGTCCAGACGGATCCTGACTCATGCTAAAACCCGAGGTTGGCTACGATCTTGCAGCTTAAGGGGATCTGACGAACTCGCCGAGGGAGGCCCTCGCGCGGTGACTGGTCGATCGTGATGGCACCCACTTGCTGCGCGCCACGCGGTTCGCGTGCGACTCGGGACGAAGACGGGAGCATGCGAGCCTTTCGATCGCGTGATCGAACGACTGGATTACTGTCGTTCGATCGAACGACAGGAGCTGACGGACTACGCAAGCGGGGAACGGCGCTGTTGGAAATTTAAATAAAATATTAATAATAACTTAATTAATTAATTTAAATTCTATTTTTATTAATTAAAATTATTTAATTTAATGAGTCCCAAAAATTTCCAAATATTCACTCAGAACTAATTGAGGAGTGGGGAATGAAATGACAAGGTCAAATTTTTGATTCGACAAGTATTTTATTTTCCTAATTTTTAGGGTATTTAAATATTATTAAAATATTCGACGAATTTTGGACGACTTTCGATTGCTTCCATAACATCACTATAAGCTAATTTGGGGGCAATGAGCGCAATGGTGAAGCCCGAATTTTGATCAGAGGTCAATTTCGATAGGTCAAATTCTAAAGTTTCTAGATTTTCCCAAAATCAGGATTTAATCTATTTGACTCTTGATTTGGACTAGGTTTTGGTGGTGAACTCCTAATGACCTAATTAAGGTACTAAGACTGAGATTAGGATATGTATTAGTCCTAACTAACTTGGGTAACAACTTGGGTTGTTACAGTATTAAACTTCTTGTCTAATACGGGGTACTTTTAGGATCCAACAATTTACTAGATCCTGAGTAGCTTATTGAGCCAGGCCAGGAGGACTCTCAGGAGATTCAAGAGGAGTTCGTGGAGCCTTAATGGTCCTTCCTCTAGCCTTACTATTTCTTTCTATTTTTTTTTCTGTTCAGCACTTAGACTTTATTTCAATATTATTTTAGTAAAGCGTTTGTAATAGTTTTTAGATGCACTTTTACTTTTCTTTTCTGAGATGAATGTTTACTACTGTTCTATCATGAATGTATTTTGGATGTTTTGTTTTAGCTTCCGCACTCTATTTTTATACTACCTATACTTAGTATTGTGATGTGATCAGTATACTGGAAATGCTAATATTTGTGAACATATATTGGATCCTTTACTAGTCTTTATAATCCAATGCATGTATTAGTCTAATACTTTAGGATAAGTATCTTACTCTTATCTTAAGTATTAGCTCTCAACCCTTCTCTTGGGTTGAGTCAGTAGCTTTTAGTGCGGCTAGTTTCTTTAGCTCACCTATTCGGGAAGATGGGTTAGGTCTTCCCGAGTAGTACGCCAGTCCACCGCTGAATTTAGTTTATTTTTACATGCGGCGACGGGACAGGGCGCTACAGTTGGTATTAGAGAAGTATTATAAAGTGTCAGATAAGGAGCTTGTTCCTATCTACTTTATGATATGTTCTCTATATCATATTAAGATCACAAGTTACTAAGTGTAAGAAAAGCAACATCCAAAAGTTCATTAAGCTATCTTAGAAATGAAAACTAGTTAAGTGTAGAATGAGGCCATCCTAGGAAATTAAACGAACATAATAAATTGATAAAAGTAGTGATCTGTTAAATGTAAATTGGACATCCAAAGATTTGAATGAACTTCAAATATAATAAGAAGATATGAATCAAGTAATTATAAGTTGAGTTACTTTTAGGAATGAAATTCACATAGTCAACATTCTGGTTCTGCCTTAGGAGATTTGAAGACTACTGGCTAGATGATCTTCTAAATTGTCAGATATACGGTAGAGTCATCAATGGAATATCACCCCGAGGTGTGGATGTTTTGAACAATATCCTTACCCATTCATCCTTGGGAGGTACTGGTCTCCCAACACTTGCTAGAGAGTGGTTGGATCATGCAACCACTGCCCTTCGAGAGACGGCCCGTCCTGATGAGCACCGTCTTCAAATTGTGGAGATCTTACTTAGGGGATCAGCAAGTCATTGGTGGTTCTGGGTTTATAGGAGGTTAGCTCGTAGGAGTCATGTAGTCACTAATGATGATTTTTATGCTGCCTTTTAGGTTGAATACTGTAATTAGAGGCCATTGAGTCCTTCCTTTCATGAGTAGTTTATGCATGGTGTGGATCTATGAACTCCTCTTTTGAGAAAGTAATGAATTAAAATGATAATGAAATTTTATTATTCAATGTATTTATATTTACACTTACAACCATGAATCCCAGATCTCTTTCTGCTCCCACATCTATTAAGAACACGGTCTTGTCCTCGAGAGTACCCGATGAAATGAATCCTATGGCGAATTTGATGAAGGTGCTGATGCAGAGTAATGTGCAACAGGTGCAAGAGACTCATGCCCTTATACTAAGTGTTCGCCAGCAATCTCTTCCTCAAGTAGGACCTCCATCTTCCTCTGACTTCTTAGGACACAGGCTTTATCACAGTTTCCTGCGATTAAGGACACTTAGCTTCAGTGGGGCTCTTAACCCCATGGACGCTGTTACTTGGTTGAAAATGGCCGAGAAGAATTTTGGCTAGCATAAAATTTCCAAATTCGGAAGATATTTGCTTAGTCACACACCTATTTCAGAAGGAAGCAGAATACTAGTGGGAAAATGAGTGGAACAATAAGTTTACTGATTATGTGATAGAAGATATCTCATGGGATATGTTCCTATAAGCATTTTGTGAAGCATTCATCCCCGCATCAGCTCAAGCCATTTCAAAGGATGAACTTGTAGCACCCCGTCCCGTCGCCGTGCGCAAGGGACAAGTGTAACACATATTTTGGCGGTGGAACGGTGCGCTACTCGGGAAAGGTGGGCCATATAAGCAAAACCCATCATCCTGAATAAGCTAGAGAGATGGGGCCATACTGAAGGCTGCTGACTCGAATCCTAAGAGTAGGTTCGAGAGCCAATATTTAAGATAAGAATGAAATACTCATCTTAGGTATTAGACTAGTACGTACACAAGGTTCAAGGAAGTGGGGAAGAACCCATGTATGTTATAAAATATATCAGTATTTCCAGTATGCTGGTCGCATCACAATACTAAATATAGCAGTATAATAGAGTGCGGAAGCTAAAAGCAAAACATCCAGAATACATTCATCTCAAGCAGTAGCAAATATCCATCACAGAAAAAGAAAAGTAAAAGTACATCCAGAGTTTATTACAAACCATTTAGATGTAGAAATATAAAGAGCTTATCTAAAATGCTGAAAAGAGCTAGTAAGTAAGAGTAGGTGCTTGGTCCGCTACAGCTCCAATTGTTCCTCTTGAATCTCTGGTACGTTTTCCTGACCTATCTCCAAAAACTGCGTAGGATCTAGCAAATTGCCAGATACCAAAAGTACCCCATGTTAGACAAGAAGTCTAACACATTGAAACTAACTACGCAAAGCTAAACTAATCATAACAACATATACAAGTAAAGTAAAGCCATAACAGAGCTGAAGAAAAACATGTAAGCGAGGAACACTGTAAGTACTGAGTAAATAAGACAGTAAAAGGGCTATGAAATGTGAAGCTATCACCAAATAGAACTAAAAGTAAAACAAACATTATGCTGAAAAGAATGCTATAAGCTGCACTATATGCCACTGAAACAATGCTCACAAATATGCTATACCACAGTATATCACAGAACTATCACTAAAGGTTTATGAGTAGTACAGTCCAATGTAAGCACAACAGTTAGGAAGTCAGTATGGTGATGCAGATGCACCCTGAAATTCCCCAGTCTGTGTATATAGCATTAAGTATCTCATACTGTATCACTGATAACCATGTGTCACAATAGAAGAAATGAGTTCCACTCATATTTATGCATATGCTTATGCCATTATATTGAATAAATGAAAAATCTCAAAATCCGTGAAGAATTTAGTAAGAAACCATAATGAATCCTAAGTCTCCACCGTGCAGAATCCTGCTAATAGGATTCTGACTCCAAGTTTCTAAAGCGAGGGTTGGTTAAAGTTGCTTATTTACTTAAAGATCACTGGATGGGGTGATTGTATACACATATTAAATAGGTTGCAAGAATAGCATTCTTATCACTTAGTTTGATTAAGCCACCCTAACAAAGCGATCTTCATTAGGAGGCAACATTCGATGATGATTCTATATCTCAAGCTAAGTATTAAGTCACTAAACTCATAATCATAATTAGTGTCTTAAGAAAGGTGGATCCCATTACTTAGTTTATTTGAGCCATACCTATTGAAGCGATCTTCGCTAGGAGGCATTGCCCGATGGCAACTTGTCTTTCAATTAAACTAAGGTATAGGTACCCATTTAATACACTCTTAGAATCGATTGATTTACTCTAAGTGAGGTTATATCCGCCTAAGCCTGCAGGATAGTAACAAAGACAAATCTCACTTAGAGTGACTCAACCAATCCCGGATATTATTGGAGACCAGTAATATGGGTATACTATGCTACACCACCCAATGATCAGGGGTCAATCAAGTCTAATTAATAGAACAAAGATTTATCAAAACTACAAGTCCTGAAATAATAGGCAAGTCCTATACAAGGGTTCACCAATCAAGTGTGATCAAGGATCACTTAATATGGATTCTACCACAATGAGAAGTATCTTTTCTAGTGCCTTAATGTATTATTACCACAAGGAGAGTAGATCAATTTCTAAGATGATGGGATCTTCTATACTTCTACCTCAAAGAGTCATACAAGGCTTCCTACCTCATGATATTTGAATTTAGGTCTTTTACATAATTCAAGACGATCTTATGAAGAGATACCCATGATCTCCTTTCTAGATGTTGATATTAAGCTCTTAGGTTCTGTTTTACAATTAGATTTAGGATGATTATATCAGATGATTAAGTCATCTGATCACACTTAAACTAAGATTATGGGATCTAAATCACACATATTGTTAAGGATTTGATCACTTATTCAAGCAATATAACATTAATAATCTTTTAATGCAAATTTATTACTTAAGAGGAAATCAAGGAAATCCCCAAGGATTATTATTAACCTTAATTTGTCTAATTCAAATGTTTAGAATCAATAATAAATCAAATGCATTATTGGAAAATGTTCAATTCATAGTTTTGAAATCAAATCAATTAAGTTATACTAATTTACCTTAATCAATATCCACTATAATTAGGTAATAATTAAAGATCTAACCATCAAATGCATGATTTTATTTGATATTTAGATTCCTGAAATTTTTCTGATCATTTCCATATATGATATCATAGGGTTTGGAATAGTGAATTAAAAGTTATTCAAATAATACATTCTGTATTTTTATTTAATCAAAATCCTATGATTTGATTATTGGAATTATTTTCCTTAAACGGCTCAGCCCGTTAACCAAACCGCACGGGTCGACCGGGGCCCGGGGAAACCCGGCACTATCGCACAGCGCGGGTCGTGGGTCGACCCGGCCCGCACAGAGCCTTCGTCCCCGCTCCGTCCTCCCGAGCCAGGGACCGATAGGGGAACCCTAATCGCCAAATTCTAGCGCATCCAACCCAAAGCTTGACCAGCATTCGATCGCTACTCGATCACCATGGTCAGATGCGTCGATTGGGACTCGAAGCCCCTTGTGAGACGGTCTGGATCGGCCAGACCTTGCTCACCCGAGGGCTCCTTTATTGGAGCTACTGTGGGGAGATAATTCTCCCCATAGATTCCACGCTATACCCCAGGCTCGATCCCTACACCATCAGGGAGGTGAGGTGGATCGAAGCCCCCTGGTCTGAGGGTCTACGATGGTCTGGATCGCCGGGTCCTTACTCGACTGCGGCGATCCTTAAGCAATTTAATCCGATCGATCGATTTGATTGATTGGAGCTATCCTAGATTTTAATCTCGATACCCTTGGGTTCGAGACGACATTTCGGACTCAAACGCATCAAAAGGAGTAAGGTTCGAGCCTCATTGGCTCGAATCCAGTAAGAGGGATACCTAGTTTTGATGGATTGGTTCGGGACGCTCGACTGAAGGCTCGGCTGGCTCTAGCTGCGATTCCAAATGCTGCAAAGGATCCTGAACATCAGGAGAGCCTACGATCAGCAGTTTAGAAGCTCCTGGATCACCTACACAAGCTCGGACATACGACAATGGCAAAATGAAGACTGAGGGAAATCGGGGTCAATTGATCAGCAAAAGGGCAGAGGAAGGATTGCTGAGGTTATTTATAGCCTCAGGCGAGCTCAGGGAAGCTTCTGGAGGGTTGGCTCGGGCTGGAGAGGGCCCGAGAGGTCGGGCCATGGCCGAGGTCTTGAAATTCTATTTTAAGCTCGGCCGGGTCACGAGGCCCACTTGGGGTCCCTCGGCCATTAAGGAAAGCTCAGCAATGGCTTGCTGAGCTGGAGGCGCGAGTGGGGAACAGAAATGGCAGCTGGCAGTATGGGAAATTCCCTCTGTCGGGTGAGGGATCTTGTGGAGATGAAGATCCATAATGCCAGACCCCTTAGATGAAGTCTGTTATATCGATCATAAGGTTCTACGGCTGGGATCCCCCACTTAAGAACGATGTCGTCCTCAACTTCATCTCAAGCAATTAGAGAAGTTGAAGAACATAAACAATACTCAGAGAATTAAAGGGTACCTGGAGTTTCAAAGAGACAGGGATACTTCATCCTCATGTCCACCTCCTTCTGCTAAGTAGACTCCTCTAAAGAGTGATTCCTCCAATGAACTTTTACCATTGGGATCGAGCAATTTCTCAGCTGCTTTTGATCATGTGCTAAGATCTTGATTGGCTATTCCGCATAAGAAAGATCTGATTGGAGGGATACCGCTGGAAGTTGAATTAGGTGGGATGGATCACAAAGACATCTTCGTAGAGAGAAGATATGAAATACATTATGGACTGTAGAGAAATCTTCAGGAAGCTTTAATCGATATGCTGCAGAACCAATATTTTCTAGTATTTCGAATGGTCCGACGTAGCGAGGGCTCAACTTCCCAGCTACACCAAAATGATAAACGCCTTTCATTGGACTCACTTAAAGGTACACATATTTTCCCACCTCAAGGTCCAGAGCACGATGATGAGTATCATGATATTTACGCTGTCGATCTTGAGATACTTTGACTCTTTGCTGGATCAGTTGAATCTTGCGATTTGTTTCTTCAACTAACTCTGACCCATAAAGCTGAACACTGCCAGTCTCAGACCATGCTAATGGTGTACTACATTTCCTGCAGTACAGGGCTTCATATGGAGCCATACCGATACTTGCTTGAAAAGTATTATTGTATGCAAATTCTACCAGAGGAAGCTGGTCCTCCCAAAAGCCTCCAAAGTCCAGTATAAAGAGACGAAGGAGATCTTCCATAACTTAGTTGACTCTTTTAGTTTGTCCATCCATCTGAGGATGAAAGGCGATACTCATGGCTAGAGTAGTCCCCAAGTCTTGATGTACCGCTTGCCAGAATTTTGAAGTGAAACGGCTATCTCGATCAGATACAATGGATCTCGGAATCCCATGGAGTCGGATAGTTTCCTTGATATATAACTTTGCCAGTTTCTCCACAGAATTAATTTGGCGCATAGGGATGAAGTGAGCTGATTTGGTCAATTGATCGACAATGACCCAAATCGAATCCACACCAGATCTTGCTTTAGGAAAACACATAACAAAATCCATAGAAATGTCGAACCACTTCCACTCGGGGATTGCTAGAGGGTAAAGAAGTCCTCTAGGCTTTTGATGCTCGGCTTTGACTAGACTGCAAGCGTGACATTTTGCCACAAATTCTACCACACTCTTTTTCATACCAGGCCACCAGAATGATTTCTTCTGATCCTGGTACATTTTGGTACTACCTGGATGCACTTGGTAACCAGAATTATGGCCTTCGACCAGGATCTCTTGATGCATGGATTTGGGAATCCATAGATGATCACCTTGGTAGATTACGTTACCACGAAGCTGAAGGTCGAAGCGACGTCCACTTTCGATATCGACTTTAAACTTCAAATAATCTTCATCCTTGGTTTGAGAGATGAAAACATCATGATGAAAGGTAGGTTCAACGGAGCTCATGGATACCAGTGTGCTTAGCATATCTCCACGCACTGGCCTGATTTCAAACCTTCGAAATTCTTCCTCCAATGCACTTGTGAGAATCATAGAAGATAGCGTAGCATGACGGCTGAGTGCATCTGCTACGACATTTGCTTTTCCCGGATGATATTGAATGCTTAAGTCATAATCGCTTATTAACTCGAGCCATCTTCACTGACGGCAATTCAACTCACATTGGGTGAAGATATACTTCAAGCTCTGATGGTCAGTGAATATGGAACACTGGACGCCATACAGATAATGACGCCAGATCTTTAGAGCGAAGACTACTGCTGCTAGTTCAAGATCGTGGACAGGATAGCTCTTCTCATGTAGTTTCAACTGCCGAGATGCGTAGGCTATGACTCTCTCCTCCTGCATTAATACACATCCCAAACCTATACCAGATGCGTCGGTATAAACTTGGTAATTCAATTCTTCCTTGGGTAAGGCAAGAACTGGGGCAGAAGAAAGAGCATCTTATAATATTTGGAACGCTTTTTCACACTCTAGATTCCAGATAAAAGGTATCGCTTTCTGAGTTAGCTTGGAGTGAGGAGATGCAATTTATGAGAAACCTTTGATGAATTTTTTATAATAGCCTGCCAGTCCTAAGAAACTTCTTATATCCATCACGAATTTTGGTTGTGACCAATCTTGAACTGCGCTTACTTTGTTTTGGTCCACTCTGATTCCTTGAGAGTCGATGACGTGACCCAAAAAGGCGATGGAATTAAGCCAAAACTCGCACTTAAAATACTTAGCATAGAGTTTGTGGTTCCTGAGTTCTTCAAGTACTATACGAAGGTATTTTTCATGATCGGTCTTATTTCTGGAATAAATCAGTATGTCGTCGATGAAGATGATGACGAATTTATCTAGATGTGGTTTCAACACACGCTGCATTAAGTCCATAAAGATGGACGGTGCATTCGTCAATCCAAAAGACATCACCAAGAATTCGTAATGTCCATAATGGGTTCGAAATGCGGTTTTCTCAATATCAGAATCCTTAACTCCAATTGATGATACCCAGATCGCAAGTCTATCTTGGAGAAGACTTTTGCTCCAGATAACTGATCAAACAGATACGCGACAGAGGGTATTTGTTCTTAATAGTCACTTTGTTTAATTCCCTATAATCAATGCACATTCTCATCGATCCATCTTTCTTCTTAACGAACAACACCGGCGCTCCCCAAGGGGATGAACTTGGACGTATGAGACCCTTCTCTAATAATTCTTAAAGTTGGTTGTTCAACTCTTGGAGTTCTTTTGGCGCCATGCAGTACGGAACTTTTGACAGCGGTTGAGTTCCGGAAATTACTTCTATGCTGAACTCTACTTCTCTGTTCGGAGGAAGACTAGGCATATCTCCAGGGAAAACATCAGGAAATTCACAAACTACACGGTTCTCAGAAAGAGGTATGACTTCTTTCCTTTCTCCCAACATTGCCATGAGGTACGCATTGCATCCTTTCTTGATTAGCTTTGCTGCTATTATGGCATTGATCAATGATGATTGAATGCTAAATTTTCGTATGAAAGATCTCGAATTTCTTCCATTGCCCAAAGTTATCTTCTTCTTTTGGCAGTTTATAGAAGCACCATGCTGGCCTAACCAATTCATGCCTAGAATTATGTCAAAATTGGTGATTGGCAGTAGAATTAACTTAGCCCTGAAACTTTGATCCTTAATGGGAATATCTAAGTTGCAGTATTGTTGGGATTGCATATGGGCTCTAGAAGGTAGCCCGATACTTAAGGAACTGGCTAATAGATAGGTCTGCAGTTTAAGTCTTTTAGCCCATTCTTCCGATACGAAGGAATGACTTGCTCCTGTATCGAATAAAACATTACAAATTGTGTCGTTTATTGTTAATGTGCCTGTAGTTGTGATAATTTGCGTAAGGATAATTATTCAAGAATTTAAATACTAGAATAGTAAGGGGCAATTATTAATACAATAAGAAAATAGAATTTATTTAAGTCATACCTGATACCACGTCGTTGTTTTCAGGAGCAGAAGCTGGAGTTAACATATATACTCGGGCAGGTGCCGAGGGTTGCTTGTTCTGTATCCCTGAATTTTGATGGTTGTATGTTGACCTTTGCACAGGAACACTTGCCCTTGAGTTTGTCGTAGGAGCCGGCATTATGGCAGGAGCAGGCTCCCGCTGGTTCACGGGCTGAGCACGTAAGGATTGCTTGTGACAGGAGTGGTCGATGGGCACACCATCGATGGTATTTTTCTCCTTACACTCAGAGTAGCGATGGCCCTTACGACCACAAGTGAAACTACACCACCAAAGTGGTAGCACTTCCCGTATAGATGTCTCCTATTACATTCAGAATTATGAGGCTGAGATCGTGTAGTTTCCATGTTGTAGACTCTGGCCGTTTTGTGATGGCCAAAGCGCTCATCTCGTGGTCGCGTGACTATTGCTTTTCTCTTCCGGTCCAGCTGACCCTGGAATCCATCTTGCAGACGGGCAGCCTTGATTAATTTGATTAGAGTTTTGAACTGCCATGAGACTAGGTGTGCTCTAATAGAATCTCTCAAGCCTTTCAAGAAGCGGTGACACTTGGATGCTTCCATTCTCACTAGATCTAGAATGAATCTTGACAGTCTCTTGAATTCTTGTTCGTAATCAGACATGGACTTATTGCCTTGGGCGAGATGAAGGAGTTCTCATCTTCTAAAATTGCTTGTGCTGAGGCCGGGATGAATGCTTCACGGAATGCTTCCATGAACATATCCCATGGAATGTCCTCCACCTCGAAGTCCGCAAATTTGTTATTCCGTTCCTTTCCCACCAATATTCCGCTTCTTCTTGGAACAAGTAGGTCACCAGACGGATTGCCTCAGAATTAGGGCATTTAATTAAGGAAGTTGTGTAGGACTCCGTCTCCTATATCCATGGGGTTTAGTGCCCCGTTGAATGTGGGAGTACGGAAATGAAGGAAATTGTGTAGGACTCCGTCTCCTGCATTATAAGAAGAGGATTCGGAGGATTGTTGTTTGACAAAGAGGATGAGAGATCGTGTCTCCTGCACCTGTTGCGCATTACTGTTAATTAAAGCCTTTATTAAGTTGGCCATAAGGCTTGACTCCTCAGGTCCGCTTGATGATGGGATCATCTTTTTAATAGGAGTGGGAGCAGAGGGGGAACCAAGATTCACAGCTGCACTTACTGTGAAATTTTAGAAACTTAAAATTTCATTCATTTCAAATTCTTTCTCAAAAGAGAAGATACATGGATACATCAAAGTATGTAAATGATATGAAAAGTAATGACATAAGAAAACTCCTAGGATCTAGTTACAATACTCTACCCAGAAGGCAGCACAAAAGTCATCATATGTGACGATGTGAACTCTCCGAGCTAATCTCCTATAGACCTAATACCACCAACAACTCGTTGATCCCCTCAGTAGGATCTCTACAATCTCTAGGCAGTACTTCTCTGGACAGGTTGTCTCTCAAAGCGCCGTGGTAACACGATCCAGGCACTCTTTGGTGAGTGCCAAAAGACTCGTAACTCCGAAAGATGAATGAATCAGGATCTTGTCTAGTACTACGACTCCTCGAGGTGACACTCCATCTACCGTCCTCCCGTAGATCTGACCATCTCGAAGGTCATCTATCCAATAATCGTCAAACCTTCTAAGGTAGAACAGAAATGCTGACGGCGAGTATTCCATCCCCTAAAATAGTTCAACCCATAAGTATTTTCATTCATCTATTTCTTTCAAAATTCATTAAAATCCTAAGATGTCATTTTAAGTTTTTTTTTTTTTTCACTTTTAGTTATCTTTTACGTGCGTTTAATTCCTAGGGTGTCAGTATTGTAGACATAATCTCCCTTTCTATTTTTGAGATGGTTTGATGAACCTTTTGGATGATTGCTTTGCACTACACATAGTAATTGTGATCTTGTCCTAACACAGAGAATAGATTATAAAGTAGATAGGAACAAGTTCCTTATCTGACACTTTATAATACTTCTCTGATACCAACTGTAGCGTCCCGTCCCATCACCGTGCACAAGGGACAAGTGTAATACATATTTTGGTGGCGGAACGGTGCGCTACTCGGGAAAGGTGGGCCATACAAGCAAAACCCATCATCTCGAATAAGCTAGAGAGACAGGGCCATACTGAAGGCCGCTGACTCGAATCCTAAGAGTAGGTTCGAGAGCCAATATCTAAGATAAGAATGAAATAATCATCTTAGGTATTAGACTAGTACGTACAAAAGGTTCAAGGAAGTAGGGAAGAATCCATGTATGTTATAAAATATATTAGCATTTTCAGTATGCTGGTCGCATCACAATACTAAGTATAGCAGTATAACAGAGTGCAGAAGCTAAAAGCAAAACATCCATAATACATTCATCTCAAGCAGTAGTAAATATCCATCACAGAAAAAGAAAACTAAAAGTACATCCAGAGTTTATTACAAACCATTTAGATGCAGAAATATAAAGAGTTTATCTAAAATGCTGAAAAGAGCTAGTAAGTAAAAGTAGGTGCTTGGTCCGCTACAGCTCCAATTACTCCTCTTGAATCTTTGGTACGTCCTCCTGACCTATCTCCAAAAACTTCTCAGGATCTAGCAAATTGCCGGATCCCAAAAGTACCCCGTATTAGACAAGAAGTATAACACATCGAAACTAACTATGCAAAGCCATAACAACATATATAAGTAAAGTAAAGCCATAAAAGAGCTAAAGAAAAACATGTAAGTGAGGAACAGTGTAAGTACTGAGTAAACAAGACAGTAAAAGGGCTATGAAATGTGAAGCTATCACCAAATAGAACTAAAAGTAAAATAAACATTATGCTGAAAAGAATGCTATAAGCTGCACTATATGCCACTAAAACAATGCTCACAAATATGCTATATCACGGTATATCACAGAACTATCACTGAAGGTTTATGAGTAGTACGGTCCAATGTAAGCACAACAGTTAGGAAGTCAGTATGGTGATGCAGACGCACCCTGAAATTTCTTAGTCTGTGTATATAACATTCCGTATCTCATACTGTATCACTGATAACCATGTGTCACAACAGAAGAAATGAGTTCAACTCATGTTTATGCTTATGCTTATGCCATTATATTGAATGAATGAAAAATCCTGAAATCTATGAAGAATTTAGTAAGAAACCATAATGAATCCTAAGTCTCCACCGTGCAGAATCTTGCTAAGAGGATTCTGACTCCAAGTTCTTAAAGCGAGGGTTGGTTAAAGTTGCTTATTTATTTAAAGATCACTGGACGGGGTGATTGTATACACATATTAAATAGGTTGCAAGAATAGCATTCTTATCACTTAGTTTGATTAAGCCACCCTAACAAAGTGATTTTCATTAGGAGGCACCATCCGATGATGATTCTGTATCTCAAGCTAAGTATTAAGTCACTAAACTCATAATCATACTTAGTGTCTTAAGAAAGGTGGATCCCATTACTTAGTTTATTTGAGCCATACCTATTGAAGCGATCAATTATGGCCCAAATAAATTCTAAATTGCACCAAAT
Organism: Gastrodia elata; assembly: GCA_016760335.1. Classification (NCBI taxonomy): domain Eukaryota; kingdom Viridiplantae; phylum Streptophyta; class Magnoliopsida; order Asparagales; family Orchidaceae; genus Gastrodia; species Gastrodia elata. The sequence continues at coordinate 30,013,124 of CM028683.1, read as the reverse complement.
TTTCACCCTTAGCTAATTTGGGGGTGAGAAATTCAAAAATACAATCAGAATTTAATTCTGAGATCAAAATATTTTGGGTATAGACTAAGACATCTAGACTGATCAAATTATCTTTTTAGACCTAGAGATGTCCAATGGACTTCAAATTTTCTAGATAGGCTTAGTTTGAGATTCTATAAGAAATGATGATAGAAAATAAATGGGTTAGGTTATCTATGAATTTACAAGGTAACAATCTAGGGTTATTACAGAACTTTTCCACCTTGCACAAGGGAATAGGTTTGTGTTCGATTATGAACAATAGTTCTGAAGGCTAGCACGATTTGTTCCGGACTTGGTTAGAATGGAAGTAGCCAGATGCCATCATTTCTTGAAAGGTTTGAGGAACTCCATAAAGCTAATTTGGTGTCCCGTAAAATTTAAGAACTTCACAGAGTTGATCGAGGCGGCTTGCCTCTAAGAAGGATTTGAAAGACAAATGTATTATAAACGTATGGTTGCATTTGTGTAGCCAAGAAAAGATCATTTCGGTCATCACAAGGTGGCTAAAGTCTTCAATTTATAAGCAGAATACTCCCAGTTTGAAACTCCTGAGTGCAAGCGTGCTCATCCACACAGTAAATGCTATCACTTTGGTAATGTATATTTCACCTACAGTCGAGATGGTCACCGCTACTACCAGTGTGACTCTAAAACAACTATTGACAGAGTTCTCATTGATCACTCTCGTCGAACTAAAGTGTTCCGTCCACAGCTATTGAATAGTCGGGCTCCAACCATAGCACTAATGCCAACTCCAGTACCTGCAGCCAACAAAAACACATATTCTCCTGTGCCAAGGTAGGCCTATAATTGCCAAGGCCAGCGGCCTTAGGGCAAGCAATCATCAGCCCCTGCGAGAGTTTATATGCTAACTTCCTCCTCAGCTCCTGAAGAAAATGGTGTCGTTTCAAGTACATCTTAAATTTTATTTTCAGTTCTTACTGTTTCAATATTTAGTCTTTTCTATTTCAATATTTTTGAATGTTTTAATATAAATTCTCATTATAACTATTGTAATCATAGGCACCTTAATAATAAATGATAAATTTTGCGATATTCTTTTCGGTACAGGAGAAATTCATTCCTTCATATCAGAAAGCTGGGTTAAAACTCTAAAACTACCAACTTATCGATTAACATCCTTGTTGAGCATAGGTTACCTTCTGGAGCTCGCAAGTAATCACAGCAGTTTTGTAATATTAATATTCCCATCGGAGAACAGAAGTATGGGGCCAAATTAATCTTGTTTCCAATTGCAAATTTCGATATAATTTTGGGTATGGACTGGCTAAGCAAGCATGGCGCGTCCATAAATTGCCAAAAGAAAAAAATCACTTTTGGCAGTTGAAGTTAGTTGCAATCCTTTATATGTAGATTCAATGCTCAAGCATCATTGATTAATGTATTGAAAGCAGAAAGATTAGTCAAGAAAGGCTGCAATGCATATCTCGTAATGATGTTAGTAGAAAAGAAAGAGGTTGTTCCTATCTCGTCGAATTGAATAGTTCGTGAATTTCTCAACATCTTTCCTGAAGACCTGCCTGGTCTTCCACCAATTAGAGAGGTAGAGTTCACAATTGAGTTAATCCCCATAACCTAACCGCTATCGAAAGTTCCATATCGCATGGCGCCTAAGTAGTTGCAAGAACTAAATAAGCAATTGCAAGAGTTGCTAGAGAAGAGTCTATTTTGACTGAGTTCATCTCCTCGGGGAGCGCCCATTTTATTCGTGAAAAAGAAAGATGGTTTGATGCAGATGTGCATCGATTATAGAGAACTGAATAAAGTAACAATCAAGAATAAGTATCCTTTGCCACGTATCGATGATCTGTTTGATCAACTATCTGGAGCTAATGTTTTCTCGTAGATTGACTTGCAAGCAGGTTACCACCAGCTGCGAGTTAAAGATTTAGATATTGATAAGACCGCATTTAGAACCTCTATGAACAATATGAATATTTGGTAATATCTTTCAGTTTAACAAATGTGTCGTCCATTTTCATGGATTTAATGCAGCGTGCATTGAAAGCGTATTTAGATAAATTCATCATCGTCTTCATCGATGATTCCTGATTTACTCAAGAAGCGAAGCTGGTCATGAGAACTATTTGTGATTAGTGTTAGAAGGGCTTTGAAGTCATGAATTATAAGCTAAGTATTCTAAGTGCAAATTTTGGCTTGACTCAGTTACTTTCCTAGGTCATGTCATAGACGCACAAGGAATCAAGGTTGACCAGAATAAAGTTAGTGCAGTTCAGGATTGGTTGCAGCCGAGATCTGTGACTGATATTAGAAGCTTTTTGGGTCTGGCAGGGTACTATAGAAAGTTTGTTAAAGGCTTTACACAGATAGCATCTCCTCTCATAAAGGTAACTCAGAATGTAGTGCCATTCATTTGGATTTCAGAGTGTGAGAATGCATTTCAATCGTTAAAAGATGCTCTTTTTCTACCCCAGTTCTGGCCTTACCTAAGGAAGGTCTCAACTACCAAGTCTATACTGATGCATTTAGGATAGGCTTGGGATGTGTACTGATGCAGGAAGGAAAAGTTATTGCATATGCATCTCCTTAGTTAAAGTCGCAATAGAAGAATTACCCCCTTCATGATCTAGAATTAGTCGTCGTAGTTTTCGCCTTGAAAAATTGGCATCATTATCTGTATGGCGTCCAATGTTTCATATTTACCGATCATCAAAGCTTAAAGTATATCTTCACCTAGCATGAGCTCAACTGTCGTCAGCGAAAATGGCTCAAATTAATAAGTGATTATGATTTAAGCATTCAATACCATCCTGGTAAAGCGAATATTGTAGCTGATGCACTCAGTCATCATGCTACACTTTCCTCATTTATAGCTTTAAGTCCTTTGGAGTAAGAATTTAGAAGGCTCGATATCAGGCCAGTTCATGGTGCTATGCTAAGCGAACTAATATATATGAGTACCGTAGAACCAGCATTTCATCGAGATGTCTCCATCTCCTAAACAAAGGATGAAGACTATCTGAAGTTCAAAATGGAAATTAAAAGTGGTCGTCATTTTGATCTCCAGCTGTGAGGTAATGTAGTCTATCAAGAAGTTCACATATGGATTCTTAAATCCATGCAGTAAGAAATTTTAGTTGAAGGCCAGAATTCGGGTTACCAAGTACATCCTGGTAGTGCAAAGATGTACCAAGATTTGAAGAAATTATTTTGGTGGCCTGGAATGAAGAAAAGAGTGGTTGAATTCATAGCAAAGTATCATGCTTGCAGTCTAATCAAAGCTGAACATCAAAAGCCTGGAGTACTTCTCCAAACTCTAGCAATTCTGGAATGGAAGTTGTTTGATATTTCTATGGACTTCATTATGGGTTTGCCAAAATTAAGGTTTGGTGCTGATTCAATTTGTGTCTTCATCGATCGACTGACCATATTGGTACATTTCATTTTTATGCATCAGATCGATTTTATAGAAAAATTAGCATAGTTGTACATCAATGAAGTAGTCAGACTCCATGGAATTTTGAGGTCTATTGTATTCGTTCGAGATAGTCGTTTCACTTCTAAATTTTGGCAGGTAGTGCATTAAGACTTGGGGACAACACTAGCCATAAGCATCACTTTTCACCCTTAGATAGATGGCCAGACTGAAAGAGTCAACCAAATTTTAGAAGATTTTCTTCATCTCTATATTCTAGATTTCAGAGGTTTCTGGGAAGATCATATTCCGTTGGTAGAGTTTGCAAATAATAACAGTTTCCAGGCGAGTATCGACATGGCTTCGTATGAAGCCTTGCATGGTAGAAGATGCAGTACTCCCCTGGCATGGTCTGAAACTAGCAGTGTTTAGTTATATGGCTCAGAATTAGTTGAAGAAACTAATTGTAAAGTTCAATTAATTCATTAACAAATTAAAGTAGCTTAGGATCATTAGAGTAAGTATAATGACACACATCATCGTACTCTAGAATTTGATGTTGGAAATTTTGCGTAGCTTAAGGTCAATCCGATGAAATATGTATATCGTTTTGGTGTAGCTGGGAAGCTAAGTCCCCGCTACGTCGGACCATTTTAAATTCTAGAGAAGATTAGTTATGCATCTTATAGATTGAAGCTTTCTAAAGATTTCTCTGTAGTCCATAATGTGTTCCCCATCTCCTCTCTGTGGAGATGTCTTCGTAATCCTTCTCATCTAGTTCAACTTCTAGTGGTATCTGTCCAGCCAAATCTTTTTTATACAGAGGAGCCAATTAAGATCTTAGCTCATGATCAAAAGAAGCTGAGAAATCGCTCTATTCCCATGGTGAAAGTTCAGTGGAGGAATCGCTCTCTAGAAGAATCTACTTGGGAGAAAGAGGCTGATATTTGAAGAAAGTATCCTAGTCTTTTTGAGAATCTAGGTATCCATTAAACTCTGAATTTAGTCATTTTGATCTTAAAATTTATGCATTATTGTTTTCTATTTTGAGATGATGTTGAGCTCGATATCATTCTTAAGTGGGGGATGTCTTTGTAATCCTTCTCATCTAGTTCAACTTCCAGTGGTATGTGTCCAGCCAAATATTTTTTATGCGGAGGAGCCAATTAAAATCTTAGCTCATGATCAAAAGAAGCTGAGAAATCGCTCTATGCCCATGGTGAAAGTTCAGTGGAGGAATCGCTCTCTAGAAGAATCTACTTGAGAGAAAGGGGCTGATATTTGAAGAAAGTATCCTAGTCTTTTTGAAAATCTAGGTATCCATTAAAATCTGAATTTAGTCATTTTGATCTTAAAATTTATGCATTATTGTTTTCTATTTTGAGATGATATTGAGGACGATATCATTCTTAAGTGGGGGAGTCTGTAACATCCCTAAGTTGTTACCCTGATTAATTTCTAGCTTAATTAGGCATTAGTTCTAATCATATTGCTTTTAGAATATCAAGTTAAGCCAACCTTGAAAGTATGAAGTCAATTGGACTTCTCTAAGTCAATTTAGCTTTTTGATCAGTCTAGATGCCCTAAACTAGGCCTAAAATATTTTGATCTCAGAATTAAAATTTGATTATATTTTTAAATTCCTCACCCCTAAATTAGCTAGGGGTGAAAGTTTGGTAAGATTTGGAGATCATTTAGACCATAACTCAACTTAAATTAATTAATCTAATTGCATTCTAGGGTTTCCAACAATTCAAATTTGCATGTATACCCCTTTAAACCAATTAAATGGCCGAAATTCACTGCGTGAACCACAGGTAATCCACTGTGGAGCCCGAGTCATGTGACAGTGGTGCTTCCACTGTATTAGCCCTGTATCATATTAATCTGAAGGCTAGGATTCAGATCCGCAGAACTACGGATATGTCGTTAGATGCGTCCCGTGAATCCTACGACGTGGATTTAATCGAATATGGCCATTAAGATTTGGAGAATCAGGATCGTCGTGCCTTTCTGATCGATCCATCAAACAGCTCCAGACCCTCCTGCTACTGTTCGCCTTCATCTACCTCTCACTCATGCCCGACAGGGTAGATCCAGAGGATTTCCCGACAGTCTAGCCTGTCCCCCACTCCTCATTCCAGCTCAGCATAATTGTTAGGAGCTTCCCATCTTAGTTGAGTTCATTAGATGGACCTCTTGGCCCAAGGAGACTCAATTGGAAATTTGATAGCTCTCGGTGACTCGAGCTATCGGGCCACCTCTAGCCCAATCCCTCGGTGCTAGAATATTTCCAAGCCTCTACCGATGCTATAAATAGCCTCATCATTCCTTCCTATAGCTGCTTACTGTTTAATTCAAGAGGAGTTAGAGTTCACCATTGCTGGTCTTCTCGAGCTACTTAAGTGTCCCGGGCACTTAAGAACTGCTGATAGTGGGCTCTCATGGTGTTTAGGACCCCTATATGGTCTTTGGAAGCTCTGCAGCCAGCGATTTGCTCTCTGTCTTTCATTTCCAGCTCCACCAAGTCAATCCATGTATCCTTTCTCTTCCACTATGAGTCAAGTGGACTCACAGTGTACTTCTCTTTGCTTGTGCAATTATCTATCTACCCTTATCGAATCAATAGGGTATGGCTAGTTAGAGCTCGACCTAGTGTATAGCTCTGACTCGGGCAATTTCTACGATTTTTAGAAATTGGTTCGAGTAAGGACCCGCGCATTTGGACGCGCTCAACCCTTCCTAGTCTAGGTTTGTGGTGCGTTTGGCTATACTGATGGGGTAGCCATCGAGTTCTGGTCCAGACATGGTTCGTGTGAGGGGAATTTCCCCTCACAGTGAAGGCCCCTAATTGGGTACTCACCCAATTTGGGGAGAGTAGCACCCCAGCCATCATGTCCTCCTTAGCCTGCTATTCAGGGTCCTCTGGATGCGTTTAAGAACCCTAAAGGTGTAAGGATTTGTCTGAGGCTCTGGCATGTCCCGAAGCCTCAAAATTTTATGATTATGGTTAACCCTAATCACTAGCTGTCAGGGGATAGAGGAGCATGGAAGAAGCACAGTGCGGGCTGGGTTGGACCCCGGCCTGTGCGATTTTGATTTTGGGCCCGTGGTTAATATTAATATTAATTGGATTTATTTTCCTTAAGGAAAATAATCCAATTATCTAAACCATAGGAAAATTTAATTGGAAAAATATAAATTAAATCAATGTGATAACTTTTGATCCACTGGTCCAAACCCTATAATATTATATACAAAAAGGATCAGAAAATCATAAGTAATAAGAATATAAAATAATATTGAACTTTCATTGGTTGGAATTTTTATTTAAGCCTAATCTTTATAGATCTTAATTAGGGTTGATTAACATGTATACTTTGGCTAATTACATGATTTAGGTGCTATTGTGTTCCTTATGCCTTGTAGAATGCATGTGCTAGGTAGTTTAATTTTTTGATTTATATATTCTTAATTATGCCATAATCTTATAATTACATGATTAGTTTAAATTAGGGGTTTTCATAATCCAAACATAGTAAACTTAGTCTCTGATTTCTCATATAAATATATAGCATTTAATTGCCAAGTTTCATGAATTTATAATAGTTTGATTTGTAACCTGATACTAATCTATTTGATTTGAATTAAAGTTTGTTTAGCACTAATTACCATATATTTTCTACAAATTTATGGTATTTAGCTTTCGGAATAGTACTATGATTATAAAGAGCATATCATGTGAATCTTAAATATTTAATTTAACCAATTTGATTAAAGTAGCATAATTCCTTAATTAATCTTAAGAAATCTTAAGATCTTGATCAAGTGAATTATACTTGGTTAAAATGTGAGATTGCCACCAATAATATACTAATAATACACTGATTTGACACTTGATCTATAAATCAATAATTGGTCTTAATTAGATAAGGATAGGGGTTAAAACCTAACTTATTTGATTAAGATTTGAATCCTTAATCACTTAATCAAATGACTTAATTATAAGATAATTCATTTGATATTATTCTAATAATACATCTGATTTGATATTAATCTTTAATCATTAAATTAGAAGTACTGAGATTAATAATGAAGTTATGTGATTATACTATCTAAATCTAAGCATTAGATCTTTGATTTTCTCTTATATAAGACTATTAGCATAAGATGGTTAATAAAACTGTAATGATTTATGAAATGACTTAACTTTAATAATATCTTTGAATATTTCATCCCATGATTATATAATAGAACATGATCAAATGGATCTAATAATCTGATTTAATCACTTTTATCCATATTAATAAGTAAACCCTGAATCTTTAAATTAAGTAGTAGAAAAGTGAGATCATAAGGATCTTGTTTTAAGAGTGCTTTAAAATGTTTAAAAGCCTAAGAAATTGTTGCACCTTGAGGTAGGAAAGTCTTATTATAATATATTGAAGTAGGAACTTAGATGATCCTCCCCAACCTTAGAAGTTGATCTTAAACCTTTTGGTAGAATACACCTAAGATATTAAATTGAGATTCTCACATGTGGTAGTAACCCATGTTGAGTGACCTCTTAGTCACATCCTTAGAACCTTGTGTAGGACTCACTCAATTAGAGTAAGGATTGATAGTGTTGGATAAATCCTTGGTGATTAAATAGAAATTTGCTGAGCTTAGTTTATTAGTTGATTATGATCATGCATACCCATAGTACAAAATCTATTCAGTAATATTTAGGTTTGGATGAGTCACTCTAATGTGTATTTCTGACCAAGTGCTTCATACTAGAGTAAATTGTCCAAACTAAAGAGAGTGAGCTTGAATTTTAGTTTAGGTGAATAATAACTGCAAAAGGGTTCAATGCGGGTTAAGCTGAATACAGTCCCGCTAGAGTAAATTGTCCAAACTTAAGAGAGTGAGCTAGAATCTTAGTTTGGGTGAATAATAACTACGAAAGGGTTCTGCCTCTTATTTTATGTGCACCTCGATAAGTGTGATTATAAGCAAACTAAGTGCTAAATTAACATTTTTGAGAACATACAACCATGTGTATACATCCATTCTAATTGATGACTCCAAGTAAAACTCCCTAAATAAGAAGAGCTAATTGGTGAAAGTAGAATCTTGGAGTTAAAATCCTTTTATCAGGATTCTGCACAATGTAGACATTTGAGTCATAATCTGATTTCAAGTATTTTGGATTTCTCTTTGATTTAACTAATGTAGTATAGAGGCATGAGCATGAGCATAAGTGAGATGCATGAGGTATCAATGTGATGCATGAATATCAGTGATGATGTATGAGTATCAGTGATGAATTATGAGTTACATAATGTTGCATACATTAGCGAGGGAAATTTAGGATGTGAGATACCATGATAAAATTTCCCAATAAGATGTATGTGGATATTGGACCATACAACTCATAATAGTTTAGTGAAAGTTCGGTTGATATCAGTGACATACCGTGTTGCGGTATGATCAGATGCATAATTCCAATGTCATATAGTACAGTTTATATGTTTTTACATCAGTTTCTAAGCATACATTGTTTTTTTCGCTTTCAGCTTTCAATATATAGTCAGCTTGTGTTATTCAGTTTTATGCAATTTTAGCTATTTAGCTATCTTTACATTTTTTTCTTCTACAGTTTGTTTACTTTACTATTTTATTGCACCTATTCAGAACTGTTTAGTTTAGTTTGATCTGTGAGACTTCTTGTCTAACATGGGGTACTTTTGGGATCGAGCAATTTGCTAGATCCTGAGCAGCTTGTTGAGCCAGGCCAGGAGGACTCTCAAGAGATCCTGAGCTTGTATAATCTCAGAATATTTAGAATAACTAAATTAGGAAATAAATGATATCTAGATTTTTGTGTAGTATTGCTTATTATTCCTTGTTTTGTACACATAAATTTTTTTGATTTGAGATTTTACTATTTTGACATATTAGATGAGATATAGAATATTTGATGAATATCTTATGTTAATTTTTGAATTGCATAAATCATTAGCATTAATAAATCAGATAAATCAATAAATTAGATAGCAGTTCAGTGGAATGTGCTATAGTTAGTCTATCTCTACAATTTTGATTTTTGAGATACAGTACATTTCAATTAGCTCAGACCCAAGCATTAGTGTCCTATAAGAATTATCTGTTGATCTAAGTATTAGTGTCCTTGATGCTTTCGTTTTGGATTCGGTGGCTAATTTTAGCCAATTTCTGTTATGGCAGGACTATTCTAGGCATATGCCTAACTTAAATGAAATTCTGTTATTTTTAATTTCAATCATTTTTCAATTCAATATAGTTCAGTATTTTCAGTATTTTCTTCATTTTTAGTATTTACAGCATTTTCAGTATTTCTGTATTTTCAGCAGTTTTTGGTTTTATGTGCAAGTATGTTAAGATGCTAGTTTTTAACACTGTATTATTTATATTATATTTTATTCATAAAATTAGCATAAGTAATATGATTATATATGCTTAGAAACTTTCTTGTACTTAGCAATTTATATAATAAATGCTCAACCTTTTCTACAGCCTTAGTTTGAGGTATGTCTTTTTTTACTTCACATTTTGTTTAAGTTATAAATATATGATTTAAGGCTTTTATCCTTTCATTTGATGTTTTGTTGCTCTTATTTGCTTAGGTTGATTTTTTGATATCTTAAATTTAATTAAAATTGTATGTGTACTTAGAGTTATTAAAGTCTAACCAAATTTTTCTTTTTTTGTTGTGCCTTATCATATATGTGCATATGGCAGATTAGAGGTATAGGTTAGATCCAGCGCTTGAGGATTAAGCTTATGATAGAAGGTTAAAGTATGGTGTGGCTTACCGAAGGGAATATGTTTTAATTTTGTTTACCTGCATTTAATTAAAATATAATAAATAAGCTTTCTTATTCTTCTACATTTAATGTATTTTATATGAATGGATAAATGTGGAGTGTGTCTAGATGACTTCTCTTTATTTCTTGCACTGCTATACTATATATGTTTCTAACAAGATCGTGCACACCTAATGATTAGTATCATCGATGTCTTGTTTAATATCTTTGATACTAATGGTGACCACCACTTAATCTTAGTTGGTTAAGAGGCGGCCGTCACAGTTGGTATTAGAGAGAATCCATAGGGTGTCAGATATGGACTATGTTCCTATCTACCCAATAGTTCATTTTTATGTTGAGCATGATTTGGGAAACATCAGTATAATAATATTTGGATCCACTGTTCATTCAATACAAAATAGGAATGTTAGAATGATGAGAACATCATGAAAGAGCAACATAGAATTTTAAGACTTAGAAACTAGTCAAGTTAAAGATGATTTATCCAGGTCTTAGTTTTTCTTGATGGCATGTGTATATTTACTGAGAAAATGTAATTCACTATATAGAGTTCAAACAATTGTTGAGATAATATGAAATAGAATTGAACTAAGACATTAGAGTATTTCTAAATCTGTGATTATATCACCAATAATTGAGAGGAGAGCAACAAGTACAGAATTTGTTAATTCGGCTGCAGATGAACTTATAGAAATTGCATTTGTATTGGTTCCTTAGATATTAATCGGTAATCCAATAAATTACCGTTTAGGCAGGCTATCAACCTTAATATTATAGGAATTATAAGACTCTATTCCCGATGGAATTCTAATTTAGAAATTTGAGATGATCAAATCTATTAGAACTTATGTGCTCTAAGATTGTATTTTGGAGCAGCCTCTCTGCTTATAAGATAAACCTATGCTTTCAAAATTTACTTCAAGGACCAAGGATCTTGGAAGAATTCCATTCATAGTTAAATGAATCATGATTTCAGTTGCACTCGACCATGAGTAATAAATTTTGAAATTTTAATACTTATTTAATTGAATGTTAATCAGTTGTGATGAACTATTGATTTGTAGTGGTAATGCATCCTAATGTGTGTTAGTACTATAATAACTAATTGGACTTCAAGGTTAAAAGTTATGTTTGATTCTTAGTACTTACTAGATTTTGTAGGATTGTCCTATAAGCCTAAATTAAGAATGAGATGTTGACCTAAAAGATGATTATGTTGTTTTGAAATTTGAAATGTTGAGTTGCAAATTTAAAACCTACAGTTCTAAGTTGCAAATTTAATTATAATACAAGCCACCGTCTAAGCTTATATTTGTAAGAAAAGTGAACAATTAGAAGTTAAAATGATAGTCCTATAGCCACAATATCAATCTTAACTTTAATGCATTTAAAGGTCTCATTATTTCCTTAAGACAAGCATTAATAATATAAAATCAGCATTTGTCAAGTGCAAGTGTCCAACAAAATATTAGTTAAGCCTTTCCAGGAGGCAAAATCAGTATGCGTATGGTTGTTGAACCAATGGAGAAGCTATTGATAAAGTAGATTTCTAGAATTGTCATTGAATTGAGTGAGACTCTTTATGGGTGAGCTTACGCATATCCACAACTAAATTTGAATCTCAAATGCAATGTGCTGCAACAAGAAGTGATGGAATCGATTCCTCTATTTTTAAGCAAAATAATTCGACATTTAAGATTTCAACGTCTATAAGATTGGGCGATCAAAGTTTGAAATATTCTGAAACTTATTCATTTTTTAACAAGAAGTGATGGAATCAAAGGTTGAAATATAAATCGGCCATTGCATTCAAATAAGCTTATTCAACAACTTCAAACTCATTTAGCCAACCTTCACTAAATTTAAATTTCTTTTTAAACTTTCTGAGCACCAAAACTTAAATTTCAATAAACATAAATGTATATATATATATATATATATATATATATTTACAAACATAAACACTCGTATTAAAAGATTACATTTTAGCTGTAATAAATTGGTGAATCACATACGTAAATTTTTATGTTAAATTTAATTATATAATGATTTAATATGTGTTTCAACTTTGACCTTGATTAGTGTTGTTTTGATTATTAAATATCATAAAATTAATTTGTAGATTCTGATCTAAACATTATATATCAGTTTAATTTATTTATTTGATTATAATTCTGTAAATATTATATTGTTTATGTGTAAGATTTGAGGAGATATGTCTAATGGTTGCTTATTGAACTATTGTTTATAGCTTCTATTAGGTTTCTAGCTGTTGTCGTTGTAGATCCATATGCATGCAGCCCATCTTGTAATGGTTGATCAATCCTATAATATCGATTAGTGTGAATTGTATGCTTGCATGTCTTTTCGGATATTTAGTCAAATGGTAGACTAGTTATCATTTTTAATTTATGCATGAATCGTATTGTTGATTTTTGAAAATGGGATCATTCAAGTTATGCTTATGTCAAGAGGCAAATCCTCTCTATTGTTTCGTGTGAGATCTAATATTAAAGTCTCAATCAAATACTCATGAAGAATATTCATTGGCCATTAATGACGATTTAATGATGATATATGGGTTCATCTTAATGGTTACAAAATATCATTTTGTGTATACTTCCATCAATTCTCCATTAAATATGATTATTATCAAATTTATATGTTCCATCTAGTAAATTCCTTTTAAATGTGCTGTAGTTTAATCTTCTATCTGAAGTCATGGAGAATGATTTGGATAGAGACTATAATGTTTAAAGTAAGAAACACTTATCAAGTTAATCACCACTTAAATATTTTTGCCTAAATATTATAAGTGCTGTGAATGTTGCCTTATAGTCTTAAAATACGTTAAGTACTTAGAACTTTATTGAGTTCTATATTTATTTAATTATGCAATTTCCTTAAGCTCTATGTATAGTGCATACATCACTTGCATGGATCTTAGCATCGTTAGTTATTGATTGTTATTTCAAAACCTTGACATCAGGATGTAAGAACTCTTTGCTAATGTAAGATAATAATTACTACTTAGTGAATTTCCATTAAGTAGTATTGTCACCATATTTGGCAATCACAAATTTACAAATATTAATTAAAACTTAGTTAATGAGTAATTTTGTTAATAACTCTTGATTTAAGTCAAGCATTGTTTAGTCATTTTAAGACTTATAAATGTCCAATTAAGATATTTGAGAAGTTGATTTACTCCCTAGACAATAATCATATCATCAAATTAAAATAATTTTATTTAGAATCCTATTTTTCTCTAAGTCACTTTTAGTCCTTTTAGATATTATTGTTTTGAGAGAATAAGGTCATTTTGTGTATAATATAGTTTGAGCCACTGATTTCTTCCATGATGCTTAATTAATAAAAGTTAGAATTTAGATATTTCATTGAGTCTAATTGGATTGAATGGAACCTCCTTTTAGTTCAAAACTTAAATATCATTTAAAATTTAATAACTTAGTCTTTAGATGCTTGGAATCTTAAGTTAAGGGCCTTAAATTCTATGTTGGAGTTTAATCTCTTAACTTCTAATATTGATACATTTTATCAAGATTGGTTGCAGTAATGGAAAAATGTAAATTAAGATGATTTATTTATTTATTAACTTCTGTAGGTAACACTATTTGATTGAATTGTTTCTAATTATTTGACTTTATAGGGTCGTGAATATGAGATTGTACTTAATAGTAGGATATCTTGTATAATCTCAGAATAGCTAGAATAATTAAATTAGAAAACAAATGATATCATAGAATTTTGTGTAGTATTGCTTATTATTCCTTATTATGTAGCATTGATTTTCTTGATTTGAGCTCTTACTATGTTGACATATTAGATAAGACATAGAATATTTGATGAATATCTTACGTTAGTTTTAGAATTGCAGAAGTCATTGGCATTAATAAATCAGATAAAAGTTCAGTGGAATGTGCTCTAGTTAGTCTATCTCTACAGTTTTGATTTTTGAGAAATAGTATAGTTCAGTTCAGCTCAGACCAAGGAATTAGTGTCCTATAAGACTTATCTGTTGATCTAGTTATTAGTGTCCTAGATGCCTCAATTTTGGATTCGATGGCTAGTTTTAGCCAGTTTCAGTGATGGAAGGACTATTCTAGGCACTTGTCTAACTAAAATGAAATTCAATTATTTTTCAATTTAGTGCAGTTCTGTATTTTCAATATTTTCACAATTTACAATATTTTAAGTATTTTTGTATTTTCAATAGTTTTTGATTTTATGTGCAAGTATGTTAGGATGCTAGTTTTCAGTACAGCTATGTTTATATTTCATTTTATTCAAAAAAATAGCATAAGTAATTTGATCATATATGTTTAGGATCTTTCTTGTACATAGTAATTTTATATATAAAGTGCTTAACCTTTTTTGTAGCTTTGGATTGAGGTATGCCTTTTCTTACTTTACATCTTGTTTAAGTTATAATGTATATTTTATAGCTTTTATCATTTCATTTGATATTTTGTAGCACATATTTGCTTAGAATTCTTTTATGATATCTTAAATTTAATTAAAATTGTATCCGTACTTAAACTTATTAAAGTGTAACCAGATTTTTCTTTTTTGAATGTACACTATCATCTACGTGTATATGGAAAATCAGAAGTATAGGTCAGATCCAGTGCTTGAGGATTAAGCATATGATATAAGGTTAAAGTAAGGTGTGGCTTGCAGAAGCAAACATGCTTTGATTTTCTCTTCCCGCATTTAATTAAAATAAAATAAATAAGTTTTCTTATTTTTTTTTTATTTTGCTGCATTTAATGTATTATATGTGAATGGACAAATGTGGAGTGTGTTTGGATTCCTTCTTTATATTTCCTATACTGCTATACTATATATATTTCTAACAAGATCTTGCTCACCTCATGATTAGTATCATGGATTTCTTGTTTAATATCTGTGATACTAATGGTGACCACAACTTAATCTTAGTTGGTTAAGTGGTGGTCATCCCAAAAACTCATTTAATTAAGAGAATGTTAAAACTTCTTACACCTTTATTTTAGTCTCCAGCTTAATAGTTAGCCTTTCTTACTTTTTATAAAGCATGTGGTCAATCTTAATATGCTTTTTACTATCATTGATGCCAATTGCTCACTCTTAATTAATTGACTATCTTGAA
Source organism: Gastrodia elata (assembly GCA_016760335.1). Taxonomy (NCBI): domain Eukaryota; kingdom Viridiplantae; phylum Streptophyta; class Magnoliopsida; order Asparagales; family Orchidaceae; genus Gastrodia; species Gastrodia elata. The sequence goes on along the minus strand of CM028683.1, from coordinate 29,997,679 downwards.
GTGATGGTTAAAATTAAATCTTTTCTTTGTGGTAGTTCCATGTTATTCATCTCTTTTTCCAGTAGATATGACTTCTGAAGGTTTTAGTTAAAGATAAATGATCTTATGAGAGATGACCAATTCAATTGCCCATCTCTATTTCTAAGGATATCACTATGTGGTGTGTTATATTTTAATTTATTGGAAATCAAAATAAGAAATTGAGGTTTATTGGGTAGAGCACAACTATTTTTTATAAAGTACATTAATATTAATGTTCTTTTCAAGACTTACAAATTGGTTATATTTAGAGGACTTAAGAAAATATGATATTTGTAATCCTAGTAACACTTCTTAATCTATTATTAAAATATTAAGTTAATTTTATTTATTTTATTAATAATAATATCTTATTCTCAAGTTCTCCTTTCAATCATTTGGAAACTACTTAGGATGTTAATAACTATCCTCTTACCAAAGCTAATTATCAGGTGGTGATTTCTTAGTTGTTGTGGCTTAGGCTAATAATACTTAGCTTATATTTTGCAAGAAAAAAAAATGCTCATTTTTTTGTATGGCAATATTTGAAGAATGGCATTAAATCAACCAATAACCTTGTAGCTTGGGGGATTTATTACTCTTTATGTTGCTCTTAGCATGAAAAATTTATGAAGGAATCACATTATTTTTTGGTGTTCTTTCTCCATATCCTCAAAAGTTACACTTGATTTAACTTGTATCTCTTTTATAATCTCTTCTCCAGCCTTCTCTCTTTCATGCAGCCATTAATTTTATCTTGAGAATTAGAGTTCAATCAATATTATTCCTTTATTAAGGTCTTCATTGCTTGCAATTAATTTTGGTGTTGGAAACTTGATAAATTATTATTTTTGGCCTTCCCAAGGCGGACTTGAAGCAGGTTTTCAAGGCAAAATTGAGCTCGCTACGATGCGCTGTAGTGTAAGGCTATCGACCCAAACAACGTTGTGGCGTGTTGTGGCACCTGGGTCTCTGGCAGATGGGCACCGCAGTGCGCTGTGGTGCTTGAGACAATAGATGGTCTGGTTCTGAACATACTATGGTAGCAAGACTCATACATTCTAGAGCTATGGAGTGGTGTTATGCCTAGAGTATTAGTGAGTTTTGGCATTGTGGTAAGCTATGATGGCCAGGCTTATTCAGCCTAGCGTTGTCTCACACTGTGGCACCTAACCTCGAGAAATTTGTCACTGTGGGGCACTGCGGTGGCAAGGCTCATACAGCCTGGGGCTAAGGTGCATTGTGGTGCTTGGCATATCAGCAAGTTTTAGCGCTGCTGCATTGTCGTGCTTGGCGTATCTTTTGGGAATACATAGGTAAAATCTTTTACCACTTTACAATTAGAGAGAGGTTTGCTGAGTACGAGTTAGAAGATATACCATGGGATATATCCTTGGAAGCATTCTACGAAGCATTCATCCTAGCATCATCACAGGCAATCCAGGAGGATGAACTCCTCCACCTCACTCAAGGAAACAAATCTGTATATGACTACGAACAAGAGTTCCAGAGATTGTCACATTTTATTCCGGACTTGGTTAGGACTGAGGCGGCTAGGTGCTACCAATTCTTGAAATGGCTAAGGGAATCTATAAGAGCTCACCTAGTGTCCCGCAAAATCAAAAACTTGGCATAATTGATAGAGTCGGCTCACCTCCAGGAAGGAATTCAAGGTCAAATGGACCATAAGTGTAAAGCAGCATTCGTATAGCCAAGAAAGGAGCACTTTGGCCATCGCAAGATGGCAAAGATCTATAGCATCGAAGCTGAACAATCCCAACCCCATAACTTCGAATACAAGTGGTACCATTCATATGGGAAATGGTACCACTTTGGTGGTGTGTGTTTTACATGTGGTCAAAGAGGCCACTGTTATTTTGACTACGATTCTAAGATAACAATCGACGGAGTGCTCATCGACCACTCCCATCATAAGAAAATATTTCGTGCACAACCAAGGGACAATCGAGGACCTGCCCTAGCCGTGATGCTAGCTACCACTCCTTTTGCTAACCCTAAAGGATCTATTCCTGCTCAAAAGCTAACCTATAATTGTTAAGGTCAGTGATCTCAGAATAGACAACCAGCAGCTCCAGCCCGAGTTTATATGCTCACTCCCGCATCTGCACCCGTAGACAATGATTTCATTTAAGGTATGTCTTAAATTAAATTTTGTTCAGTTCTTACTATTTCAGTATTCAGTATTTACTGTTTCAGTATTTTCAAATGTTTGAGTAGCAATTCTTATTAAATTATTATAATCATAAGCACCTTATCAATAAATGATAAACTTCTTAATATCATTTTCGATACTGGAGCAAGTCATTCCTTCATATCGGAAAGCTGGGTGAGGACTCTTAAGCTACCAATCTATCGATTAGCAAACTCGTTGAGCATCAGATTACCTTCCGGGGCCTGTATGCAATCCCAACGATTCTGCAACATAGATATTCCTATTGTTGAACAAAATTATGGAGCAAAATTAATTTATTTGTCAATCGCAAACTTTGATATAATCCTAAGCATAAATTGGTTAAGTGAACATGATGCTTCCATAAATTGTCAAAAGAAGAAAATCACTTTGGGCAGTGGAAGTCAATCAAAAACCTTCATTAGAAGATTTAGTACCCAAGCATCGTTGATCAATGCTATGAAAATAGAAAAGCTAGTTATAAAGGGATGCGATGTGTATCTCATAACAATTTTGGGAGAAAAGAAAGAAGTTGTTCCTATTTCTGAGAATCAAATAGTTTGTGAATTTGTCAATGTCTTTCTTGAAGACATACCCGGTCTTCCTCCCATTAAAAAAGTTGAATTTGCTATAGAATTAATTCCAGTAACCCAACCATTATCAAAAGTTTTGTATCATATAACGTCTAAGGAGTTGCAAGAATTGAACAAGTAACTGCAAGAGCTGCTAGAAAAAGGTCTTATTCAACTAAGTTTATCTCCTTGGGGAGCGCCAGTTTTATTCGTGAAAATAGAAAGATGGCTCGAAGCATATGTGCATCGATTATCGAGAACTGAATAAAGTAACCATCAATAACAAATGCCCATTATCACGAATCAATGATCTATTCGATCAGTTATCTGGAGCTAAGAAATTTTCCAAGATCGATCTGCAATCTGGTTATCATCAGCTAAGAGTTATAGATGTAGATGTAGAAAAGACAGCTTTCAAAACGTGTTATGGACATTACAAATTTCTAGTAATGTCATTTGGTTTAACTAATGAGATGTTCATTTTTATGGACTTAATGAAGCGAGTACTAAAAGCATATTTAGATAAATTTGTCATCGATTTCATTGATGATATCCTGATTTATTCGAAGAGTAGTGCTGATCATGAGAAGCACTTGAGATTAGTTTTGCAAGAACTCCGAAACCATGAGCTTTATGCAAAATATTCAAAGTGCAAATTTTGGCTTGACTCAGTCGCTTTTCTGGGCTACATCATAGATGTGCAAGGAATTGAAGTAGATCAAAATAAAGTTAGCGCCGTTCAGGATTGATCATAGCCAAAGTCTGTGACTGATTTCAGAAGTTTTTTGAGCCTGGTAGGGTATTATAGAAAATTCATCAAAGGCTTTTCGTAGATAGCATTTCCTCTCACAAAGTTGACTCAAAAGACAGTGCCATTCGTATGGAGTCCAAAATATGAGAATGCCTTTCAATCGTTAAAAGACGCTCTTTCTTCTGCCCTAATTCTTGCCTTACCTAAAGAAGGTTTGAACTACCAAGTCTATACCGATGCATCTAGGATAGGCTTGGATTGTGTGCTAATTTAGGAAGGAAAGGTTATTGCATATGCATCCCATTAATTAAAACCACATGAGAAGAATTATCATGTTCATGATCTCGAATTAGCTGTCGTAGTCTTTGCTTTAAAGATTGGGTGTCATTATCTGTATGGAGTACAACGTTCCATATTTACCGATCATCAGAGCATAAAGTATATTTTCACTCAGCGCGAACTCAGCTGTCGTCAGTGAAGATGGCTTGAATTAATAAGCGATTATGATTTATCAATTCAGTATCATTTAGGGAAAGAGAATGTTGTAGCTGATGCACTCAGTCGTTATGCTACTCTTTCCTCCTTAATAGCTTCAAGTCCTTTAGAGGAAGAATTTAGAAGGCTTGATATCAGGCTAATTCATGGTGCTATGCTAAGTGAACTAATATATATGAGTACCATTTAACCAACCATTCATCGTGGTGTCTCCATCTCCTAAACAAAGGATGCATACTATTTAAAATTTAAAAAGGAGATTGAAAGTGGTCATCGCTTTGATTTGCAGCTGCGTTGTTATATAATTTATCAAGGAGATTGTCTAAGGATTCCCAAATCCATGCATCAAGAGGTTTTAGTGGAAGGCTATAATTTTGGTTACCAAGTACATCCTGGTAATACTAAGATGTATCAAGACCTGAAGAAGTCATTTTGGTGGCCTGGAATGAAGAAAAGGGTAGCTAAATTCATAGCAAAGTGTCATGCCTATAATCTGGTCAAGACTGAACATCAAAGGCTTGGAGGACCTCTCCATCCTCTAGCAATTTTTGAATGGAAGTGGTTTGATATTTTTATGGACTTCATAACAGGTTTACCTAAATCAAGGTGGGGTGTTGATTAAATTTGGGTCATTGTCGATTGACTGACAAAATCAGCACATTTCATTCAAATGCATCAAACTGATTTTGTAAAAAGATTGGCAAAGCTGTATATCAAGGAAATTATTAGGCTTCATGAAATTCCAAGGTCTATTGTATTCGATCGTGATAGCAGACTCACTTTTAAATTTTGGCAAGCTATGCATCAAAACTTGGGGACTACCCTAACAATGAGCATCACTTTTTACTCTCAAACAGATGGTCAGACTGAATGAGTTAATCAAATTCTTGAGGATCTTCTTCGCCTCTGTATTCTGGATTTCGGAGGCTTCTAGGAAGATCATATTCCCTTAGTGGAATTTTCTTAAAATAATAGTTTCCAATCAAGTATTGACATGGCTTCATATGAAGCCTTGTATGGCAGAAATGCAGTACGCCCTTAGTGTGGTCTAAAACAGGTAGTTCTTAGCTGTATGGTTCATATTTAATTGAAGAAATGAATAAGAAAGTGAAATTAATCCAGCAGAGAATTAAAGTAGCTCAAGATCGCTAGAGTAAATATCACAATACCCATCATCATTCTCTGGAGTTCAATGTTAGAAATTTTGTGTATCTCAAAGTTAGCCCAGTGAAAGGTGAATTTCATTTCGGTGTAGCCGGGAAGCTCGGTCCTTGCTACGTCGGACCATTTGAAATAATAGAGAAAATTAGTTATGTAGCATATAGATTAAAACTTTATGAATATTTCTCTGCAGTTCATAATGTGTTCCATATCTCCTCTCTGCAGAGGTGTCTTTGTAATCCTTCTCACCTAATCTAACTTCTAGTGGTATCTATTCAGCCTGATCTCTCTTATATGGAAGAGCCTATCAGAATCTTAGCTCGTGATCAAAGGCAACTGAGAAATTGTTCTATCCTTATGGTAAGGGTTCAGTGGAGTAATCGCTCTATTGAAGAATCTACTTGGGAAAAAGAGCCCGATATGCGATAGAAATATCCAAGTCTCTTTAAAGATCCAGGTACCGTAAAATTTCAAGTTTCAGTTCTTAATTTTTCTGCATTTTCTTTTCTCTTCCTAGTAATGATGTCGAGGACAACATCATTTTAAGTAGGGGAGTTTGTAACAACCCATTAAGTGCATATAGCCATTAGAACCAAACCTTGAAGATTTGCAGCAATTCGGAGCTCAATTAAATAATTTGGATTATTTTAATATTTAATTAATTAGAAAATTGAGACATTTAATTTGACATTAAAATCAAAATCCGACTTCTCCATTGTGATAATCACCCCCAAATTAGCTAGGGGTGATATTTTGAACGCATTTGGAAGTTGTCGAGTTTTCGCGAATATTTTAATATAATTAATTACCTCGAAAATAGAATAATTAAATAATCGTCGGAAACGAAATCCGACTTCATCGTTGAATTCCTCACCCCCAAATTAGCTAGGGGTGAATTTTTTGGATTTTTCGGAGCGCGCTTCTTAAATCTAAATTTTTAAATAATTAAGAAAATAAATATTTATTTATTATTTCTAATTTTTCCTATTTTTTTTCTATTTCTCATTTTCCTACCTGGCTACCCCCTTACCTCATGTCCCCCCCCCCCCTCCTTTGCACACAAGATTTGGGTGAGAGCCATCCCTCTTCCCCATTTCTTCCCCCTAGCTCATGATGGCCTCCCCACTTCTTTTTCCCCTATAAATGGAGATTAGTTCTCTCTCTTCCACCCTTGCTGTCACTCTAAAGCTCCCTCCTTCCCCTCCATTACTGAGTCTTGTGCTGTAGAAGAAGAAGAAGTTTCTCCATCAAGCTTTCCGAGTCTTCTTCCTCCATTTCTTACAAGGTCAAAGGTACCCATTTGCTCTACTTCCTTGGCCATTTCATTTTTCTATTATGCTTATTTGTGTCTTTAGGCATCCATGATTAAGTATAGAAGCCATTATAATTCTTCAAGGTATTAAACCTCATGCTCTCTTTTTCTTCCATTTTGCATTCTCCAACCTTTATCTCCATTGTTTGTAAGGTTAGGATGATCCATTCTTGCCGATTTTGGTATCAATGGAAAGGTCTCAGAACAACCTTTCCATTGATATATGGCACTACTCTTGGAATACTCTAGATTGAGAGTATTTGAGCTTGAAATAAGACGCTTCACGGTTTTCACACAGGCGAAATCACCTATAACGCACCGAAGCGCCTGAGTCTTGAACTGAATCCACCGTAGCGCTGTAGCATGCTACAGCGCGCCACATCGCTTCTAGAGCTAAGATAATGGCCTGGAAGCAAACCGCTGTAGCATGCCACAGCGAGCTGCAGCGTCATTTCGGGAAAAACTATAGGAAATCAAGATAAAAAATTTAATTGAATAGTCACTCGAAAGTTAAACTGCTGCAGCGCGCCATAGCGGGCTGCAGCGTCATTTTGGAAAAACTATATAAAATCAAGAGATAAATTAGTTGAACCTTGTTTTGAAAATTTAATCCGCTAAAGCGCGCCGCAGCGCTTGAAAGCAGTAGCACCTAAAAGTGTTGCAGCGCGCCATAGTATCCAACTCTCGGATCAGGCATCGTAGCGCGCCACTGCGTTAATTTTCGCCGTAGCGCGTCGCAGTGCCTGAAAGCGTTGTAGTGTGCCACAGTGTTGCCGCGCGCCACAGCGCGCCGTAGCACCTGGCTTTTGGCCAGAAGGCGCCACAGCGCCCAGAATTGCCCAAAGTGCACAGAATTGGCTGAAATGGCCAAAACTCCTCATTTTTTGCATCTTAAGGTCCCTAGGACCCTAGTGGGACCGAATTATATCAAATTTGTGAGCACTACATAAAATTTTATGTGAAAATTAAATTTGAAAGATTGTCCTTTATAACATGTGCTTAAAATCTCTTATGTACCTTAAAAATTTTGTGCCAAGTATTAAAGAATAGGATCCTTGAATGCTTGTATTGGCTAAGTAGGTCTTAATAACCAAATTTATATGAAACTTAAGTTTTTTAGAGTTGTAATCAAGTACTAATCCCTTTGATTTGATTTAATCTTTAGTTAGCCTTAATTACCTTCTATTTTATGTCCTTTACATTCCTATGCTTTTATGATTTTAGGATGTATGTTAGAGAACTTTAACAATTATTTGGACACCTTGCTATGCTTAAATTAACACTAAACTATATTCGAATATAAGAATCTTAAGAACTTGACTAAGTAAATGATACTTAATCTAAACCTAAAATTTGCCATCAATAATACACCAATAATACATTAATTTGTCATTAATCTATAAACCAACAATGGGTCTTAATTTTAGTAAGGTTAGGGGTTAAATCCTAACTTGTCATGATTAAGATCTAAACCTTAAACAGTTAATCAATTAACTTGATTGTAAGATAATTCAATTAATATTATTCCAATAATGCATCTGATTTAGTATTGATCTTAAATTATTGAATTAGAAGTGCTAAGATTTTAATATTAAATCTGTGTGATTGAATCATTTGAATATAAACTTTAGATCTTTGATTTTCTCTTATATAAGACTATCAACATAAGATGGATAATAAAATTGTAATGATTTATAAAAGGATTCAACTCTAATAATATCTTTGATTTCATCCCATGATTGTAGAATAGAATAGGATTAGATGAATTTTTAATCATAAGATCTGATAACTTTAATCCAAGTCTAGTAAGTAAACTTTGAATGTTAACTTAAGAAATGAAAAAGTAAGATCTCAAGGTTCTTACTATAGGATCATTCTTGAAATGCTTAAAGACTTTAAATATTGATATATTGAGGTATGAAGAACTTTTATAACTTATTGAGGTAGGAATCTTAGATGATCCTTCATAACCTTAGAGGTTGATCTTGACACCTCATGGTAGGAACCACCTAAAGCACTTATAATTGAACTTTCCCCTTATGGTAGAAATCAACATTAAGTGATCTTTTTGATCACATCCTTGGAGACTTATGTAGGACTCACCTATTTAGAGTAAGGATTAATAACTTTGATTAATCCTTGTTGATTAAATAGAATCTTCTGAACCTAGATTATTGGTTGGGGATAGTATGGTATACCTATAGTACTAGATTATTTTAGTAATATTTAGGAATGGTTGAATCACTCTAAGTAAAATTTATCTTTGTGCTATCCTGCGGGCTTAGGTGGATACAATCTTGCTTAGAGTAAATCAATCGATCCTCAGAGTGTTATAAATATAGACTCATTTCTTAGTTTGATTAAAATACAAATCGCCATCGGGTGATGCCACCTAGCGAAGATTTCTTCAATAGGTGTGGCTTAAACAAACTAAGTAATTCGAGTCACCTTATTTAAGACACTAAGTGTGATTATGAGTTGGACATCTTAATGACTTAGCTTGAGATACAAATTACCATTGGACCAATATCGCTTCATTAGGGTGGCTTAATCAAACTATATGTTAAGAACCACCTTTCTTGCAAACATGCTAAACATGTGTATACAATCTTCCCATCTAATGATTTTTAAGTAAAAATCCCAACTTTAACCAATTATCGAAACTCGAATTTAGGAGTCAAAATCTTTTTAGCAAGATTTTGGACAATGGAGACCTTGAATTCATTATCGGATTTCAAAGCATTTCTGGATTTCTGGATTTAACTCATGTAGCTTAGAAGCTTGAGCATGAGCATAAGCATGATGTATGAATATCAGTAATAATGTATGAGTACCAGTGATAATTTATAGGTTACAGAATGTTGCATACAATGACTGAGGAATTTTAAGATGCATCGGCATCATAGTAAATTGTATTCCCATTCGGATGTATGTAGATATTGGACCGTACGACTCATACCAGTTTAGTGATATTTTGGTTACATATCGGCAGCATACAGTATTGTGGCATATTTAGATGCACATTTTCAATGGCATACATCATAATCTTACATACTATTACTCAGTTCTAGATCCATTACTGCTTTTGCTTACTTTTAATATTCAGTTTTCAGTATAGCCTTACTTTATACTTTATTTCAGTTTTGTACAATTTTATATAATTTTATACTTTCAGTTACCTTCATAGTATTACTACAGATTTGTTTCACTAATTAAATGTTAAGTGAATAATTAGAACTGCTTAGATTAGTTTCAATATGTTAGACTTATTGTCTAGCACGTGATACTTTTGGAATCCAGCAATTTAATAGATCTTGAGCACATATTGAGCTAGGCCATGAGGACACTCAAGAGATCCATGAGGAGTTCATGGAGCACTAGTGGACTCTTCGCCAGCTTTACTATTTTACATAGCTAACTTCAGTTTAGTAATTATACTTATTTCTGTATTTCAGTAAACTATTTGTAATAATTCTGGATGTGTTTCTTTTCTTTTCTGAGATAAATGTTTCATACAGCTTCTGTGATGAATGTTTCTGAATGTTTGCTTTAGCTTCCGCACTATGTTTAATAACTTACTAATACTTAGTATTATGATGTGATCAGTATACTAGAAATGTTGATATCTTATACATATATTGGATTCCTCATGTGTGTTTTATATCCAATGTATGTATTGATCTAATACTTAGAATAAGGATATTACTCTTATTATAAGTATTAGATCTCAACTCTCCTTGAGGTTGAGTCAGCAGCCCTTCAGACGGGTTTTGTTTGAGCTATTTGGGGAGATGGGATATTCCTCCCCGAGTGGCGCGCCACTCCGTCGCTAAAATTGATTATGATTATCTCTTTTGCGCGTGGCGACGAGGCGGGGCACTACAATAAGTAATATATAAACAGAGTGTACAAGCTAAAGCAAACATTTAGAAATATTTATCATAGAAGCTAAATAGAATATTCATCTCAGAAAAGAAAAGAAAATACATCTAGAGTTATTACAACCAGTTTACAGAAGTACAGAATATAGTTTAAATACTGAACTGGAAATTAACCAAGTCAAAATAATAAAAGTTGAAGGAGAAATCTGCTACGGTCTCGCAAACTCCTCCTATACCTCCTGAACATCCTCCTGACTTGGCTCAATAAGCTGCTTAATATCTAGTTGTGGTGCCCCACCCCTTAACCCACAAGATTAAGCTAAGGGGTGGCATGTCACTTTGACAAATCTCACTTATCATTAGATTAAGGTGTAATTCCTCAATCCACTAATAAGGGAAGGATGTGCCCTAAATAATGCAGCGGAATCATTCACTAAGTATATACATTCAGTAGAGTGCGATAGCAAAGACAGTAAAATATGCCACATCCAAACCACCACAATACAAGTAAGAAGTAAACATGCAGCTCATAATAAAATAGTACAGTAAAAGAACTTACATAAATATCTGAATTATTACAAACATTAAATTAAATCTCAATGAAAATGATAAAGCTCTCATCCTCACAAAAATAAAAGAGAAGCTAAGCTAAGGGTCTCCAGTGGTAGCACACTCCTCCTCCTGAATATGATCTTCAGAAGGCTCGACTACCTCGAATAACTCAGAATCTACCATTGTTGGTTTCATAATGATAGGGCCCCAGCCAAAGAAAAGAAAAATCTGATTAGACATATTGTCTAAGTACATTTTAAGTTGTTTTAAGTTCATGAGTTTTATGATATCATCATTTTACTTAGACTATAAAATAAATAAAGCATAAGGATGCAACAAGCATACAAAGGAAAGAATAAACTATAAATAAAGGATTTTATAACTAAGCAACATGTGAGGTAAAAGAACATACCTCAACTACAAAGTTGTAATAAGGTTAGGCATATGAGTATAAGTAAAGTAAAAAAAATACTGAAGGAAAAGTCTCATCCTAAACATGCTTATGATCACTTTACATATGCAGGTTAAGAATAAATATGACTTTGATATGTATAGTAAGCAGTAACAGGAAGTAGCATCTTTTAAATAAATAAGCAGGTAAAGTAAAGTTGACTAAAGTAAAGTATAATAGTAAATAGTAAATAGTAAATGGTAAATAGTAAATAGTAAACAGTAAATATATATGTAATGACTGCCATATTAGAAGAGGGCTAATATACCCTGCTGATATCAAAAGGATTCTTAGCGTCAACGTGGAAGCTAAGGCGACAAAATATTCTTAGCGTCAACTGAGGCTAGGCAGGGATAATAAAACAAAAACTGAGCTGAAGAAGCAGTAATCACAAATGCGGTAATATTTTAGTTATTTTACTTTTGCTACTGTGGACACGTCCAAAAGCAGCTAATGAGTCAATCACGTTTGCAAGATTATACGGGTTCTAAACATAGCATAATACTCCTTAATGAGTAATGCCAAGTACTCCTTATTTCTCCTTACTCCTATCCAGTAGAGTAAAATGCACAAGATCAATAAGTAACTGAACCCAATGCAAATGTTATCCTAATATTCTATGTTTTCATTTCATACAATAACATTATCTTGTGTGACATGTTCAAGGAATAAGGCATAAAGTACAAGGAATGCAAAAGCAACAAGTAAGTCAATAGTAAGCAAGGGACTCTACTACATAAAGAGACATCTGTTGTTATCTATTAAACCATTATACTATTCCAAGTTACATAAGTTTAGGATCTCCAATTCATATATCGAGTGTAACTTAGAAGCACAACCTTATAAGTTAAAAGTAATTAGAACTGATAAGGTTCTAATTTAGTTCAATTAATAACAATTATAGGTTAAATAAGAAATTATTACATCTTAATTAATGAATTTAGATGCTCTAAAATAAGATCTAATCAAGATCTACTAAAATAAGGAATTATGCATTAAACACTATGAATTGGGTTTAATCACATAATCCAAAGGGTATGTCCTAAGGAGTAAGGTTTAAGTCTAAATGTGAATTAAAAATTAAGGCAAATCCTATCAAGCAAAATCAAGGCTTAATAGGATGAATCTACTAATCTTAATCTAAATTGAAAGATAAAATAATCATAATTAAAATATGAAAAACTAGAAATTAATTAAACTAAGGTTTTATTCATTGAATAACCTATTTACTCAATGAATGAATTCTAATCTAGGATCTACTCCTAATCTTAAGGGAAAAGGTCCTAGGATGCAAGTGAAGTTCCTAAGGAAGCTCCTAATGAAAAGACTTAGAGAGATTTTAAAAATTGATTGAATATTTTTCAATTTACTTAATTCATTATTTTTATTTAATTAGGGAAGTTAAGAACAAATTTTAGCTAAGTAAGGCATATTATTCTTATGTAGAGCCTTTCAAGCCTAAATTAGGATGTTTGACAAATTATTCAAATTATGAGAATTAAGACTTGAATTGATCCTAAATCAATTTTATTACTATTTTTAATGATTTAAGAGATATTTTAAGGGTTAAGAACACTTAACATAGATTTTGGGCAAAATGACTATTTTGCCCTTACTTAAGAGTCCAAAAAGCTACTTTTTGATTTAAGGCTTCAAAACATATTTTCTTACTACCAAATGGTTCCTTACTATCTAACATGAAGATAGACAGTAAGTACACCAAATTTGGACAATAAATAGGTCCTATAGGTCCAAATTAAAGAATTTAACCTATAAGGGCATTTTGGTAATTTCACTTAGTGAAGTCTAAAAATTCAGTTAGTTTATTGTTGTTTGCTATTCAAGGATTTCATAGAGTCTAAGAATACTAAATTATGAGGTCTATTAGATTAGTTATGAGTCTTTTAAGTTTAAGGGTAAATATGTTATTTATAGGGTTAAGAGTGGTTAAAACCTAACTTTTCTATAATTAAAATTCATATACAATTTTATACGGTGCTCAATTTTACTTAAACTATGCTCAGATTTTATGAAATTCGGCCCCACTAGGGTCATAGGGTCCTTAAAAACTGTGAAGCTTTGACCATTTCAACCGGTTCTAAACCAATGCGGACAGTTCTAGGCGCTACGGTGCCTATTTTTCGAGGTGCAGGCGCTACGACGCGCTATGGCGTGCTACGACAGATTTCCAATTAATTTCATCAAAAACATAAATTTATACATCACGATTTATTATGTCATTGCGGAGCACTACGATGCATTACAGCACGCTATGACGGATCAAGTTTGAAACTTCTGGCGCTGCAGCACCCAACGGTAATTTCGCCTGTGCGAAAACTGCAATGAGTCAACTTTCAGGCTCAAATACACTCCACCTAGAGCACTTCATGTACGGTGCCATATACCGATGGAAATGTATTTCCAATACCTTTCCATTGATACCAATATCGGCATGAAAGGATCATTTTAACTATGCAAACAATGGAGTTAAAGGTCAGGATATGCTGAAAGAAAGAAAATAGAGCATTTTATCTACAATGAAATCTAATACCTTAATGAGTTTTAATGGCTTCCACATTGCAAATCACAGATTTCTAAGGATGCAAAATAAGCATAAGAGCAAAATGAAGTATCCATTGAATCCATTCGATCGAGGAAAGGGAGGTACCTTGGCTTTCAAATGGAAGAAGATGGAGAAAGAAGCTTTGTTTTCTATAAGAACTTGGGAGCTTGAGGGCTTCTTCAGCAGCACATCAATGGAGGAAGGAGGAGAGGAGCTCATCTTGGCAACAAGGAAAGAAAGGAGGACTGAGGGGCTCTTTTAAAGGTGGAGGGTGGCATGGCTCTTGGATGGGATGAGCTTGGAAAATGGAGAGAAGGAGAGGGAAAGGAGATTGGTAGAATTTTAGGAGTGGGGTTGCCAAATGGAAGCAGGGTGTGGGGTTCACCTCAGGGAAAAGAAGGAGATGCTTAAAGATCTTAATTTATTTAATTAATTAATGCTAAAAAGTCAGATTTTATAACGAGCTCCGAAAAATCCCTAAAATTCTTCCCTTGCTAATTTGGGGGTGAAGAATTCAACGGCAAAGTCGGAATTCGATTTCGATGAGTATTTAATTTTCTTATTCTTAGGGTATTTAATTACATTAATATATTCGATAAAATTCGACGACTTCCAAACGCATCCAAAACACCCCCCAAGCTAATTTGGGGGTCACAATCGCAATGGAGAAGTCTGATTTTGATTTTGAGGTCAATTTAAATATCTTAATTTTCCATTAATTAAATATTATTAAAATATTTGATGAAATTTTGACGACTTCTGATTGCCACCAAAACATCACACATAGCTAATTTGGGGGCAGTGAGCGCAATGGTGAAGTCTAATTTTTTATTTGAGGTCAAAATAATTATGTCAAATTCTAGGGTTCCTAAAATTTCCAAAATTAGGGTTTGATCCATTTAACCCCTGATTTGGACTAGGTCCTGGTGGTGAATTACTAATAACTTAATTAGTGCACTAAGATCAAAATTAGGACTTGTATTAGTCCTAAATGGCTAGGGTAACAACTTGGATTGTTACACTAGCAAATTATCGGATCCCAAAAGTATCACGTGTTAGATAATAATTCTAACACATCGAAACTAATCTAACCAGTTCTAATTATTTTCTTAACATTTAAATAATGTAAATAAAACTATAGAAATACTGTGTATAAAATAATACAAAACTGAAGTTAAGTAAAGTAAAACTATCCTGTAAACTAAATACTGAAAGTAAACAAAAATAGTAATGGATAAGAAACTATGTTGTATGTCACTGAAGTCATGCATCTGTATATGCCACGATATGATATACAACTGATATGCAATTGAAATATCACTGAATATGTATGAATCATACGGTCCAATGCCTATATATATTCGGTTAGGAATCTAGTACTTGTCATCCTGAAAATTCCTTGATTGATATATGCAATATTTTGCAATCCATAAATAATCACCGATACTTATAGTTCATGCTCATGTTCATGCTCATGACTCTACACCACATGCCTTAAAATTCAAAAATCCAAAAAATGATTTAAAATTAGATAATGAATTAAATGTCTCCATTGTGTAGAATCCATCTAAATGGATTCCAACTCATAAGTCTAAATCCAATAGTTTGTTTTACTTATGATTTACTTAAAATCATCAGTTGGAAAGATTGTATATATATATTTAGTAAGTTTTTAGTAAACGTGAACTTAACAATCCATTTGTTTAAAACTGCACTTATTGAAGCGCACTTCGATAGGAGGTAGTACCCGGTTGCAGTTTATATCTCAAACTAAGCAGTTAAATACATAAATTTCCAACATACTTAGTGTCTTAAGAAGAGTACTTGGGATACTTAGTTTGGTCAAAACTGCACTTATCGAATCACACTTTGATAGGAGGCAGTGCCTGGTTATAGTTTATATCTCAAACTAAGGATTTAAGTCACTAATTATAACACTCTTTGGATTGGATGATTTATTCTAAATGGGACTATATCTGACTAAGCCCGTAGGATAGAACACAAATATAGTCCTATATTAAAGTGAATCAACCAACTCTAAAATATTGCTGAAATGATCTAGCACTATGGATATACACTACTATACTTAACTAATAATTTGAGTTCAGTCAATGCTATTTAATCAACAAGGATCACTAAGCCTATGAGATTTAGACTATAAGAGGTGAATCCTATGTTCCTAAGATGTGACCAAAAAGATCACCCAATATAGGTTACTACCACATTAGAGAGATCTCATTCTAAGTACTTTAGGTGATTCTACCATAAGGGTCTAAGATCAAGCTTCTATGGTTAAGAAGGATCATCTAGGTTCCTACCTCAAGATGTCACAATAAGTCCTTCCTACCACAATATATTAACATTTGTTAAGGCTATTATTATTACCATAGAAAACCTAATGTAAGATCATCAAAACCTTACATATCTAACATCTATGCTAAAATTCATAAGTTTTATTTAATAAGCTTGTTTTGATTAAATTAGATTAGTTAGCCTAACTGATCAATATCTATACTATAATTATGGGGTATAATCAAGAGTATTATTAAGATTTGATCTTGTAATAAATCAACTTAGTTTTATAATTAACTTTATGCTAAGAGTCTTATATAAGAGAAAATTAAAGATCTAAAGTTTAAGTCCAAATACTTAATCACACAAGTTCTTTTATTACCTTAGCACTTCTAATTCAATGAATTAAGATCTGTGTCAAAGCATATGCATTATTGGAATCATGCTAACTAAGCTATCTTATAATCAAGTTAATTTCTTAAGTGATTATGGGTTTAGGTCTTAATCAGATAGGTTAGGATTTAGCCCCTAGCCTTGCAAAATTAAGACAAATAGTTGGTTTATAGATCAATGACAAATCAATGCATTATGGGTGTATTATTGATGACAAATTTTAGATTTAGATTAAGTATCATTTACTTAATTAAGTTCTTAGAATTTTTATGTTCAAATTTAATTTAATATCAAATTAAGTAAATCAAGGTGTCCAAATTATTGTTAAAATTCTCTAACATGCACCATAATATTAAGAAAGTATAGGAATATAAAGTGACATAAAATAGAAGATAATTAAGCCTAATCAAATCCTAAATCAAACTAAAAGGGATTAACACTTGATTACAAATCTAAAGAATTTAAGTTTCATGCAATTTGGTTATTAACTTTTACTTGGTCATACGAGCAATCAAAGATTATAACATTTTCATTTGGCACAAAATAATCAAGTAATTCTCTATAAGATTTAAAACATGACATTTAGGGTAAAATGGTGAATTTTCCATTTAAATTCACCTACACATTCATACAGTGCTTAATTTTACTAAATCTAGGTTTATATTTGATATATTTCGGCCCATTATAGTCATAGGGCATTAAAATGTGAGAAACCACAAATATGGGAATATCCAAACAGTTTTGGGCACTTTTGGGAAATTCTGGGCGCTACAGCGCGCTTTAGCGCCTTCTGGCCGAAAGCCAGGCGCTACGGCGCGCGATATCACTTTCAGGTGTTGCGGCGCTTATTTTTCGAGGTGCGAATGCCACGATGCGCTGCAGCGCTTTCAGGCGCTGTGGCGCGCTATGGCGACTTTTATTTAATTTTATTAGATTTTTATGCTTCATCAAATTATTATGCCACTGCGGTGTGCTGTAGCGCACTACGGTGCACTGCAGTAGAGCCAAATTCGAAACTTTGGGCGCTGCGGTGGGCTGCAGCGCCCGACGGTGATTTCACCTATGCGAAAATTGTAATGGGTCTTATTTTATGCTCAAATACTCCCAATTTTGGGCACCTCACGTGTGGTGCTATATACCGATGAAAGGTCTTTATGAGACCTTTCTAAGACCTTTTCATGGATACCAAAATTAGCACGAATGAATAATCCTAACGAGCAAAAATTGATTCCCTAGCTACAAGTATACAAAAATCATATAGCTTTTTGACATAAATTTTAATGCAGAACTTGAGCTTCGATCAGACTCGTTGAGTTTGATTGAGGATCGACGATCATACCTAGCTTCCATACAATAGCTAATGAGCATGCAAATCATAGTATTTTGACAAATCAAATAAAAAGAGCACAAGGAAGAGCAAGCAAAAGGGTATACTTAACTTGCAAGAATGGAGGAAGAAGATCTTAGGAGCTTGAGCTTGAGACTTGAGGGCTTCTCCAATAACAACTCAGTAAGAGGATGGGAAGGAAGGGAGGAGCTTCAGCTTTGACAATAAAAGTTGGAGGGAGGGGGGCTGAGCTCCTTCTTAAATGAGGAGGAGAGGAGGTGGTAGGGCATGGCCTATGGGAGAAGGGAGAGGGCCTCCTTGCGTGCGAATGGGGGATGTATGGGGTGCCGAATGGAGCCAGCTAGGGGAGAAATAAAGGAAAAAAAAAATAAATAGGAAAATAGAAAATAAGAAATAAATATTTCTTTTCTAATTTTTGATTTATTAAAAGTTCAGATTTGATAAACACGCTCCGAAAAAATTCTAAAAATTCACCCCTAATTAAATTGGGGTTGAGAAATTCAACAGGGATATCAAATTTCAATTCCGATGATTATTTAATTATTCTATTTTCCAGTGCATTTAAATACATTAAAATATTCTCGAAAATATGACGACTTCCAAACACGTCCAAAATATCATCCATAGCTAATTTGGGAGTGATGATCTCAACTGCGAAGTCGGATTTTAATTTTGAGGTTAAATTAATTACCTCAATTTTCTAAATTTTTAGATATTAAAATAATCCAAAATATTTGATTGAGCTCTGAATTGCTCCAAATCTTCAGGTTTGATTCCAATAGCTAGATGAACTTAAAGGAATGATAAATAGGCTAAAATTGCTAAGATTGGGCTAGGTAACAACCTAAGGTTCTTACACTATAGCTTCCATATATCTTACTGAGTATTTTAAGTAGGAGTAGATCCAAATTGGATCTCAATTGGTCAAGTTATGACCTAGCTAGGGTTAGGCGTATTTTGGCCACCCTAGGGTTTCTAGTGGTCAAAACCCTAATTTTATTTCAATTTATTATTGGTTAGGATTTTCTGATCTAGACATTTTGAATGACCTAATTTGGAGTCCAATTGATTAAGTTATGGTCAATTAAATTTCTAGGTTAATTAGGGTAATTAAGGAAGGTCTTAAAAGTGATTTGTCAAACTAATAGCCAAATAGCAAAACTAATACTTTCAGATTAAATTAGACACTTTCCTGATTAAATTGAGACTCATATTGACTAGGCTAGGGTGAGTGTGTGCAAAGTTATGATGATTTGAAGTGTTGGGGCATTTAGGTAATTGTTCAAGGGACCTAAATGTCACTATATTGTTTAGGCATCCTATAGGAAAATTAACACTACCATAATGTTTTCTGAATTCTGCTGGTTAAAATGACATATATATTTGATATGTTTGGATTAAGGTTTAAGAGTTATGAGCATTTGAAGTTCTTGAATTAATTTAATTAACTTATTGTTCATTATTTGATTAATTATATCTCACAAAAACATAATTAAATTACAGCTTAAAGATTAATCATAATAATAAGTGATCATGATAGTTTAAATAAAATTAATTAAATCAAAATTTTTGAAATTTAAATATATTAAGTTTAACTAATTAATCATTACTGTGTGATGTATTTTAATTTAATTTAATGATGTTTATATAAAACTATATATACATAAATATATATATATATATATATAAGTATGCAGTGAAAAAGAAAAAATATATAGTACATATATTATTGTAGCATTTAATAAGTTTAAACTAAGAAAAAAATAAACACTCAGCTTCACAAGCAAATAATAAAAGAAACTAATGATCTTCAGCAATAGGGTGCTCTTCCTCCTCCTGATCTAGCTCCACTCCTGGCTCAACCACCTCAAAAAGCTCAGAATCTATCATTATTAGTTTCATAATAATAGGGCCCCAACAAAAAAAAAGAAAAATTGATTAGATAAATTATCTAAGTACATTTTAGGCTATGAATTATATATTCTTTTAAGATACTACCATTTACTTAAACAACTAAAGCAAGCAAATAGGTGCAACAAGCTAAGAAGGAATAGGAAAAGCCATAAATATTACATTTATAACTAAAATAAAAAGTGAGGTACAAAGACATATCTCAACCCCAAAGCTGTAATAAGGTTAGACAATATATATGTATAATAAATTGTATACACTAAAAAGATAACTCATCCTAGCATGCTAATGATCATAAAAAATTATGCAAATTAACAGAAAGTAAACTAAACTATGATACATATAGGTAAGCTGAATCAACAACTAGCATCCTAGTATATATATAGTAAGCAAGCAAGTACTATACTAAAGCTAAGCTGTAGTAAAAGTAAACAGAAAGCAAAAAAGTAAGTAATATGTAAAAACTATCATATTAGAAGAATTGACAAAATGAGCCACTGAATTGTAATTGAATCAAACTGCATAATATCATATCACTGAGCTTCTCAAAGCTAAGGAAAAAAACTATACTGAACTGAAGAGGTAGAAAATACATACGAAATTTTTCTTAATTATTTTACTTTACTTCTATGGACACATCTAGATGTAGCTGAGGAGTCAAGCACATCTGCAAGACTGAAGTGAGTTCCCAAACCTATACACAACTCTCCCCGCTAAGTGCGTGTCAATTAATTCTTATTTCTCCTTATTGCCTGTTCATTGGCAGTAATGTGTATACACAATCTCCCGTCCAAAACATGAACCCAATGCAAGTGTTATCCTAATTTTCTATGTTTTTATTTCATGCATCAAATTATCTTATATGACATGTTCAATGTAAAAAGGCTCAAAATGCAAGGAATGAAAAGCATAAAGTTTAATAGTAAGCAAGAGACTCTACTAAACACAGGTGATATTTGTTGTTGTCTAATTTATCCATTCTAGCTATTTTAAGTTTATAGAAGCTTAGAATCTCGAGCACCCTACTATCAAGTATAAACTCAGATTCATGACCTTATAAGGTTAAAAGCAATTAGAACTGATCATGTTCTAATATAATTCAATCAATGACGCTTACAAGTTAAATAATAAATCAACACGTCCTAATTAATCAATTTAGACGATCCAAACCAATTTTGATTAAGATAAATTAATATTGAGGGATTAAGAATCAAACTCCAATATTGGGGTCCAATCACTTAATCCAAAGATGATCATAAAGGTTAAAATTTAAATCCTGAATTCTCCCAACACTATAAGTTATGATATCTTATTAAACAAAGTCAAGCTTAATAAGATGGATCTCTAAACTTAGACTAAAGTTTGAATACAAAATAATCATAATAAAGAATAAAATTTAGAAACTATTAAAATTAAAGTTTCATTTATTGAGTAACCCATCTACTCAATGAATGAACTCTAACCTAGTTTTCTATATCTTTAATCCTTAAGGAGGAGACCCTAGAGTTAAAGGAAAATTCTAAGGAAATTCATAAATAATGACTTGATATTAAAATGAATAATTTTAAGCATTAATGTTAATTAATCTTAACTCTCTTTATATTCTGATCTAGTTAACTTATGGAAAGCACAAGGTGAGCTAAATTCACCTTATTATGCTTATCTTAAGTCTTAGGAAAATTTTAGAGGATTTTAGGGTTTTTTCATAAAATATCAAATTTGTGGGTCTAAAAGGTCCCAAATTAATTTCAAATTGATTATATTACTGATTTTTAGTGATAAAATTAAGACTCTAATGTTTAAGGAAACTTAAAACTAAATTTGGGCAAAATGGTCATTTTGCCCCTACTTAAGGGTCTAAAATATTACTTTTTGATTTAGGGTTCTAAATTAAAATTTATTAGTGGCAAATGACTACTTAAAATTTTATATGAGGATAGACATTAAGTACACCAAATTTAGACAAAAATTAAGCATTATGAGCTCAATTTAAGGTTCTTAGCTCATAAAAGCAATTTGGTAATTTTATCAAATGAAGTCTAAAAATTCAGTTATACTTTTATTGTTTACTGTCTAATGATTTCATAGAGTCTAAAATTACTAAATTTTGACATCATTTGGTCAAGTTATAGCCAAAACAAATTTGGGTTAAAAAGGATAATTTAAAGGTTTTATGAAATTTCCAAAAACCTAACTTTCTCAAATGATGGCTAAATTCAACAAACTCAGAGGCTATAGCTTCCCTACAACATATTGAGTGCAATGACTAGGAGTAAACCCAATTTGAACACTATTTGATTAAGTTATGAGCTAATCAATTTTAAGAGTAATTAGGATAAATTAGGAATTTAAGTTATCCAAACCTAAATTTTCTTATAAATTACTATTTATTAAGTCTTCCTAATCAAAATGGTATATTAGATGACCGTATTTAGAGCTAAAATGATTAAGTTATGGATAAATGAAATTCTAGATAAAATAGGGTAATTAGGGAAAGGGCCTAAATGTCATTAGTCAAACTACAAGTCCAACAGTAAAATTACCACTATCATAAATTCTTGATGATCACTTAATTAAAATGAGACCCATATTGATTATGTTTGAATTAGTGGGTGAAAAGTCATGAGCAATGAAAGTTTTATAGGGTTTTGAACTACTTAGGGGTGTCCTAAAATGTCACTATATTAAATACTCATCCAACAAAAAATTTGAGACTACATTAATATTCTTCTCATTTTTCTAATTAAAATGAGATATATATTTAATATATTTGGACTTATGGTTTAAGAGTCATGAGTGTTTAAGGTTTTTGGAATTAATTAAATTAAGAAATAATTAAAACTCTGATTTAATTAAATCAGTATTCATTTAATTAAAAATGGCGGGAGGACCCTCTAGATCCAACTCGTCAGCGGGTGATGCGCGAAGGCGGCCCCACAAGAAGGCGCAGTGGAGGACATCACAGAGGCGGGACCCACGAGTGGATCCCACTGACGAATCCGCGACACAACACAGCCCACGTGAAACGACATGAGTCGGGCTGGCGCTACCTGGCCCGAACGAAGGCTCTTCGCCTCCTCGATAGTTCGAATGGAGCGATCTAGGGCACTGTTTTTTAGGGCCTTTTCAGTGACACAGAGGCTCAGCCCGCACGACGACGGCTATGGCTCGACAATCCAAACTTTGATGTCAAAATATTTTTTATAATTTTTAGAATTTAATTTCATTAAAAATTATTAAAATATTTCAAAATATTTTCTTGAATATTTCCATGTCAAATGCCTAAGAAAGTGGTATAATAATAATTTTATTGTAACAATACAAGCTTTTATCCACTAATGTATTATCTATTTTGACCTTAAAGGCCTCATAATTTTATCTATAGAAGATAACTTCTCACCAGGTCACCCATCCCGGGAGCACTCCCACATGAGCATGCTTAACTTTAAATTTCTTATCAGGAACTATATCATTATCTGAAAAGGCACCTCGTTATTTAAGAATTTCAATTAGTACTACTTAAGGAGATCATTTTAATCTTCTCAACTTAATTAATTTTCATCCTCGTTAGTATCCACACACATGTTCAATAATTATCCATTAAATAGATAAGACTAGAGGTGGCTCCTACAAGCTCAAGAGGTACCCATAACTATGTATAACTTTAACCATCATGGGTTTAAGAGGCTGCTCACATGAAGTGGTACTTTGCTTTGTATAGAACTTAGCTCCTATTTTGACATTCTATGATTTGCTCTGATACTATTTGTAACAGCCCAAACTCTTAAGCACTAAGGTATTATCCGCTTTGACCTTAAGGGCCTTACGATTTTATTCCTAGAAAATAATTTTGCAGCAAGTTACCCACCCTGAGAGTACTCCCACCTTAGCATGCATAACTTTGAAATTCTTTTCAGGAACTCCACTATTATTTGAAAAAGTAACTTGATGTTTAAGAATTCTGCTTAATACTACTTATGTGGGTCATTACATTTGTAGTCTCACTAAACTTCATAAATCTTAAACAAGTCTTACAATGACCAATTGTCATTATAGTTTGAGGTTAGGATAATAAATGTTTGTAAGAAAATAAAAAGAGAAAATAAGTTAATGACCTAACTCATTAAAGATAAGCAACAAATTTGATATCATTAAGCACCAAGCAAAGCAACACCAATTTACTATTAAAATATTTTATTCAACCAATCAATTATATTATCTTTTAGCCCATAATTATAGGTTTTACAAGCTTCTTGTTCTAAAATTTTAGGGAAAATATGGAGGGAAAAAGTAGATAAAAATTATAGAGGTAAAGAGATAGTACAATGTCATTAATGAGAGTGATTCTTCAAATGCATAGAATATATATTTTACTTGATATCATGATTGGACAAGTATGCACTTTGACTAGTAAGAAAGCACAAAAGTTGTAAAAATAAATACATAAAGTAATTTTAATGCTTGGAACTTTTATTGGGCTTTAAACTAAGCTACAGCAATTAAGCTTTTCTTCTCATTTTTTTCTTAGGCCTTAGTCACAAATCTCATAATCATACCTTTGAGAGCATTTTCATATTGTGTTACACCAATTATTAAGTTATATTACAAGACATTCTCTTTATGAAAATCTCATTATTAATCCTATTTATGCTAGGGTAAAACTTATGCTACTTAACATTATTGATCAAGCTCAATTTTTTTTTCTTTTAAATGGCTAATATCTAACAATATTATGTTATAAATAAAAATTAGCACTCAATTTGAAGGAAAAAATAGGTTATTTGAAGCCCTTTGTTATGTGTCTAGAGGGTTTATCAAAGAAATATTAAATTAAAAAGAGTTATCTCTAATTTATTAAATGGGTAAAAATAATATAATGAATAATAATAAAAATATAATTATTATAATAATAATAATAATTATTATTATTATTATTGATAAAATCTATATAGGGATTTCTCATCATCAATGAGTTAAGATAGAAGTGCCCATATCTTCTTACCTTTTCACCATAATAATAAATGTGATTTTCATTTCATAAAATCATTCAAAATATATATTTTTTCTTTTGAACTTAATAATCTTCAATGCTCATTATCTTCTATTTGCTAATGGCATGTTGCTTGGCCAAAACTCATTCAATTAAATGAATGTTAAGACTTCGTTCACCTTTATTTTAGCCTCCTGCTTAATAATTAGTCTCACTTGCTTTTTACCATACAAGTGGTCAATCTTAATATGCTTTTTACTATCATTGAAGCCCATTGCTCTCTCTTATGTGGCTGACTATCTTGAAGTGATGGATAAAATTAAATCTTTGCTTAGTGGTAGTTCCATGATAATCATATCTTTTCCAGTATATATGACTTATCAAAGTTTTAGTTAAATATAAATGATCTTATGAGAGATGACTAATCCAATTGCTCATCTCTATTTCTAAAAATATCACTATGTGATGTATTATATTTTAATTTATTGGGAATAAAAAAAAGAAATTGAAGTTTATTGGGTAGAGCGCAACTATTTTATATAAAGAACATGAGGTTTTGGCCTTTTTAACATAATGTTCTTTTCAAGACTTACAAATTGGCTATATTTATAGGACAAAAGAAAATATGATATTTGTGATCCTAGTAACACTTCTTAATCTATTATTAAGAGATTAAGTTAATTTTATTTGTTTTATTAATAATAATATCTTATTCTCAAGTTCTCCTTTCAATCATTTGGAAACTACTTAAGATGTCAATGACTATCCTCTTACCAAAGCAAATAATACTTGGCTTATATATTGCAAGAAGAAAAAAATTGTTCATTTTTTTGTATGGCAATATTTGAAGAATGGCATTAAATCAACCACTAATCTTGTAGTTTGGGGGATTTATTGCTCATTATGTTGCTCTTAGCATAAAAATTTATGAAGGAATCACATTCTTTTTAGGTGTTCTTTCTCCTTCTCTATCCTCAAAGGCTACACTTACTTTAACTTGTATCTCTTCTTCTTTTATTACCTTACCATAAGTGCTTGTGAATATTGATGGAGAAGTTCCATCTTCTTCAAATTACATCATCTCTTGTAATTAATGACTTGAGAGGAATATGATGATTGAGAAAAAGTCATTTGCTCTATCACAGTGAAGAGGCGTGTTTATTTTAGCTATCAAATAATTATTAATGGCAGAATATGATGGATGCTAGCATACCTTTTTCTTCCCTTCTCAAACTTTGTATTTTCTTGGGATATTTGAACTTGTATTGCTCACTCATTTGTGACTGACTGGCAACAGTTTGAGGAAAATGAAGCTATCATCTCATTCCTTGCTCGATGTTATCCTCAATAATCACTAATTCATCTATTTCCTGCAACCACAAGTAATTACATCTAAAGAGCTGCTTTTGAGTCCCTAAATTTTTATTTTGAAAAGCCTATGTAATTACATTGATGTTGCTCCATTTTAGTCAAATTTGGCTTTTAATTACATTGATGTTTCTCCATTTTAAAGTCAACAACAAGAGTTAATATTGAAATATAAAAATAATTACTCCAATTAAATTTTTCATTATATAGATTTATTATAAATACAAAACTAGGTATATTGAAAAATAAATTATTTTAATTTAAATATCTTTTGAATTAAAAATCGGATCGGTCATCGACCGTTAAGGCGAGAAGTTCAATGTTCGAAGGTTGAATCGGGATCAAACCATGATTATGCACTAAATTATAAATTAATAAAATTTTATATAAAATATATTAAATGCTTAAATTTTATATTATATTATATTTATTTTTATTTCCTTAATATAAATAATTATAAATATTTACAGTTATGTATAAGAAAAATTCAAATAAAGCTTTGTGAATGAAGTCAAAATCTTAAGAAGAATTTGTTGGAATATTTGAGAATTCATTTATATATATTTTTTATTCTTTAAGCTTGCTTAATTAATTTAATTAGATACTTAATTTTGTTAATTTTAATGATTGTATGATTAAGCATCTTTAATTATTATTTCTAAAGAGTGTTTGTTTGTCAAGTCAAAAAAACAAAATATTTGATTTTGCCAGATTTGTGAGTTGTTGCTGTGTTATAAATTACTTTACTATTTTTTATAATTTTATAGAAAATATTATTTTTTATTAAGCATTAATAATTTAAGAGTATATATTTTGAGTAAATTTAAAAATTAAATAAACCCCAATTATTTATTTAGTATTTTTGTGTCAAAATGAATGAAATTGAATTACAGAGTAAGAGTTCTTCGCCGATTTTATTCACGTCAATGGTTGATAAATTACTTTATTCGTATTTTACTTTAATCCAAACAACCCAAAATATAATTTTAAAATAAGCCCTATAAATAAAATTTGTTAAATAAAAAAATATTTTTATAAGATTTTAATTTTTTTTGTAAAATTAAATAATTTTAGAAATTCTAAATGTGCTGATAAGAAAATAAAATTTTATCATTTATTAAAAAATTTAAATAAATATACTCATAAATAAGAATGTATAATTATCTTTATTATATTTTTTAATGTATAAATATAGCAAAATCCTAAGCCTTAAAATAAAGAATATTTAAATATTATGAGTTTTGTAGGCAGATTTTTTAGTATATTTTGAATCCATTAAATTTTGATGGATGTTATGTTTGTACAAAATATATATTAAATAATATTTAAGATTAATAAAAATTTTATTTATTTTTAATTTTTATGTCTCAAAAAAAAAAAAAAAAAAAAAAAAAAAAAAAATTGTATTCAACAAATAATCTATTTATATATTAAATTAAAATATCATATATATATATATATATATATATTCTGTATATATTAATATGTAAATATAATAATACTCTTAAATTTTTATTATTAAAAATTAATTCATATTATATATAATTATGGTTTGTTTATTTATTATTTTTAAATTTGAAAAAAAAATTGAAATATATTTTATGAAGTGATGATTCCTCTCCGTTGTGGAGCAGAGACTGGAAAAAGGCGTTGAGTGCGGTGCGGAGCGAGCACGAGATGGATAAGAGTTTTGATGCGTAGCTCCGCATAGAAATGAGATTCCTACGGCTTCTGCGACCTTACTTCTGATAATGGAGCTGCCAGCAGGAACTGACACCGCCTTCTCTTTATCCGGTATCAAAGCAAGCTCACTTTTCCTTCTCCCTCTCTCCGATCTCCTCATATATGCGCAAACCGACACGGCAAAACCCTAAACCCCCCTCTCCCTTTTTCAGGCAAAGCAGCAAGAAGCTTTTTTCTTTCAGCTGAGAGGCCAGATAAAATCAAATCTACAGCGATTCAAAACCTTCTTCCCTTTGGCCCTACGAGAGGGGCATGAGATCAGGATGAAGCCGGAGGAGATCCACCCTTCCAAGCGGCACCGGAAAGACAAGGACGACGCCGGCGATCTCCGCTCATGGCCAAACGCATCGTCCAGAATCATTAGGGTTTCGCGGATCTCCGGGGGTAAGGATCGCCACAGTAAGGTATGGACGGTGAAGGGGCTCCGAGACCGGCGCGTGCGTCTCTCTGTCTCTACCGCCATTCAGTTCTACGATCTCCAGGATCGTCTTGGCTATGATCAGCCCAGCAAGGCCGTTGATTGGCTCATCAAGGCCGCCGCTGATGCCATTGTCGACCTACCGGAGCTCGAGGGTCCTTTTCCCATGCCTCCGCCGTCCATTGATCTTTCTGGGCGGAAATCTGCTTCCCGGCCGCTTTCACATTCCAAGTCTACCTGCAGCAGCGCTTCAGACACCAGCAAGGGCTCTGTGCTGTCCATCTCCAGGTGCGAAGGCCTTGTCAAGGGGCATCAGAGCTCCTTCACTGAGCTTCTCACTGCAGGAGGGAGCAGCTGCAAAGCTGCTGCTGCTGCAACAACTGCTGAAGTTGTTGATTACGGTGGTAATTTTGAGCAGAAACAGATGAGGTCGCACCCGGCCAATTCAACTGCGGATTATTTCAGGCAGCCCGGAATCTTTGGGCAGGCGCACAAAGTTCCTCAGTTTGAGACTGGCGGTTACCCATCACTCATGCATTTTGGAAACAGTGCTTATATGGGAATGGGGATGATGGCGTACAATGCGGGGGAGAATCAGGACTTGCAGCAGTTCTCTTTCATGCAGGATCATGCTATACCTGTGGCGGCATTGGCGCCGGGAGGAGATTATAACCTTAATGTCTCCATTTCTTCTGGGTTTACTGGATTTAATAGGGGGACCCTTCAGTCCAATTCACCTCATCATCACCAAATTGTTCAAGCTGCAAATTTGCCCTTCTTTCTTAGTGCTACTCTACCAATTTCAGCAGCTGCAGGAGGCTCGTTGGAGAACCAGTTTCCTGGTGGTTTTAATAGTCGTCTGCAATTGTGCTGTAATGAGGCCCACAGGCACCCTGACTTGAAGGGTGAAAAGAAGGGTTGATGTCGGAGTGATTTGATAATAATGCCCTGTTTTCTGTAAGTTTTTTTTTTTTTTTCTTGAAGCCACTCCTTTATTTGCTTGCATCTCTTTGCATAAGGTTTTCGTACCAGGTTTAATGTTTGCCAGAATTAATTTTGCGGCTCTTACTACTCAAGATCCATTCTTCTTATCTCAAAAGTTATGCACTTGCAACTGGAAAGTAGGAAAAGTTTCCGCAGCTGAAGTCATGATGATATACAATGTTGCAAAATGGTTGGAGAAGTAATCTGGTGTGCGATGGTGTTAATATACAAAACTTTTGATTATTATGAATGACGTGATTGGAAAGTTATGGGTGTGTTGTTGAAGTAATTTTGTATTTGTCTTTTAAATTAATTTTTGAGGGGAAAGATGATGACTAGTGGCCGTATATTGATTTTGATACAATTGTTCAAGATGAAGAAATTCTATGAATTATAATAATTATAGTGAATTCAAACTTTGTTTTACAAAGGAAGCTTTTGAGGCTAATAGAACTTGAGATTAGGACAATTACACTTTAATTAAGTTGATTTTATGCTTTGAAGATCTAATATGAATCTAAATTTTGTCCTAAGCAATTATTGAAAAATTCTTAGAGAGCAAAGAGAGAATTTGCATCTGATTCGTGTAGTATTTTTTATCTTAAGAAGGCATCAGTTTGTGTACCATGATAATTGATTTAGTATGAAAATAAGATAAATTGGTGCATGCAAAAGATTTTTCTATATAATTGAAAGACATGTTAATGACATTTCTAGTATTAGTCGTTTTGTAGTTTCCAGGAAACTTATGATTATTGTAGGGTTGTATGATCAGCTTTAGGTTCATGTTTTTTTATTGGCTGTGGTGATATTTTTAAAATATGTTCAAAATAAGATGTCTTGATTATACAAAACTATCATAGACATCCATTGATCAAATCCTCTCAAGCAATGGCCATGTGTCATGTTTATGCTAATTTCATAACATGAATGTTTAAGCGCAATACAGACCTAAAATCATTATTGATCTAAACAATCTTAGGTATCTCTTGATCAGATCCTCTCAAGCCATACTTCATGATTATGTTAATTGCGTAGGCATGATTGTTTAGGCGTAATAGAGACCTAAAATCTTTACTTATTAGTCATAACTGTTCTACGTAAGATTTAATATGATGAGTTTATATAAGATGTGCTTAATACTATGTTTTCATTTGTTATTTGACTATTGAATGGAAACCATCGGTTACTTCTAAACCTTATTTTCTTTTTTTTCTCCCATCTCATTTCCTTGTCCCCTTTCTTCACTAGTAAATGCCTAGCAGTCATTCTCTCTATATTCTCTTATTCCTAAAATTAGATTCGCACAATTATTTTTATTAGTTTTAATTATATCTTGGCAAGTTCAATTTCACATGCGCTATATCTAAGGAAATTGGGGTTTTAGAAAGATAATTCAACACCTAAACAACACTAGAGTATTTCCTTGTTTTGTGAAATTTTGCATGTATGTCGTTTCTTTTCTCTTCATAATTTTTCTCACTAATATTTCTTCTATTCTCTGATTGTAACTATTGGCACTGCTTTCCGTTTCTCTTCTAAGTCACTCATAAACAGTCACCACAGCCTTGCTTGGAATCTTCTGTATGGTGAGCATAAGTTGAGTTTCGGAATTTATTTTCTTAATGTTGGTTTTTTTGCATGCGCTTGTACACTTTTACTTCTAGTCATCATGTCTGCACATTTTATTTATGTCCATATTAATCAATGCTTATGTAATATGGTTAGGAAATTTATTAAAGGTTGAGTTTTTCTAGAATTTTTGACAAAGCATACTTATATCAAGTTCAAAGGGTTAACAAGAAGTATTTAGGACCAATGTCCTTGATAAGGAATGCAAGTATAAGGGATTTACCATGCATCATGTACAGAAAGAGCTTGCCATCACACTAAGAAAGGAGTATGAGTAACTGTACCTGGTATAAAAGCAATTATGATTGTAAGTGTATGCGCTCAATTGAAAAGTTCAAAAGGATGGTAGTTTAATGATCATGATAACTCAGAAGAAGATAGAGAAGATGGTCCAAGTAGCACTCCGAATTGCTCAGCAAGATTTTATTATGCAGTTCTTGAACTCCAAAATGCAAATTTTGAAAGGGTTGAATGGATTCAGCCTAGGGCATTGATAGCTGAGTCAAAGGAGTGGCAAAACCTAGCCCTCCATTTAAGAGAATCTCAGTTCGTCATGATCACCTGCCAAGAGGACTTGCGCTTTCTTTGTTCAATCTTTAATATCCAACCCATGGCTTAGAAGGTAAGGAAAAGTTTATAAGCATTAAAGACTGCTCCAAATCATTATCATCTATCAAGAAAGACTCAACACATAAGGGCTCAGCCAACATTGGTGACCAACATGAGAATAATTGAGAAGTTCTTTTTTTCATCTTTTGTAATAGTACGTCTGGTTCCAATATCTTAGCACTTATGTATAAAGCATTCACATATAGGAAGACCTGCTTCAGCTTTTAAGCGAAACAAAAAAAGTTTCATTTTGTGTGTGAGAGCGAGATTGGTCTTCATCTTATTTTGATGAATTTTTCATCTCTTAACCTTTTGAAGGGTCGCCTCAATTTAGTTGCTTTTCAACTTCTTAGTATCTCAACCCATCGCATCATTATGACTTCAAGATTTAGCGGTTAATATTTCTTTGTGCCATTTTTAAAAAAAATTATTGTTACTTTGGGAATAAGTTGGGACATGGATAATATAGGCAGGCTTTGGAAGAAAGTTTTAACAATCACACACTCGTTCAAGGAACTGCAGCGATGGCCACCATGGAAATGGAATCTGGTGGGGACAAGGGAGGGAATTCTAGACCTCAGATGAACTATCAACATGTTGTTCTTCAAGGAAGGGCTGATAGGGCGATCTCTCCGAGAAGTTTCTCGTGGGAAGACTTGTTGAATTGTGTTGCTTGGTATATCTATGTGGAAGAATTCTTGCTGGTGCAGAAGAGCAACATTGTTGTTCGGTAACCTCTTTCACAGTTTAGATAAAAATGATGGAGAATTGCTGGCCGCTTGAAAAGGGTCAAGATTGATTTGTCCTTACACGGGATATAAACCAATTCTCCCCCAAGCTGACAAAAATGGTTTTAAGTTTTTATACTTGCTCTATTTTATAACCTTGTCCTTTTGCTTTATTAAAGGCAGTGAAATTTAAAAATGGATAAAGCCAAAATACAGAAGCCTTTCTGTTGCATACCTGCATGGATATTGGGGAGATTTATAATGATATAAACATTGATCCAACTGTACCTTAGAAGAATATATTTTAGGGATTGTGTGGGTACCATATTTTGTATGCAATTTATCTCTGAGAAAATTTCCAAGCTCATGAGTTATATGCTGTGGGATCTGCTGATTATTTTGATAGGAATTTACCATAGATATGGCTAAAGGCTATGTGATATTTTTCTTCATTTTTAAAATGAATGTTGTCTGGATACCTGTCAAGTGTAGGATGTGTCAAACAGATATGGGTTGGAAACAAATACAATTTTGTATAAAAATTTTCCCATTCCTTACAAACCATGGTGAATGTTAGTATGAATTTATCTTAGGATTAACACTCCCTTTGAGAAATCACTATTTAATTTACATAATAATTGGTTGCATTTTCTGTTTAGTGCAAGATGACTTTTTCATTTTCTGCCATATATATTGATTGGCCTTTCTAAATTGAAAAATTATGTGATGTGTGTTTAAAATCATAGTGTTTGATAAGGATGGCAAGTTTGTGTGTTATTTCTAGATACCAGTTTGTAAAAGAACTGTATATAATTATTAAATTCACCACTTATTGCTGATGAATGAAAGGAAAAATCAAAACGTCTAGAAGCTTGGGTGATATATTATGTTATATCTAATAAAGGATCATATTTTTGTGTTAGTTCTCGTTTTATTTACGAATGAGTTTGCATATAATTCATTTGTCAATATGTCTATATGCTTGAGTACAGTTATATGGACATTTGTAATCAATTTAAAAACTCACTAATCTTATTGTACCACCTATAAAATCAACCTAATGCCTATGCATAAATAATGCATATGTGATTTCTAGAAAATGTGTCAGAGCATGAGACATTATAAAATTATGTTGATTTAAATAAATGCATGTATAATTTACCATTGGGATTATTGTTAATGCGTATAACTTCATAAGAGCACAAATGTGGAACACTTTAAAAGTTAAATACCACAATAGAGGGCATATTTGGTTTTCATTTAGCTTAGCTTTGTTAATCTCCAAACAGTTTTTTATTTTAGCTTTAGTAGCATAGTTCAATTAAACTGGCTGTTTGATATATATATGAGAAATAGAGAGTATAAAGTAAAATCTAATTTCAGGGAATCTAAATTTTTTTTTAGTTTTTGTATGCTATAATTGAGTGTAATCTAATCCAGGTTATTCTTTGGTGTATATATAATTCCTCCACTTTTCAACCCTACACAAATTTGAACTAAGATATTTAAATTTAAAATCCAGCCGTAAGCTTACAGGGAGGCATAAACCATTATCAAAGAGCATAATATATATATATATATATATATATATATATATATATAGATAGATATTCAAACCATTAAATACAAACTTTACAATCAAAAAGCAGGCTGGCAGAAATTCAGCCGTAGATTTCTTGTGGATGGCCACAACTTAATTAGGCTTGAACCCTAGCCCCTTTCAAGCTGGTGATTGAGCGGAAAGGAGTTTTCCTCAACCCTAACTTCCATCTCCTCTCTCAAAACTCTAAGCTTCCCCTCATCCTCTTGCTAGCCTTAGCAACTATGAGGAAAGCACTGAATCTTCTTTCCTTTGGGAGTGCAGAGAGTTTGTTGGGGTGCTACTGGAACTCATGAGTGGAGCTCAGATCTCCCATTTCCTAGCATGGATCTACATTTTTTATTCATTCTCTTGAGATTGGGAGCTAGGTATGATGAAAAGCACCTCCCATCACTTGCCATCTTTTCTTCAGGCCTCGACTTAATGTAAAAATGCATATTTAAGAGTAGATTTATGATTTACTGCTTTTCGATGAGTAAGTGGGGATTTAGAGCCATTGTCATGCGGCATCAAGAAAACCCTTGTATTATTCAACCTTGCACTTATTTAATCTGTTTGACTACAGGCTCTATTCTTCTATGTTTTCTGTTTGAATTTGGTGTAATAGTGGCCTAATTTGTGTTTTTGTCAGTTCTTGGCAAATTAAGGGTTCTATCTAGTAGGTTCGTATTTATGAACCTAAAATATGAAACCGACTCACCAGTTTCATAAACACGACCCTAGGAGCTGTGTATCTGAAATCTGAAGGTTCCACAATTACAAGACCAACTCTTTTCGTAAAATATTAAACCTAGAACAACAGAAAAAAGAAACCTAGTTTGTGAACGACTAAGGCTACATGAAAGTACTATTACACTTCAGATCAT
Source organism: Gastrodia elata (assembly GCA_016760335.1). Classification (NCBI taxonomy): domain Eukaryota; kingdom Viridiplantae; phylum Streptophyta; class Magnoliopsida; order Asparagales; family Orchidaceae; genus Gastrodia; species Gastrodia elata. The sequence continues at coordinate 29,962,850 of CM028683.1, read as the reverse complement.
GTGTTCTCATGTTTGGTGATAGGTGGCTCTTGTTTGAATGCCTGTGGAAATGATTAAATCAGGCACAACAATTTCCCATGATCTAAGATTTTTGAGTTTGTGTGTGCTGTAAATTGAGTGTAATCTAATTCAAGGTAATTCTTTGGGGTGATTAACTATACACGTCTCACATTCTCTGCATAATTAGATAATGCTCAAATCAGGCATAAAAAATTCCCATGATTGGGAAATTCACAGCCCCATTTCCACGCACCCTTCTCCACTTTTGCAGGGTTAGGGCCGATCCAGTCTTCGCCTTGCCAGCTACGTCTCTGCCTTCCTTGGCAACTAGTCAACTATCTTTGCTTTTGCTGACAATTGGGGCCATTGAACGGTCTTTCTTTTCGTGCTTGCACAGATCGAATGGCGCATTGAGATATCACAAGCAAAACTGCTTGGGATCTATCACTATGTTACAAATAGAAGGAAATTGGGGTATTATGATAGCAATACTTTTTTGTGTAGGGTTGAATCAAAACCGTAATTTTCCTGCCGAGTTTGAGCTCCAGGTGCTTAGCTGTTAAAGCTGAGTTGCATTCTTCAGCAAACAGGTTACTTTTGTCATAGAATTATTATAAAACTCATTATCATCAAATAAATTATTGCATCGGGGTCCCTATTTCTTACTCTATTATTTTCTTAAAACAAATTACTCAAATCCTCCTAAAAGTGAGTAGAGCAAGATTTGATGATCCTATGTTGCAAACGCCATTTAATTTTCTCTTTGGGAGAAACAGAGGTAAAATAGTAGTTCCTTTTTTTTTCGGTTAGCTTTGTTTGGTACACTGACATATTGTGAAACTGTTGCAAATGCAGGAGAACTGTACGCGGCCACGAGGAATTGAGGCAGGACATATTTATGAAGAGGTTTTTTAATGGTATTTTTTTCTTGTATCTCTCTTTTTATGAACTTTGTGGACAAATGGGTTGGATTGTCGTTCTGATTGTTTTGTCAATTTGTGAGGTTGACTGCTTTTACTTCACTATATATATATATATATATATATATATATTATGCCTCCTATGTAATGTTTCTTTGTAACCTTTGATGCTATTTATGGGCCTCTATCATTAAGAACGCCTCATCCAATGCTTATCTTTTTCATTCAAAAGCCTATTCATAAGTTAGAGCTATTATATATGCTTGATATTTTCATTGCTCAAAACTTTTCTATTCTTGTTGTCAGTGATTTTATAAATTACTATAGTTCTTAGTGCTGTCCAGTGGTTGATGTTCAGAATTTGTTATTCCAGATCTTTAGATCACATTCTGTCGGCCACACATTTGCTTCATTTTTGAAGCTCATCTAATTTCAAAAAATAATATAATTCGAGTGCTGCAGCAATGACCTTCGAAAAAAGATTGGGAGAACTTAATGAATATGTGATGTGGCTGATTCACTTATTTTAAGGGTCATGATTTATTTCAAGAATTTTACTTTGGAGAAAATTTGAGATATTACTGTATGAATTGCAAAGCTTCAATAATCTATATTATGACACATTGATGTATGTTTTTTTAAATGTAAAACTTAAGCTAGAGGTTAAGAAATACACCCAAGATAATAATATCATAATGCTTCTTAGATTTCTTAAAATATTTAAAAGTATTTTTAAAAATTCATTAAAAGAAAGGAAAATCCTCAAAATTAGTTCTCTACCACTTTTAAATTTAGAGGCTGTTTGAAATGCAAGATTTTGAGTGTAAGCTTAGATTAGTTTTATAAATACAGTAAAGTAAAAGTTTTATATAATTATAAATAGCAGCTAGATAAATATTTTTCCTTAAATTCCGGCAATTTTTTAGATTACGCGGAGCTTTGGACGTTTGATGTTCGCCTTTGCTTACCTTCGTAGAGGCGGAACTTTGAACATCAATTCGTCGTCCTCCGTCCGATCTCCGTCCGATTGACATTCGTCTTTGTCTGAAGTTTGATGTCGCTTTTGTTGGTTATTGCCTGCGCCTGACATCTAATTTGTCGTCGATTTGCCATGTCCTTCGTCAATATTGCGTTCGTTCAGCGCCACCTATGTCGATGCCTCCTTCGCCGATTCGTCATAGTCTTCAGCGACTTTGGTAGCAGACCGAGGCCTTCTCGCTTTTATTGGAAGAATTTCAGTCAATTTCTTTTCTAATTTATTTTGGCATTTCATTCCCTCTTCTGATCAGCATTCGGATAATCTCTCTTCAATTATAATATTTGTGTTTCTGATCGAAGCTCCCATTTTGATCTTGTGATTGCTGTTCGCCACCACTCCAGCAATGACTGCAAATAGCAATGTTGAATGAATAGTTCTAATACAAGCCATTATTTCATATATTGCAAAACAAAATGGTTTATTTTGCATGTATTTAATGAAAGTTTATGGTATTTAGATTGCTCAAAGATGTGAAATTCAACAAATTGAAGAGTCAAAGATATGCTATGGATTGTCTTCTTTGGAGATCTTCACTCAAGTACCTTCTTTACTCTTCTTTGAGGTGTGCTCGTATCATAACCTCTTTCATCATGTGAAAGCTCAAGTAGACAAGTTAGAGAACCCACAAAATAGTTCAAATTATTGTTCGGCATGCAAATATTGTGAAGAAACAACTAAATCATTTCAACAGCATAATTCCACCTCGCTAGCCCTGACATAATAAAGTGCCCAACTATGCTACTTAAGGAAAAATATTAAGAGTTGGCATCCTTAAGATTCAAAATGCTATAATTCGCAAGTGGCCCAACCCGCTAGCTTAAAAATTCAAATGATTGAATAGATTACATACTGTTACTTTCATGAGGCAGAGGGTGCTACTCTAAGGAGTACGTTCATCAAATGAGAAAATTGAACGGCTCATTTGCACAAGCAACCTAGAAAAGCATTTTGATAAAATTTTGTAGATGTGTTGAACACAACAATGATGAGAAATTAATCAAATAAATAAGATTGTGAGAAATAGAAACTACTAAGGTGTAATAATTCATGGTTGTTACTTTAATTTTTAATCACCATATTAGCATAAGAACCTCTGCATTAGTCTTAAAAGTCGTTTGAGTGAGATGAATATTTTGATCAATTTAATTAATTGGAAATATGAGAAAATTATTTAGACATCCGATTGAAAATTCAATTTTATTTTTAAGTTCCTCACACTCAAATTAGTTAAAGGTGAAATTTTGAAATTTTTCAGAGATCATTTGGTTAGTGTTTGGATTTACTAAAGTAATTGAATTGAATTAAATATTTAAATTATAATTATTTAAATGATATAGCAGTTTGAGTCTGATCGATTGGCAAAAGATCAGCATTCCGCTGAATTAGGTTAAAATCATCGCCATTAGATTCCTAATAGCATTAGGAGCCAACACCTGAATTTTGGTACGATTTGGAGACTATTCATTTTCGAAGAATATTTTGAGCAATTTAAATAGCTTGGAAATTTCCTAAATTAAATTGACCTCCAATCAAAAATAGAGTTCATTATTGAACTCCTCACTTCCAAATTAATTATAGGTGAAATTATAAAGATTTCTGGAACTCGTCAAATTATCATGAATAATTTAATATATTTTAAATGCTCAGAAAATCTAAATAATTAAATCAATCTCTAATTAAAAATTCGATTTCATTTTTTAGTTCATTACCCCAAATTAGTTAGGGGTAAATTTTTTGAATTTTTCGGAGCTTGTTTAATAGCTTAATTTTAATTATTAAATTTAATATAAAATAATTTAATAAACTATTTAATAAATTTAACCAAACGCCTTCGACCCATCGTTTCATCAAACGGTAGAATCGATCCTCTGCATCCGCGGCTCTATCGCAAGAGATCAGACAGCTATGGTACAATTTGACACATCAGCCATTCCATTGATCGATTGAACGGTCGAGCGCAGCGCACCGTATGTCTCAACCACACACGATCATGCGCACCCTCAGACGCCGGTACCTCCCCGTCCTCTCCTCAGTGCCTTAAGGCTTCAAGCACTCCATTTTCCTCCTAATCCATCATCCGGGAGCTCTGTGGTTGATTGCGGAGGGTCGAGAACACCGGCGATCAAAGCACTTGAGAAACCCTAAGTCGGAGCGAAGGAGGAAGGTACCTCTATTTTTCCCGTTCGATTATTGTGCAATCACCTTTCTTTGAGTTTGATCTTCTATTTCAATAATCATATTCGATTGAGCTCGATCCGATCATAGTGTACTAGTACACAGTAGAAGTCTTGCCTGCGCCAGTGACTGCCTTCTAGGGCATCATTTTGCCGGAGGTTAAGGGTAATCTTCGGTGGTGTTACTGGTGTCCATCAAAAGGTCTCAAAGAGAGATTTTGATTGGCATGCGGCCGGCCACTGGAGGTTGCTGGAGCTAGGACAATTTTGATGCCATAGCTCGCGGCCCTCGGGTCACGCTGAGTCGGATTCGACTTGGGTCGACCCAACTCACGCAGCCTAACCCGGGCCACGTGCGTGCAGCTAGGCCCGCGCGCGCAGGCGGTCGGTTGCATGCATGCACCCGTCCATATGAACAGTTATTACATAAAATAAAAAATTAATTTTTTAATTCCCAAATCTTCAAATCCTATATACATATCCAAATATATTGATGTTATATCTCAAAATGATTAGAAAAATATAAGAATCATTAACATGTCATTATATTTTTAGTTGATAATTAGTTTCACTAGTCACCACTTTAATTAGTTAAGCATTTAACCTAATTTTGTAAGTGCCATAACTTACAATTCTCATTCAAATTTGATGTTCCAATAGTAGGTCATTTTGATCACAAAAATATGCAGAACATTAATATGAACTTGATTTTTCATTTTGATAATTAATTTTGATGATAACCTTTTAAGTGTCATTAAGAGTCATTAATGCACCGATTAGTCATTTGATGTCCGATTTAACCCTACTTAGTGTCAATGTTCTCATTTTACTATAAGGAAGTTATAGCTACTATGTTTGCATGATTTGGATATCAAATGGAAAATGTGAGTACTTGACTTTTAAATAAAATAATATTAAACTCAAAAATTATGGTTTTGCTTATTTAGGTCCTCTAAACCTTAAAACACCTTAAGAAATTTACCTTATGACATATTTCAACATTAGAAGATGCTTTGAGTAGGAAAATAACTAGATTGACCTACTTATAGCTAAGTTCTAGTAAACTTAAGTTAGAGCCTCAACATAGATTCAAAGTGAAGCTATGAGCTCTTAGGGCTTAATTTAGTGCTTAAGGAGTGTAGTAATCCTAAAATCCTAGGATGGGTGAACTAAATAGCTCCCTATGATTGTATGAACCATTAGTAAGACCCTTATATAGTTAGATTGAGCTTAACTTAGTTCTGTACATCCCTTAAGTATAAATTTCATTATAGCCATCCTATTATGTAACTTATTATTTTTTAGGTGCTAAACCTCTTAGCTAATCATTAAAAACTAGTGAGTGACTAGAGAACATCTTTTTAAGAATGCTACTATTAAGATTGCATTAGTTAGCCAATTTGTTTAGTTGTCGATTAGGATTGTCCAATCCTAAGATTTCTTAGTGCACTTAAGGTTAGAAAACGCTCCATGCTAACCTTCTAGTAAAAACACTAGTACTAGGCTAAGTCTAGTAACTTGATTAAATTAAGAAGTTAGTGATAAGTTACCGTGTAGGGACGACTTGGAATGCAATGTTGGCGATTCCTTTTTTCAAACTTTGAGTTGAGTCCACCAGGGGCCTGATCCGTTTTCAGGAAATGGTCCGATGAAAGACTATAACCTTATCTCTTTATTCAACTTTGATTAATATTTACACACTTATTTCCATCTAGATAACTAATAACAAATCCTAACTTGTAGGATAGTGAAGTTGCAAATCATACTTAAGATAATATTGAGAATTCCTTAGTATAGCACATGTGACTAAAAGAAGACTTATAAGATATTAAGATGGATTCATCTCAGAAAGATTAGTGCTTAAAGAGTGACTTAGTAAATAATCTAAGTGACTAAATACAACATACTTAGGATTGTATGAGTGACCATAGCATGCTAATTATAGAACTTAGAATTACTTAGGATGAATAATTATTCGGACTTTGAATTCCTAAGAATGACTAAGTGATTGAGCTAATGCTAGATGTTACCTTAAGTGTTAAAAGGCTTATAATACTTTAAGTGCTAAGTAATGAAGTGGTACTTAAGAACTTAGTGATAGTAATGCTAAGACTTAGAACCTTTGGATTAAGAAGAGCAACTTAATGCTTAGAATAGTAAACTAATGTGAGATGAATTAGCAATAGTAACTTAAGCATTATTAATGCTTAGCCTTACCATACTAGACTAGTGATCTTATAAAACCCTTAAGTCTAAGGATATACTAGAATTGTCCCTTTAGTGGCATACTTAAGATTAAGATAATCTTAGTGGTTAGATGTACAACCTTTTTAAGTATAGAACCTTAAGAGGCTAATAAGATAGATCAATTAAAGGATATTGATAACTTATATGCTTAAATATGATAATTCTAGAAGTAATGAGATGCTAGTTTGGAAGTTAGAGAATCCCTTAGTTAGAAATATACTAAGTTATAAGAATCTAGTAACTTGAGCATTTACTTGAGATTGAGATCTCCTTACTTATATATTTATTGTATACTTATATTTATAGTTCTCTTACTTACTTTTTTGTAGTATAGTTTAGCTTATACATTCATTTCCCTTACACTGCTTTACTTACTTAGCATATGTCCTTTGCACATGTGTTCACTATTTTCATTACACACTTGTTTGTATAGCTGTACCTACTTTTCTTACTTACATATTTGATGCAGGTTGTATACTAGCTTCCTCTTTTATTACTTTTATCTTTTATTAATACTTTATAGTCTTACTTTACTTTCCCTTTTTACTACTTTATGCTCCGCTTATAACAATTATAAATGGCTAAACAACACTGCATAAAAGCAAGTAACATAATTGTAAATGCAAGTATATAGTAAATATGTAAGTAAGGAGATCTCAGTCTCAATGATTGAATAAACTGTAAATGCAGTCATAAAGAACTATAATATGAAAATGTTATTTATTTATCTTTCATATTAATGGATTGGCAGGTGCCATATAGGCCCCACATACACCCCTTCACATAGTAAGCAGGCACCATATTGGCCCCACATACAATCTTTCAAGTAATAAGATAATCAGATTGGCAGGCACCATAAAGGCCCCACATCAGTCCTCCCAAATAAATGGTATGCACCATATTGGCCCCACATACAATCCCTGATAAAAGTAAGTGTTATTTGTTTAAGTTATGCACAACATCTTTAATGAATGAATTCAAGGATATTCAAAGTTAATTATAAATCATGTAATATCCAATTGTTATCTATTTTAGATATCTACCCTATGATTAGGACTAATCAAGCCCCTCAATTGGCTCAAATATTCATTAAATGTCTCAATTAATCAATACATAGTAATATATAATACAAATGAGGTCTTAAGAATAATGAATTGATTAAGGTATTATTTATGTGACAAAATAGTTTATAAATATAATTGAAATATTACTGTAAATACCCACTTAAGTAGTAATAAGTGAAACTCTTAAACATCGAGGTGTTTTTTTAGATAATGGTGGAATTTCTGATAATAACTCCAAAGTTAAGCATGCTCATGTGGGAGCACTCCTAGGATGGGTGACTTATTTGGAAGTTATCTTCTAAGGGTAAAATTGTGAGATATTTTAGGCCAAAATGGACAATACCTTGGTGATTAAGAGTTTGGGCTGTTACAAATGGTATCATAGTAGGCCATAAGATGTCAGCTAGGAGTTAAGTGCCATATAAGGTAAAGTACCACTTCATGTGAGTAGCCTCTTGAACCCATAATAGTTAAGGTGTTATATGGTTGTGGGTACCTCTTGAGCCTATATGGGTCACCTATAATCCTATCTACCTAATGAATGTTCTTGGATATGTGTGTGGATACTGATGAGGATGTCGATTATTTAAGTTGGGGAGATTATAAAGACCCACTTAAGTAATAATAAGTGAAACTCTTAAACATCAAGGTGCCTTTTTAGATAATGGTGGAGTTCTTGATAAGAAGTCCAAAGTTAAGTGTGCTTATGTGAAGCACTCCCAGGATGGGAGACCTATTGGAAAGTTATCTTTTGAGGGCAAAATTATGAGGCCTTTTAGGCCAAAACAGATAATACCTTGGTGATTAAGAGTTTGGGCTATTATAATTACGAACAAATAGCCTATCCTATTACTAACACTACAACTATCTAATGATACATCTATTCTAATTAAACATTCTAACTTAGAAAAGGGAAAGTAAAGTAAGACTGTAAAGTAATAATTGTTAATGGCTAATATGATATCCACTTAATCTAAAAATATATTAGTTGCCCTAAAATGTACTTTGACTTTGTAAGTATAATAACTTGTTTTAATTTTATTGGTTATGCCTTACCGTATTAAATATCAAATACGATAGATAAGGAGCTTGGGGTAGATTTTAAAACTGAGGTAGATCAGATCCAGTATTTGCTGATTGAAGATCTTTACTTTTGTTATCTTTTCCTTTACTTTTGCATCTCGTGAGCATGAGCATCTTTATGTCTAATTGTTTATATAACTTTATTTAACTCTGCATATTTTACCTTGCTGTTCTATGATGTTTTTTTCTTTCTTTCTGAATGACTAGAATAGTTTATATTTACTTAGTATTATGTATTTAGATTTTCTATTTAGAGACCCTTGGCTCTCCGTAGTGCTTAATAGTGGGTTAAGACTTACTAACACAGTGTTAAGTACTATAGTAACATTTTGTAGTATTGTGGAGATCATTTAGTCCATCATGTAGATGCTAATGGTGCTACGGTGAGCTTTCGAGAGGTTCTGAGGCACTTCAGAACAAGGAGTGAAGTCCAGAATCAAGATAAGCACTGCAGCGCACTGTATCGCACCCTGGCGATCCCTCATCAAGACGGAGGCACTATCACACGCTTCAGCGGTCAGCAGTTAGCAGTCAGAAAGCATGCGCTATAGCACATCGCAGCAGAAATTGGCACTGCCGTGTATGTAACAACCCGAGTTGTTACCATAGTTGATTAGGACTAATCCTAAGTCTTAAACATAATTATAAGTGCTAATTAGGTCAAATAGAGTCAACCTTTGAGACCTAGTCCAAATCAGGAGTCAAACGGATCGAATCCTGATTTCTAGAAATCCAGAAACCCTAGAAATTGACCTATTTAAATTGACCTCCGATCAAAAAACGGACACCACCATTGCGTTCCTTGACCCCAAATTAGTTTGGGGTGAAGTTTTCGTGTCAATCGGAAGTCGTCAAAATTTCGACGAATATTTTAATAATAAAAATACCACAGAAATCGAGGTATCAAAATACTCTTCTGATAGAAAATCTAACTTCGCCATTGAATTCCTTGACCCCAAATTAGCTAGGAAAAATATGTTCAAAATTTTCTGGAAAAAAAAATATTATTTTAATACTTAAAGGCGTGTTAAGTATTTAACGGACCCGTCAATTGTAGCTGACGGCGCCGTCTATCCAGACGGTGCCATCGCAGCCGTTGGATCGGGCCCGGATCCAACGGCTACGGAGCCGTCGTCCTCGACGGCTCCATCCGCGCGACACGCGGCAGCCCCGCCGCGCGCCCGGCCAACCGCGGCCTCCCCTCGACCTCGGCGAGGTTGCCTGAGGTCCTAGGACCTCAGGCGAGCTCGGGGCTCCAGGTTTGCGAAACCCGAGCCCCGACACGTCCGAACCGAGCCGAGCCCCGACAGCCGTCCGCATCCAGGTACCCTGATCTCCCTCCTCCTCCGTTATTTTTGCAATTTTCTTCTTGATTATTGTAGATCTTAGGTCTGATTGTCAATCCATCGGACCTGATCGAGCTCGATCAGGTCCGATCAACCTAGATCTAGACTTAGAAATTTTAGGGTTCGGTCGGCCGAACCCTAGAATCTAGGGTTGCAGATTGCCGGCGATACCGGCCACCTCCGGAGAAGGTCCGCCCACCGGCGTGTAGCCCTCGACGAGGGCTACCTGCGGCCGTGCGGGCCGAGGTGGTCCGGCCCGGGAAGGCCGGCAAATGCCGTGCCCTAGCCGGCGCCCTCGGGCCGTCTCCGCGAGGAAGACGGAGTCTGGGTTGGGCCGGGTCGACCCGAGCCCGACCCGCCCGAGCCGGGTCCGCGTCAGCCGGGTGGGGCCCACCAGTGCCACGTGGCGCCTTCTGGGCCTGCCACTTGTCTAGTGGGACCCACCAGCAGAAGCCCGCGATGCTTTGGCTTCGGCTGTGGGGCCCACCAGTGCCACGTAGCAGCCAGCCGGCGTGCCACGTGTCCCGTGGGGGCCCCCCGCCCGAGCCCGCGCGGCGGTTCGGCTCCCCAGTTGGGTCCACAGCGCCACGTGGCAAGTGGGACCCACTGCCCGGTCAACCGCAGTGGTCCGGCTCCCCGTGGGGCCCACAGTGTCATGTGGCAGCCTCTGGCAGTGCCACGTGTCAGGTGGGGCCCACTGCCCAGTCTCCTGAGCTGAGTTAGCCCCTGTGGGGCCCACAGTGCCACGTGGCAGCCCTTGGCAGTGCCACGTGTCCAGTGGGGCCCACTGTCTGTTAATTAAATTTTAATTAAATTACTGTTAGTGTTAATTAATTACTGTTTAGTCTTAATTACTTACAGTTAGTGGTTAATTAAATTAGGATTAGTACTAATTACTTTTGAACAGTAATCTTAATTAATTAAGTATAAATAGAGAGTAATTAGGGTTAATTAAATGTTAATTAAACCCTAAACAGTAATTAGGATAATTAATTACTAATGAATAGTAAAGTATAATTAAATATTTTTAAATAGATATTAACAGATAATTAAGACTAATTAAATAGTGATTAATACTAATTTTTTTGCTACAGTAAAATATTAATGAATTAATAGATTAATTAATGTTAATTAATAATTAAGCCCAATTAATCATAGATTAATTAAAGATTAATGATTTCAGAAATTTTATATAAAAACTTTAGGAATGAACGGTAAAATAATACAATTTGAATAAATGAATAGTAAAATAATTCAAATTGTATTTTTAAATAGTAAATCTTAAAAATTTAATAACTTTTTATAGGATGATCCAAACATAGCCATTATAGGTCTTAAAATACTCAGAAAAATGTAAGGATTCAAATAACGTAATGTAAAAATTTATTTCGGGGTACGTATAACGAGGTAACATTTTAGGACCTATTTAGAGCCTCATAACTTTTTACCCGGTTATCGAAATATAGTCAATATGGGTCTCAAAATGCTCAGGAGAGCAGCCCAATCACCGCAGTAGTATTAGTTTTCTCATTCAGACATCAGGATAAAAAGTCAACTATAGAACTTAGAGTTGACTTTAGTGAAAAATGACCAAAATGCCCTAGACTTCAAACAGCCATAACTTAGTCAAATCAACTCCAAATTGGAAAATTCAAGATGCTAACCAGTCTAGAATTTCAATGTCATCATTATAAAAAAATAATATTTAGGATCTAAACCCTAGAAATTTAGGTAAATGACCAAATTACCCCTAGCCTTATTTTAGTCATAACTTGACCGTTTCTCGCCCGATTTAGGCGTACTTACTGTCTATTTTCAAGTTAAACAGTAAGGAATCAATTGGATCTAAGAGAAACCAATTCTGCCTACTAAATAAAAAGTTGACTTTTTGACCCTTAAAGTAGGGGCAAAATGGTCATTTTGCCCTAAGATTCGACTAAGTACCCTTACCCTTTGGATAATATCCCAGAATGTTAAGACTAATATTATAATCATCTTAGTAATGTTTAAGCAAGTGAAATCAACCCTTAAGTCAGATTCCAATAATTTCTGCTAAGTCTTAAGTACTACACCTTAAGGACCTTTCTTGAGACTAGGACTAGATCATAGATTAGAGTTTATCCATTGGGTAAATTGGGTTACCAAATGGGTGAAACCTTGGTTTTATTAGTTTCTAGACTTTCTTTTATTTTATAACTCGTCCTGATTATTGTCTTTTAACTTTAGATTTAAGATAGGAGATTCATCCTATTATGTTTGATTATTTAATAGGATTTGCCATGACTAGTAGATCACTTATAGAATAAAACTTAGACTTAAGTCCTATCCTTCTTGGATTATGTGATTAAACCTAATTCTCGTAGTGTTTAATCCATAATCTATAGGTTTAGAAGATCTTGATCAGATCTTAGTTAGAACGTCTAAATTTACAAAATTAGGACGTATGATTCATTTATTTAACTCGTAATCATCTATCTGATTAAGCTAGATTGGAACCTGATCAGTTCCAATCCTTTTTAACTTATAAGAACAAATTTCCAGGTTACACTCGATAGTAGGAAAACGGTGATCCTGAACTTGTGTAACTTGGAATAGTTAGATTGTTAAATAGAAAACAAATGATATCACCATGTTTAGTAGAGTCCTTTGCTTACTTTGATACTTTGTTGCTTACGCATTCCTTGTATTTTTGTGCCATATTTTCTTGAGCATATCATATAAGACATTTGATGCGTGAATAAACTGTTAGGAAAATATGGAGACTCCTTAGATTCTTTGTGAAAATATTAAAATAATTTATGAAAAGATAATGATTTTATGAGCTACCTCTCAGTTATATCCTTATTGCCTAGCCTCCTTATGTCGTTAGGGGAAGGATCCATTTTGTTGTGTGCCTAGTTAACTAGCCTCCTTATGTCGTTAGGGGTACACCATTGGTGCCTTAGCCGTACTGGCGTTAAGGTTGCCTTGTATGCTTAGTTTACTAGCCTCCTTATATCGCTAAGGGCATACAGTTGGGCCTTAACAGTACTGGTGCTAAGACCCTTCGTTTGCTTTGTGTGCTTATTTTGCCTAGCCTCCTTATGTTGCTAGGGGTACACAGTTTATGATTTAGCCGTGATGGTGCTAAGCTTCTTTGGTATTCGATGGGCTTGAGTAGCTCTTTTCTGTATGGCAGTCGATGCACGTGTGGCTTTATATGCAGTTGTTGTAGTTTACCTTTCAGTATCTTATTCCGTCAGCTATTTCCTTGTACTGCTTTTATATATATTTTTTGGATGTTAGAATCTTGCTGCTATTTATATGTACCACTGCTGAGTTATTTATTTTAATTGGCATGTTTTCTGTTGATCACTAGTATGTTTAGGATGTAGAACTTTTCTTATAGCACATGACAGTTATGTATATTTATATGCCCTTCCTTGCTTAGTTTGTATGCGAGGCATGTCTCAGCCTCTTTCTTTTTCTTTGCTTAAGTTATAAATGATGATTTATAGCTTCCCTGTTTCCTTTGTATTGCTTGCCGCTCTTTTTCATATATATATATATATATATATATATATATATATATATATATATATATATATATATATATATATATGTATATATATATATATATATATGTTGCTTAGATGTTGTCAAATAGTGATATTACTTAACACTTACAATAATTCATCAGCTTAAAATGTACTTAGATAATTGTCTAACCAGATTTTTCTTTTTTGGCTGGGGCCCTACATTGTGAAACCGACAATGGCAGATTCCTTTCAGTTAGACGAGCAGGAGTTAGGTGTGGAGCCATACCCAGAGGAGGAGCCCGTGGAAGAAGCTGCCGTTTAGTCTTCTTATATTCTTGAGTGAGGATGAGTGGTTTTTCATTCTATTTTTCCTTTAAACATTTTAAATTATGTAATAATACAGGTACTTTTGACTGTGATTTTGGATTGTATACTTATATTATGAGTTCTATTTTTCTTTCCTATCTATTTTGTGATACTTGGATGGTTTACATTTCCTTAAATCGCTTCCGCACTCTGTTTATTTACTTATACAATGACTGTTAGTTTGATTCTGTGTTAATCCTTCCCTAATCAGGTGGATTGTGGAGACTATCCTAATCCAATGATAAGTGAGGGGTTAGCCAGAGTGACACCCCACCCTTAATCTAATCCTTTGGCGGGATTAAGGGTGCGGGGCGCCACAGTGTACCACAGCAAGTCCATCCCAAGTTGCAGACGATTTGAAACACATGAGCTACCGCACGTCGCAGCGGGTACCAACCCGAGACACGGAGGCTACCGTGCGCCACAACGGGTGCCAACCCGAGATGCGGGCACTACCTCGCACCGCAGCGGGAGCCAACCCGAAACGCGGGCGCTACCGCGTGCTGTAACGCCTAGCAGACTTCTGCACTCGTTCAGGCTATGCCCTAAGTAAGTTGGAGGGAATTTTGGACGTTTTAGGGTCCAAATGTGAGCTGTATACTTAAGTGAAAAATTGGGAGGAGTTTACAATATAGGCATTTTCAGTTGGAGGCTTGTGCTAGTTGTGAGGAGGAGATCCCAAGGTGAAGCCCTAAGGAAGCTGCAGTGCAAGAATCCTCTTGCATGTTGGAGAAAAAACTCCTGGTGGTGGCTGCTTCCTCTCTTCTCCTTATTAGAGTAAGAGCTTGTGTATTTATAGTCAAAATATAAGCTCTTTGTAACTCTGTTCCTCTTCAAGTTTTCTAGTGGTTTTTTATGTGGTGTAGCTTCGTGGTTATTCTCATTCTTGGGTTTTCTACGTAATCCTTTTTGTTTGGATGTTTGTGTGCTTGTGTTTACTTTGCATGCATGTGTTGTGATCTATTCTTTATAAAATTGTGTTTTGGATTTGCTTGGTAACCATCAACGCAACCCTAGTCCTCAATTGAAGAGAGCACACATTAACTAATCGCTTCCATTGCAGATATAGTGTGCTGGAAGTTCTTCACGCTCAAATACCAACAAGTGGTATCAGAGCGAGGTTGCCTTGTTGGTCCTAGAAGGGTTTGCTATTTGAGTGGGATCAATGGCTGAAGATATGAGACACAAGATAGAGAAATTCAGTAGAACAAACTTTAAGTTCTGGAAAATGCAGATAAAGGATTTGCTTTACCAGAAGAAATTATATCTTTCATTGAAAAGAGCCAGCAGAAAACCTGCAATTATGACTGACAAAGAATGGGAAATTCTCGATAGAACTGAACTAGTTTTGATTTGTTTATCATTGTCTTCTTCTGTTGCTTTTAACATTATTATTGAGAAAACTACTGTAGATCTCATGGATGCCTTAACGAGGATGTATGAGAAGCCCTTGGCTTCAAATAAAGTTTTCTTGATGAAGAGATTATTTGACATGAAGATGATGAAAGGCCATTTAGTGATTGAACACCTCAATGGGTTCTACACGGTGATGAGCCAGTTAAGTTCGGTGAACTTCAATTTTGATGACGAGGTCCGAGCTTTGTTGTTCCTCTCTTCATTACCAGACAGTTGGGATGACTGGTTACAACCATCAATAAATCATCAGGAAATACATCGTTGAGATTCGACAACATAATCGGGCTTGCACTAAATGAGGAGGTGTGGAAGAAATCTTACGGGGAAGACACATTGAAAAGAGACATAATAGAAATAGGTCAATGTCTCAATGAGGAAAATCAAGACCCAAAAAAGTGGCCGGATTGCTGGAACTGTGGAAAGCAGGTCATTTTAAGAAGGATTGCCCTACCATGAAGAAGCCAAGTGGTTGAAGTAAAATGATGAACCCCACTGTGAATGTTTTAGCTGAGGTGGATCAAGATGTTTTGATCCTCTCACTTGTCAACACGGAGTCCTGGGTAGTGGACTAGGGTACATCATTTCATGTGAATCCATCAAAAAGTGCCTTCAAGAGTTACTCCAAGGGTGACTTGGGAAATGCATATCTTGGAGATGATAAGGCATGCGATATCGTTGGCATAGGTGATGTGGATGTTCAACTTCCAAGAGGCACAGTTTGGAAGCTCAAGGATGCTAGACATGTGCCAAGTCTAAGGTGAAATCTAATTTCTGTGAGCCAGCTAGCCAAAGAGGGCTGTAACACTTATTTCATAGGAGACTCGTGGAAGGTCACTAAAGGTGCACTCATTGTTGCACAGGGCAATATGGAAGGGACACTTTGCCTGATCAATAAAGTGTCTGGTTCTATTGTAGGTGCAGAAGAGATAGATGCAGATTTATGGCACTAGAGGCTTGGCCACATGAGCGAGAGGGGATTGAAATCCATACAGTCAAAGGGGAAGCTCCAAGGACGGAAGTCAGTAGACTTGGATTTATGTGAAGACTGTGTGCTGGGAAAACGGAAGAATGTTTCATTCTCCAAAGTTGGAAGGGAGCTAAAAAGAAAGAAACTTGAGTTGGTGCATACAGACGTATGGGGGCCAGTTCATACTTCTTCTATAGGTGGAGCCATATATTTCATCACTTTCATTGATAATCATACAAGGAAGGTATATGTTTACTTTCTAAAATATAAATCTGATGTATTTGACGTGCTTGGAAAGTGGTTAGCTTTGGTGGAGAAAGAGATAGGATTAAAGCTTAAGTGCTTAAGGTCTGATAATGGCAGCGAGCATTGTGATAGGGAATTCAAGGAGTTCTATGCCTTGAGAAGCATCAAGAGGGAGTTCACAGTCCCAAGAATACCATAATAAAATGGTGTTGCAGAACGGATGAACAAAATTATCACAGTAATAGCCAGGAGCATAAGATTGCACGCAGGTCTCCCAAAGTAGTTATGGGCTAAAGATGTTAACACGACGGTATATCTATTCAATCGGGGACCTTCTATACCTTAAATGAAGGGATTCCTGAGGAAGCTTGAAGCAGAAAGGAGGTAAAACTGAATCGCCTTAAGGTATTTGGCTGCTCATCCTATGTGTACATTGATGCAGGATCCATGAGCAAGCTTGACGCAAAGGCGATCAAGTGCACATTTGTTAGATATGGCGTGGACGATTTTGGTTACAAGTTCTGAGACAATCAGAACCAGAAGGTCATCAGAAGCAGGGATGTCACTTTCAATGAAAGTGAAATGTACAAGGACTATATGAAAGCTAAGACTGATTCTAAGGATGCCTCAGATGTAGAACCCCGGAATATAGAAATTGATGACAACATTGAGTCAGATGTTAAAGTACATGATGAAGCTTCAATGTTGAACCATAAACATCCATATTTAGAAGATCCACAAGAGTCACAAAACTGCCTTAGAGGTACTCTCCTTCATTATTATATTTGTTACTAATGGATGGAGGTGAACTAGAAAGCTTGGAAGAGGCACTTTAGGTTGAAGATTCAATTAAGCGGGAGGCTGCTATGAATGATGAAATAAAATCACTCATATAAAATGGGATATGGGAGTTGGCACCTCTACCTGCTGGGAAGAAGGCTCTTTAGAATAAATGGGTTTACCGAGTGAAGGAAGAACCAAAGGGGAGAAAATGCTATAAGGTGAGACATATAGTAAAGGGCTTTAACAAAGGCATGGAGTCAACTACAGTGAGATCTTTGTCCTAGTTGTGAAGATGATAACCATTAGGGTTATGCTAAACATTGTGGCAGTTGAGAATTTGCATCTGGAGCAAATATATATTAAAACTGCACTTCTTCAGAGAGAGCTGGAGGAGGAGCTGTACATGCAATAACCTGAAGGGTGCAAGGCTCAAGAGAAAGAAAATATGAGCTAGTGTGCAAGATTTAGAAGAGCCTCTATGGCTTGAAGCAAGCACCAAAGCAGTGGTACGAAAGATTTGATAGATTTATGTCAGAACTAGTGTACAAGAGATGCCAGACTGATCACTATTGTTATATGAAATAGTTTAAGTCCTCCTATAGCATTATATTGTTGTATGCGGATGATATGTTGATCATAGGATCAGACATGGAGGAGATAAGGATGCTGAAAGAGCTTATGTCAAAGGAGTTTGACATGAAGGACTTGGGGCCAGCCAAGCAGATTCTTGGAATGAGAATCAATAGGAAAAGAGGCGCATGAATTCTGAAGCTATCGCAGAAAGAATATGTTAAAAACATGCTAAAAAGATTCAACATGAGCGAAGCAAAGCAAGTGGGCACTCCCTTAGCAAGTCACTCAGCTAATCAAAGGAGCAGATGCTAAAATCTGAAGATGAGAAGGAACATAAGCTGAGGGTTCCTTATGTTTCAGTAGTTGGGAACTTGGTGTACTAATGATCTCCATAAGACTGGATATTGCCCATGTAGTGGGAGTGGTTAGCAGATTCATGAGAAATTTAGAGAAGCACCATTGGGATGCGGTCAAGTGGATCCTGAGGTATCTGAAAGGTACAGTGGGAAGCTTTATACTTTGGAAGATCTGACATTATTTTACAAGGTTATATAGATTCAAATCTTGCAAGAGATGTTGATACCAAGAGAAGCACTATAGGTTATGTGTATACATTAGGAAGTGCAACATTGAGCTGGATCTCCAGGCTAAAAAACATCATGTCACTATCTACCATGGACGTAGAATGCATTGCCATTACAGAGGAAAGTAAGGAGATGATCTGGTTGAAGAGTTCCATGGCAGAAATGGGCAAGGAGTAGGAGAATGTCTATACAGTAATAGTATGAGCACTATTCATTAGCGAAGAATGCAGCATTTCATGCCAAGACAAAGCACATTCAACTCTGTTACCATTTCATCCTGACACTATTGGAAGAAGAACATCTTGGATTGGAGAAGATCCACACTTCAAAGAATCCAGCTAATATGTTTACTAATGCAGTAAAATTGGAGAAATCGAAGCTATGTGCAGCTTCAGTTGGCCTCAGTATGTGAAGAGAGAGCGGGTGAGCCACACCATGTTCTTGATAATAATGGAAGAAGATAATGAAGAACCAAAGTTGAAAGTGGAGGTAATTTCTTAAAGGTCTCCAAGTGGGAGATTGTTGTGTTATGGAGACCATTTAATCCATCATGCAAATGCTAATGATGCTCCAGTGAGCTTCCTAGAGGTTCTGAGGAGATTATAAACAAGGAGTAAAGTCCATAATAAACACAGGCGCTACAGCACGCCATAGTGCGTGCCCTCGCGGTCCCTCACTGAGACGGAGGCGCTATTGTGCGCTTCAGTGGTCAGCAACCATAAAAGCATGCACTGCAGCACACCGCAGTAGAAATTGGTGCTGCAGCGCGCCACAGCAGGTCCATCCCAAGTTGTAGACGATTTGAGATGCAGGCGCTACCGCTTGCCGCACCAGGTGGCAACCCGAGACCCGGGCATGACCGCACGCCGCAGCGGGTGGCAACCCGAGACACAGGCCCTACCGTGCAGTGCAACGAGTGCCAACCCGAGATGCAGGTGCTATGATGTGTAGTAGTGCTTGGCAGACTTCTGCACTAGTTCAGGTTACGCCCTAAGTAAATTGGAGGGCATTTTGAACCTTTCAGGGTCCAAATGTGAGCTGGGTACTTAAGTGAAAAGTTGGGAGGAGTTTATAATGTTGGCATTTTCAGTTAAAGGCTTGTGCTAACTGTGAGAAGGAGATCCCTAGGTGAAGCCCTAAGGAAGCTGCAGTGCAAGAATCCTCTTGCATATTGGAGAAAAGACTCCTGATGGTGGCTGCTTCCTCTCCTCTTCATATTAGTGTAAGAGCTTGTGTAATTATAGTCAAGAGATAATCTCTTTGTAACTCTGTTCCTCTTCAAGTTTTATAGTGGAGTTTTTTATGGTGTGGCTCCGTGATTTTTCTCATTCTTGGGTTTTTCACATAATCCATTGTGTTTGGATGTTTGTGTGCTCGTGTTTACTTTGCTTGCATGTGCTGTGATATATTCTTTGTAAATATGTGTTTTAGATTTGCTTGGTTACCGTCAATATAACACCAGTTCTCAATCGAAGAGATCGCACTTTAACTAATCGCTTCCGCTGCAGATATAGTGTCGTGCTCAAATACCAACACACCTAATGTTTAATTTGGTTCTTGATCTAATATTGGAGTCGTTACACTTCATGTCATTCCGAATTTGTGTCGGAGCCACTGCTCCTCCCACTCACGATAAGCTGAACCCTCCATGAGGGTTTGTTTCAGCTAATTGTGCCTGGACAAGATTGATACTGAGGGTTGGAATCACTTCGTGCAAGTGACTCGAGCGGACAAGACCTTCAGACGGTGAACGAGAGTTACCCCTCCTTCCTATTTTATTATGTTGTTATATTTTGTAATTCCATTTCATATGTGTATTTTAATTATTGTGATAGAAGGTAGTGAACTCAATTGAATTTGATCAGGCTAGGATAGACCCATTTCAAGCAAATGTGAACAGTTAGCTACAGTAAACCATAGGGCTGAGAATTAGGCAACTATAGTTAGGTTGATTTAAGAAATTTTAGTTGGGGCAACTTAGGTCAATGTGTTGAGCACCTTACTAACTTAATTTTGGTATATATTTCATTTCATGAGTCCAATTATGACCAAAGAATTTGGATGCCCTAGTTTCCTAGGGTTTGTGCGTCTGCTAGGGAGATGCACAGTGTTGGGGGGTCGACCCCTGGCCCGTGCAGTCTGTAGATGGATCAGCATACACAGATGGCCTGCTTTCTCTCCAAGGAATGCGGGTGTGTGCATGGAGCTGTGGCTAACGAGTGTGCGTGCGTGGGAGAAGATTAGGTTAAATTGAACAATAAATTTAATAATTTTATTTTTTTCTTTCTTTTATAATTTTTTTATTACTGATCCAAATATAACAATGCTATATCTTAAAGTGATTAGAAAAATATGAGAAATATTCTGATATTATTAATTTCTTAGTTTGATGTATATTTTCACTAATGACATTTTGGAACCTTAATTAGCTTAAATCAAAATCATAATTAGATCCAATTAGCTCCAAATTGGACTTACTTATTGTCATTATTCTTGTTATGCTATAAGGAATGTAATTACATTGATTTTACTTAGATTTGATAACAATTGTAAGATTTGACTTTTGGGTGCTTAACTTCATGTTAATTTTTGGTGAATTTACTTTTGGGTTGCTAGTTAGGATCCCTAAACCCTAGGATAGAGTAGTAGCTTGAGAATTTCTATTATATTAATGATTTTAAGTAAGAGAGTATAGAAGAGGGAACCCTTATGCTGACTTTAGGGAATGTCATTTTGGATTACTTAGGAGGATAGGATTATGGGAGAAATGAAATTGAAGTAAGAATCTTATGAATTAGATATCCTATCATGAGCAGATTTGATCAATCAGTGGATATCTAGGTCATTAAGGTAAGGGCTATTATGTATGGTAATATTAGACTCTTTAGCTCAAATATATGGGAAACTTTGGGGTGAATTCTTAGACCTTGAGGTTAACAATATAGTTTAGTACTTACCTAGTTTAGATAAACTACATGCGAGGTATTGAACCCTAAAAGTTCTTGAGGTAGAATGAACCTTATAAATTTAATTTTATTACTAAGATAGATTATACATTCTAAAGAACTTAACTTAGAGCTCAATTGGGAACCTTGTGAAGAATGACCTTATGCTTAGGTAGAGAGTCTTAAAGGATTAGATGTTACTGTAAATTTAGTAAACTCTATTTTCAAACTATAAGGAACTTAACTTAGAGCTCAATTTGGGAACCTTGTGAATAATGACCTTAGGCTTAGGTAGAGAGTCTCAAAGGATTAGATGTTACTGTAAATTTAGTAAACTCTATTTTTAAATTATAAAACTTAGCATCCTAAGGGTAAAAGCATCCTAAATAGGCTAAAAAAGTACTAAAGTGCATATAAAATGAATATAATGAAGCATGTATATGTTTAATAAACTTATGCTAAGTAAAGAAAAGAAGATAGTGAAGTATTTAAATGAAACTATAATAACATTCATTGCAATCTAAATGAACTGTAAATAAGTAAAGTACAGTACTAAGAACAAAGTGCAAAGCATAGTAAATAAAGAAAAATCTTAGACTATAAGTCTAAGATACACATAGCCTAGGAATATGTAAAGTAATATAGCTAAAAGCTATGTTGAGTCTACACAATCGATAAGATTGTAGAAGGACTCACATTTTATCTAAATTGAAGTTATTTAGTGAAAATATTCATTATGCGGGCAAATACAGAATGAAGTGAGGAGTTAAGCACATCTTTCTAATAAGTAAAGGAAAGCGGGGTCAAAACAAATGACACTCACATTCATCCTCTGAGAATGTGAAGTCTCCTTATTACTCATAATTAGTCTATCGTTGGCTTAACCAACATTATAAACCCCTACAGTTTTAATATGAAAGTTTTATTTATGCACAATGTATTGTATGAATGTATCAATTGAAATTTGCTTAAAGCTAAGCAAGCATTCAAGAAAATTCAATAATTGCAAACTATGTGATTTCCAAAGTTATCTAATTTTAATGATCTACTTATTGATTAGAGCTAAATGAGCCCCGTATTAACATAGAGATATTGATCTCAAGTCAATTGTAAATAACATAAGTAATTGGGATTTTGAAAAAAGTAATTTCATTTCATTCTATGAGATGACAAAATAATTTATAAGTATAACAATACTAAATGAAACTAATCCTATTCTTATCCTAAACTATTTGATTTAAATTGGTTAACTAAATCATGGCTTGGTAGACTAGTTAGGAAAAAGTTGATTATGAATTTATCATATTGGAATAAGATGGAAGTTAAGGTTCTAATCACTAAACATCTCTATCTAGGTTATATAGGAAAGATCAATTCAAATCCATTACTAATCTAGATAGGTTTTAGTAAAAGGAAAGGTTTAAATGCATATAAGAGTAAGGAATCAGAAGCTACAAGTTCTACAATTACTATAAATTAAAGGTTAATGAACTCAATAGGATTCCTAAACTATATTAATAGATTAAGGATTCCTAATAAAACTCCTTAAGGGACTTAAATGAGGGTTTAAGAACTAAGGGTGAAGTGAGCTATGATTCAATCTAGTTTCTTAAGACTAGTCCTAACTGGCTTACTTTCTAGGATCACCTTAGTATTTAAAGTTAACTACATTAATTGGGTGCATTTACATCTTTTAAGATCACATGAATTCAATTATAAGAGAATCCAACCTAAAGCATTTATCCTAAGGTTGAATCAATCAATTTTCTAAATATATAAACATCTAAATTAAGAGAACTAAGCTCAAATCAAGCAATTAAAATAATGTGACATATTTGTTGTCCTAAGGTTTAAATACCTAAAACATATAATTTATGAAACAAGAAAATTATCAAAATTATCCTAATTTAGGAGCCAAAAACCTAAATTACTAAATATTGTCCAAATGAGATAATATACATTAATGCGCAATCCTTATAGTATAAGGAGTAAAATGACAACTAGGTCGAATTTGGACAACGTTGAGATTTTAAGATTTCTAGGACACCTAGTTAGGGTTAAAAAGTCACTATGAGATTTATGATTCTAAACATACATTTGATCTCGTACTATTAATATTCATATTTTTGTGAGTGAAAAGGACTGATTGATCATTTAATTTGGATATTAAATGATCAAATTAGGTCACATGAATTATTAGAATTAATTTAAAATTAATTAAATAAATCTAAAATAATGATTAATTAATATAATTACCAAAACATAAATTAAATGACATTTTATTAAACTACGAGTTCTTGTGATCAAAATGGTATATAATTTTGTACACATTGGTTAAGTATTTTTAAAGATATAATTAAATGAATTTTGTAGATTTATAATTAAATTAAATGAATTTAATTATTACTGATTTCTATTTAATCAATTAATTGAAATTCGTGTTAAGAATTTTAAGTAGCACGAGATTTAAGATAGCGCAAAACATGATAACACAGATTTTTAGAGGCGCCGAAAATGAATTAAACCCAACAGCGGGTCCACCACACTGTGGGAGTCAGCCAACACTTGAAACGTAGTCTCCTCGCTTCACAAAAAATAGCACGGTCTGATAGGGGATGAGTTGATCCGGTCCACAGAAGAGATTCAAACCATTTCGAATCGGATTAGACCGTTTCATCCCCAGCAAAACGGTGAGGCGCGATTAGGGTTTTTAGGACACTCATCGATTGGGATAGCCTCCTGATTCAGCCTGCACACCAGCATCAAATTCTTGCAGAAGCTGAAGTCCCAGGATCAAATTGGGGGTCAATGAGTGCAGATACGCTAAATAGAGTGATGCCCTAAATCTTTGACAAGGATGGGGTTCGGTATATGAAAATGCAAAATGTAAGCCGTAGTTATTACAGGTATCAGAATAAACCATTGAGAGTTTGATCGACTGCCAGAATAAGTCTCCTGCAATTAATAAATGATAGTCTAAATCAAATCAAGGAAGGAAAGAGCAATTTATGTAATTGTAGTGCAAGGAGCCCAATAATTGGATAGAAGATTAATCCAACATTGGGATATTACCTTAGCATTTAACACTAGATTAGAAGATAGTTAATCTAACATTAGATGCTAAGTGGCCAAGTCTCTTTATGAGCAAATGTTAAGTTAAAGTAAATGTGTAAAGAATAGCAATAGAAGATATATATTAAGGAGATACATTACAAGTATAATAACAATACAAGCAGTTAATATAGTCCACTCATTCAACCCAAGCAATTGCAAAATAGGAATTCACAATATAGATAGGTAAGGATAGGTAAAAAAACTCAAGTAGTTTTAAGTTTAATTATTACAAATCCATTTAAATGAAAAAGAAAAAGAGAATACAACCAGTGTCTTCATTAAACCAAAAGTGGAAGAAAATTTAAATAATAAGCGAAAGCCTTTCATTTTAGAAGTTCTTCAAGCATTAGGATCTGCATTACCTGAATCAAAGAGCTATTGATTTATTATATTTTGGTAAATAAATATGATAGGGCAAAGCCAATATAAAAAAAAGTATAGTTAGACTAAATAGTCTAAACACATTTTAAAATTGGCTATATTTTAAGTTAATAGGATATTATGAACATTAACAAATGAAATAACTTTGCTATCCTAGGGTTCACAGCTCCTAAAATAAGTATTTATGAAAAATAAGAAACTAACATTTAACCTAAATTGAGGAGCTAAGTATCTAAAATGTCCAAATGTCATCCAAATGATATATTATACATGTCAATGTGTTCTCTATGTCCTAAGGAGTAAAATGATACTAACTAGGTTGAATTTAGACAACATTAATTTTATAGGGTTTAGAGGAGTCCTTATTGGGGTTAAAAATGTCATTAGGAGATCTAGAGTTCAAAACCTAAGTTTGATCTCATATTATTATTTTTCACATTTTTGTGAGTGAAATGAACTATTTAAATATCCAATTTGGATATCAAATGATTGAGTTATACTACTTACAAGTTTTGAATTAAATTACTATTATTTAATTAATTCCATAATAATGATTAAAGAAAATAATCATTAAAATTAAAAATTAAATATTATTTTATGAATTTACTCATTTTTATGATCAAAATTGTATATAATATAACATATATTGGATGTGTATTTTGTAAGATACAAACAATTAAGACTTACATTATTAATCATTTAAAAACTTAATTAAAAATTATTAATTTAATTCCCCTTTCAGAGAATTAATGACACAGTTCTAAGTTCCATTTTAACTGATTTAACGTATAATATTAAATGAAAAATGATTAAGGAATACTACACAGAAATTCATAATGCAAATTTCTAGGATCGATGGCTGATAGCGGCATTAATGTGTTCACTGTCAGAACACATGACATTCGTTTAGAGGAGCCGCGTGTCATTGTGGGTCCCGTAGCTCACGTAAATGAACTGCGATCAAACCCAACCGGTTCGGAGGAAATAAATAGACCGTGAAGTTGTGGTCTGAACTGCCTCATCCTGCAAAGATTCGTAAGAGGCGAACTTAGGGTTTAGTAAATCTGTCGATTCCGATGGCCGTCAAGTACGACCCGTACGCCGATGAGATGTCCTCACCGAAGCCAACTTTTCAAGACCATTATCGAAGTCATTGGGTCACTAAATAGCAATTAGGGTGATGCCCTATATCCCTTACTTCGGCTCTAGACATTTTCTATTTGTAGACAAAGGGATTCAAACTCAATCAAACTCATTAGAGTTCAAACGAGCTTATGTAGTTTCGTATGGGTATGAGAAATCAATTAAGCATTTAAAAGTTCATAAATGGGCAAAGCGATAAGAATTTTAGGTATAGAAATTGAGCTTTTTAAAGCTTGACATATAATTAAAATATACTAATTACAGAAGAGTAAGCAGTTACAAAGAAAATCAAAGATTTAGGAGAGGTAGTAGGAAACAATTAAGATGGTACCTGGCTCCTTTGTTATTGCAGATCGATTTAGGGCAAGTTGAATTATGCTTTCTCCCCGCAGCTCCCAGAAGATGAAATGAGTTCAATAGAGCAAAGTGGGGGAGATGAGGAAGAGAATTGGGGGTTAACCTTTCGGCAGGGACAGCTGAAGGCTCACCAGGTGCCGCAGTACGCTCTTTGGACAACGCAGAGTGCCGATCGTGGAAGACGTACAGTAGGCACATCTTGGCCATCCAATCCAACCGACGATCCAATGGCTATATCATTTGATTATTATTGGATTAAGTATGGACCGTTTGATCCGATATCTAAATTATGCAATGCCTTAGATTGCATCGGACAGGTGAGACCTGCATCAGGTGCCTGCAGTGGATCTCTATGTTTTAGAAAATACCATTGAATATATTTAATTTAATTATATTAAGATTATTTAAATGTAATATTTAATTAATTACTTTAATCAATTTATTTAATCATTTTGAAATGCAAAAATGCACTCCAAAAAAATCCCAAATTTTCATCATTACCTAATTAAGGGGTGAGGAACTCAAAAATACAATTAGATTTTTGATTAATGGTATATTTAATTTACTGATTTTCTGGCATTTAAAATGTTATTAAAATATTGATGAAATATTTAATGACTTCCAAACACATCCAAAATATCGCCCCTAGCTAATTTGTGTGTGATAAGTCCAATGGTGGACTACATTTTCATATCTGAGATCTAAGCAAATTAGGTATTTTTTGAATTATCAGAAAACTAAAAAATATTAGAAATTGACAAACGGTCTCCAAATTCCATGAAATTTGAAGTGGGGACTCTTAACACTATTATAAGAGTAATGGAAGAGGTTTGGAGTCAATTAAGTCACTAATTGATGCGTAACAACATTAGGGTTATTACAGAATCCCTTCCCTCCTTAAAAAGAGTGTTGTCCTCGACACACAACAATTAAAACATAGTAATGTAAATGCAAGGAGGAAGTTTAAATGAAACAGAATTGAAAATGGGAAAATTATGATTACCTAATTATTGAAAGAACTATGGGAGTTTCTTTCGCATATCCTCTTCTTTTTCCCATGTGACTTCTTTATCAGAATGGTTCAGCATTGGATCTTGATCATAGGAATACTATGATCTCTTAGTTGCTTAAGATCTCATCCCATAATTGTATTAGGCTTAATAATGAATGTCATATTGGGTTGCATTTCCATTCTTTGTATCTGAAATTACTAACTAGGATCTAGTAAGCACCTCCTTAGTGATGATACTTGAAACATGTTATGTACAACTGAGAAGTTTTCAGGAAACTCTAATCTGTATGCAGATGTTTCAATTCACTTAATCACTTCAAAAGGTCCTAAGTACCTTGGAATCAGTTTTCCAAAAACACCAAATATCTGCACACCTCTCATTGGACTCACTTTCATATAACCTTTATCACCCACTTGAAATTCTAACTGATGATGACGAGCATCATGATATTTCTTTTGCCTATCTTGAGCTGCCATCATGTTGCGTTTAATCAGCAGAACTTTCTTTGTGGTTTCTTCAATTAATTTGAAACCATATAGTTGTCTGTAAAATACCAAAATTTCATTTTTTAAATTGTTTATTAATATTTAAATAATTTTGACCTCAAATTAAAAATCTAACTTCTCCATTGCATTCACCACCCCCAAATTAGCTAGGGGTGAAATTTTGAAGGCATTTGGAAGTCATCGAATTTTCATCTAATATTTTAATATTATTTAAATACCTGAAAAATCAAATAGATAAATACTCATTGGATTGAAAATCCGATCATGCCATTGCGTTCCTCACCCCTAAATTAGCTAGGGGTGATTTTTTGGAAATTTTCTGGATACATTTAGGTACTTAATTTTAATTAATAAAATCAATATATAAATATACTAATTTAATAATTAAATATTAATTATTGACGAATTCCGTGAATTTGTTTTTCGCGCCGCCAAGACCAAGTCGTTCCTTCTGCTTCTCCGTTCCATCTGTCGACGAGTCCCGTCCGTTCGATCACAGATCAAACGGTGGGTGAACCGTCTTCCTCCTCGCGCTCACGCGTGTCGAGCGAGGAGCGCACGCGGCATCCCCTTCGCCTCCAGATGGCTCCCACCGCTTATATCCACCGATTTAGGAGCGATTTTAGTTCATGGATCACTCCCCCACTTCATTTTAGCTCTGATTTAGCACTTGCAAGATCAAGAGGCGCAAGATCAATTCAATTAATTCTGAATCGTCGAATTAAGGTACCTCTAACCCTTTCGATTTCCATTTGCAAAATATTGATCTATCATTTCGAATTGTTATTTCATAACCTTGATTGTCTATCAAATGGAGCCGATCATCGTTGAGGTGCTTTGATTGAATCAATTTGACGATTCTTATACAGTGCATACCGTTAGCGTATACATGCAGAACCCTAATTTCTAGGTTTGATTTTTCTTTTGCAGCTCCGATTATCTTATAGTTAGGTTTAGTAGTCTGTGGAAAGCCCTAGCCACGTTCTTTACATCACCATGCATGTCGAGTCGTCTAGTTTCCAGGAAGACCCTAAAATTTTGAGCTCTAGTTTTCTATCGCGGGAGGCGAAGCGAGGGAGAAGAAGGATGTCTCGGGTTGGGCCGGGTCGACCCGAGCCCGACCCGCTTAACTCGGACCGCGCGTGTGAGTGTTCAGCAGTGGGGTCCGTCGTCGTCTACTCAGCTAATAAACGCTCGCCATGTGGACGTGGGACCCACCGGCTGTCCAATTCCTGCAGATAGATTAGTCATAAACTAATAAAATATATTATAATATATATATATATATATATATATATATGTATATTTTCATATATATAAATTTTGATACATGGATAAAACCTAATCATTTTTTTTAAAAGATATGTATCTATATCTGGATATATATATATATATATATATATATATATATATATATATATATAGATTAAATAGACAGAAAAAAATAATATTAATTAATATAAAATAATAGATTAATTAATAAGATAAACAAAAACACATAAAATAAAATAAATAATTAACAGAAAAATAAAAGTAAATAATTAATAATAAATAACAATTTAGTAATTTTATTAAATAAATATAATTAATACATAATTAATTATATTTAATATTCATAATAATATAATTCAATTAATTACAAAATTTTAAACTTAATTAACTCCTAAAATATTTATCTAAATCATACAAACAAATATATTAAATTAATCAGCGAAAATCAAGGAATATTTAGTGCCATCCAAATTTCAGCAAGATTAATATTTTACATAAAGATATTTAGGGTATTAATTAATTAGGAAAAAATATTACAAATGATCAAATAATCATAACTTTGTACCATTTAACTCAATTATACTTAATATAGGTCTCAAAATACTCAAAAAATTCTAAGGAATATTTTAGAAATATTAATTTTGTTGTTTGGACTAAATTTAGACTAATCATAATTAGGACCTAACCCTAATTAAGCCTTTAACCCTAGAAAGTTTAAATAGCCATAAGTAAGTCAATTTAGCTCCAAATTAAGTGATCCAAATATCAATTTAGATCAGAAAAACTTAACTTACAGTAAACTGCAAAAATATTTAAGATCCAACAGTTAGATCTTCAAATTAACCCTAATCATCCCAAAACTTGATTAGTAAATATTAGCAAATCGAATGATCCAAAATAAGTAATTTTAGTTTCAAGAGCACTCATAAAGAAGATTACAACTTAATTGCATAATTATTTTAGTAATTTTATGACTAATTTCACTAGTCACTCACTAATCATATTAAACCCCAATTATTAACCTTAGAAATGGTATTGGCTATAACTTAGCCAATAGATATTAGAATTTGACAATTTTAAGTTCTATGGAAACCTTAGGACATAATCTACAATAAACTAATAAAAATATTAGATTTTATTAAGGGTAAAATTACTAATATGCCCTTATAAGGTCAAATTCCCAATTTGACCTTATAAGGCATAATAATTAAGTAACTTAATAAATAAATCAAATATTCAAATGTTCATTATTATTACAAATCATGTTAAAATCATAAAGCATTAAATTAATGACTTAAACTATTTTTGGCAGATCAAAGAAATTAAATTAGTTGATATTTTGTCAAAACAGTCAGGTACGTAAATCTACTTATAAGTTTTATTTCAGTATTCTTATTTGAGCCATTTTCATTTGAGCATTATTAAATTGCTTACCGCTTATAATCTGCAAAAGCATGTTATCAAATTAGCATGTAACAAAAAGGTGAAAAATGGTATATTTTATTGTGGTGTTTGTCTTTGGAGGATGGAAAGCAACACTGAGAATCTGTACAGATTGGGCTTACTAGCAGCCCCTGGGAGTTATATGGAGGGATTTAGCCTTTTTTATGAAGTGGGAAAATCCAGAGGAAAGACACACCATCAGTTTCTATTTTGAGTAAGCTACCAATGGGTAGTGAAATAAGCTTCCTACAGGTTATGCCTATGGGTTTACCCATTTAGGCTCAGGAGTCTACGGACTCGACTTATTATTACAAATGCTTTTGATAAAATTTAAGCTTTTCATATATGTTGAATTTCAAAGCTAATTTGTAGGGCAGTATTTAAATTTGAGAAATTTGCTTTCTTTTCATATATGCAGATATTTCTTTCTGTTCCATATTTGATTTATGCCTATTATAAGATGCTAGAATTATTCTTATAAGAATGATTTGCGTACTCCTACCTGACTGGTAACTAAATTTTTTAGGTTTTGATAATTAAACCTTTGAAGATCTGCCTAAAGAAATTTAAAGAAAAGCAGTTGATATATAAGAGAATAAAGATGTTTTAATTTATTATTGTAAATATTAAAAATTGTTGTAAATTCATATGTGTATGACTCTGAATATAAATGTAGATATTCATGCATTTTGTTTTCTTTATTTTCATAAATGAATATTTCTAGTATATGAATCATTCTTTTGAGACTCTCGAACTTCGATCCCCGGTCGCCACGTTGTCAGTCTCCTACTTCAGTCCAAGCAACAGGAGTTGTACACCTCCTTCCATAAAGAGCTTCATAAGGAGCCATACCGATACTAGACTGGTTACTATTATTGTAGGCAAACTCAACTAATGCTAAGTGATCTTCCCATGATCCACCAAAGTCAATAGCACAAAGATGCAAGAGATCTTCTAAGATTTGATTAACACATTCAGTCTGACCATCAATATGGGGATGGAAAGCAGTACTCAATGCTAAATTTGTCCTCAAGTCTTGTTGAACAGCAGACCAAAATCTGTAAGTGAATCTACTGTCTTTGTTAGAAACTATAAAGTTCAGCATACCATGCAGATAGATGATCTCTTTAAGATAAAGCTTAGCCAACTTCTCAACATGATCGTTCTGACAAATAGCTAGGAAATGCGCTGATTTAGTGAGTCTATCAACAATCACCCAAATAGACTCAAAACCAGATCTACTCTTAGGCAAACCTACAATGAAGTCCATGGAAATATTAGAACACTTTTGTTTAGGAATGTCTAAGGGTTTTAGAAGTCCACCAGGCTTCTGGTGTTCAGCCTTAACTAAGGAACATGGATGGCACTTGGAAATGGAAATGGCTATATCCCATTTTATGCTGGAATACCAAAATGATTGCTTAAGATCTTGATACATCTTGCAACTACCAGGGTGTACAGTATAGCAAGAGTTATGAGCTTTAAATAATATTTGTAATTGTAAGCTCTTATGAATTCATAACTTAGACTTCTGGAAAATCACACCTTCGGCATCAAGATGTAATTTAGATCTCTTGCCACTATTAATTTCAGAAAATAATTGAGAATATGAAGGATCTTTTTTTCTGAACTCCTTGACCTAAGAGATGGTTCAAACTGAATAATATGTAGTAAATTGCACAGATCAACAGATCTAATCGGCTCTAAATTTAATCTTTCAAAGTATTTGATTAAAGAATCATTGTAACAGAATGAAGATAAATATGCCTTACGACGTAGGGCATCAAGGTTAGTTTGACCTGGATGATAAATATGTTCTTTGTCATAATCACAAATCAGTACTAATCACCTATGCTGACAACAGTTAAGTTATTTTTGAGTAAAGATATACTTCAAACTCTGATGATTAGTAAATAGCTCACACTTAACTTCATATAGGTAGTGTCTCCAAATATTAAGAGCAAAAACTACTACTGTAAGTTCTATATCATATACATGATAGTTTCTCTCATTTGTCATTAGTTGTCTCAAAGCATAAGCTATGAAATGTAGATCTTGTATTTGAACACATCCCAGTCCTACCTTAGAGCCATCAGTATAAACCTGAAAATCTTTGCCTTCTTGAGGTAACATTAAGACTAGTGCAGAAGTTAACAGTTGTTTCAACTTCTGGAATGCTTCTTCACAAGCTAGGTTCCAAATGAATTGAACTTCTTTACGAGTTAATTGAGTTAACAAAGATGCTATTTGTGAAATTTTAGGAACAAATCTTCTGTAATATCTAGCAAGTCCTAGAAAACTATGTATTTCAGTTACAGACTTGGGTTGTACCCATTCTTGTACATCTTGGATCTTCTTTTGGTCAACTCTAATGCCTTCAACATCTACTACATGACCTAGGAATGTCACTGAGTTGAGCCAAAATTTGCAATTTGGAAACTTAGCATATAGCTTATACTCTCTTAGAAGTATTATGATAGCACAAAGATGATTCTTATGATCAGTAATTGACTTGGAATATATTAGGATGTTGTAATAGAAGACTATTACAAACTGATCGAGGTAAGGCTTCAGAATGCGCTGCATTAGATTCATAAAAATAGAAGGGGCATTAGTCAGTCCAAAAGATAATACAAGAAACTCATAGTGCCCACCTAAATGCAGTCTTAAGAATATCTTTATCCTTAACTCATATCTGATAATATCCTATTCTCAAGTCAATTTTGGAAAAGACTTTTGCTCCAGCTAATTGGTTGAATAAGTAATATATTCTAGGATGAGGATACTTGTTCTTCATTGTCACCTTATTAAGCTCTCTATAATCTATGCACATTCTCATGGATCCATCCTTCTTCTTCATGAAAAGGACAGGAGATCCCAAAGGTGACATGCTAGGGCACACAAATCCTTTTTCTAATAGTTCTTGTAACTGTTCACAAAGTTTTTGAAGTTCATTCGGTACTATCCTATATGGAGCCTTTGATTTAGGTTAAGTTCCTGGAATTAGCTCAATAGAGAACTCTACCTCTCTCATTGGAGGTAGTCTAGCCAAATCATCTGAAAATACATCTAGGAACTCATTAACAATTAGGGTATCCATTAGATTTATTTCTTCTTTTTCTTCACCAATTAAAGTTACTAACTCATCATAGCAACCTTTAACAATTAGGCACTTGGCTTCATGTGAATTTATTAATGATGCTATTAGGCCAAATTTGCCTATAAAAACTTCTGGTTTTCTCCCTACTTGAAGGGAAACTTTCTTTCTATTGAAATCTATTATTGCATTGAATTTCTTTAGCCAATCCATCCCTAAAATTATGTCGAAATTGGTAATCGGCATAAGAATAAGTTTGTAGGGAAAGAGTTGATTGCTGATTGGGATGTCTACCAAACAGAATCTATTTGTTGACGTCTCAGCACTAGATGGCATTTGCACTTTTAATGCATTACCTAGGCTGAACGGTTGTAAGTTTAGGGAAGATGCACAATTTACTGATATGAAGGAGTGACTAGCTCCCATATCAAAAAGAGTTTTACACAACTAATTCTTAATTAACAGTGTTCCTATAATAGGATAAAAAAAAAATTCAACTACTGCTTAGGAAATTTAAAAGCAAATAGTGAAAGAAGTAAATGTACTAAAATGAAAGACACAAAATGAAAATTTTAAATGACAAATGTACCAGCCACAACGTCACTATCAGCCTTAGTGATGGAAGCTGAGAGAGCATACACTTTGGGTATGGCTAAGAATTGAACAACAACTTTGCCCTTATTGGCACGATTACCCTACCCCTGCCTTTGGGCTTTAAAAAATACTTTCTTCTTATCGTGAAAGTTTTTGCCTGCATGAGGGGGCATAAGAGCGGGGAGCGGAGCCTTGGTGCTATAGGAAGTGGGATTTTGCACTTGCTGTTGACGATTAATCTTTATTCAGTCTACTGTTCAAACAGCACAATAACTTTGATAATAGTGATTAGTTCTACCACATGTATAGCACCTATACCCTATGTGATAGCACTTGCCATACAGGTGTGGTCTATTACACTTGGCTGACGAGCTTCCCTGCTTCTCCTTACCTTTTGACATATGAAAGGCTTTTGAACCTTGAGTATGATTCCTTTTGCAATAGTCTTGGCGTTGTGGTGGAGGATGAGGGCATTTTTGCATCTCAGATTGAGCTTGATGATGCTTGATGATTTTTGCACCTTCTAATAGCCTTAGAAAATTGTCATGACTTTAGATGACCCTTAATTGAGTTCCTTAAGCCTTTCAAGGAATGACTACACCTTTCTGCTTCAGTGCAGACTATTTCTAGTGCAAAACAAGAGTATTTTATAAATTCTACTTCATATTCATGAACTGTATGATTTCCTTATATCAACGGCATTAAATCATCTTCTATAATTATTCGAGCAGAAGGAGGAATGAACTCATCTCTGAAATCCTGTTCAAACTCCTCTTAAGGAATATCTTCTAAACAGGTATCAGAAAAGCGAGCCTTCAACTCACTATCCCACTAGAACTCAGCCTCTTCCTTAATAAGGTGAGTGGTCAGTCTTAAACTTTTTCTCTCCTGATACTTTATACTTCCCAAGAGTTTCTCTACTGCACTAAACTAATTAGCTTCCTCCATAGGTGAGGCTTGGCCATAAAAGGTAGGGGGGCTTAAGCATAGGAAATTTAGGAGAAAAGCATCCACTACAGGGCCTAGGGTAGGTGGTAGTGGAGCAGGAACTACCTTAAAAGCAGGAGCAGGAGTTTCTGGTAAGGCAAGATAAGGAGGAAATGGGACTTGCAAAGATTGTGGTAGGATGGGAGAAGGGACGGGAGAAGCAGAAGATGGGTGAGAAGGATTGCTTGTGGAATCTATTCTTTTAGCAGCCCTTGTTTGGGCCTTAATCATTATCTTGAATAAACCCATAATCTGCCTCATCTCTTCTTGAAGAGATGGAGTACTGGGTTTAGTATCCTTCACAATAGAAGAAGACGTATCTTCTTGATCTGGAATTATTCTATTAAATAATGAGAAATAAAAATTTAGAACATGTAGTAAAAGGATGGACTTCTCATTAATATTCAAAAATTTGAGATACATTAAGAAAAGTTCATAAGATAGAAGAGAAAGGGCAACTACAATGTACAAACTACTTTGAAAGTTGCTTAAAAAGAAAATTAATTATTCATTTACAAAATTTGTTATAAAATATGAATTCAAAATCAGTATATAGGGGTGCACGATGAAGGCGTCTACTAGCTCGAATGAGGACGGTGTGGGTGTGAACCCACCAATCTTGGGCATAGTGACCGAAGAACTCATCTAACATTTGAAGGCATATGTGATCGGGGCACCTTATGGCAGTAAAGGTATTGGAGAGCCTTTAAAGCCACTCCATAGCTAACTAAGGGAAGCAGTCTCCCCTGAACCTGTAGTACTTTAATATTTTATCAAGCACTTTACCTCCAGCATTAGACACTTCCAAGTAGAGATGTCCATACATTGAGCTGAAGTTGTGGTTGTCTTCCCAATACTGAAAGAACTCTCTAGTGTATTGTCTTAACTCTAACTCTAGATTCTCCATCTAGGAGTCAGTTGATTTAGATTCAATTAAAGTTAAGATCAATTATTAGATTAGAAGTTTGTTCACTTTATTAAGGTGACATTCTTTAAGTATTTTTTTTTACCTTTCTGTATTGTTGTCTTGGATGACTAGATATCTCTTTTTAACTTAACATCCTCAACCTTGGCTCTGATACAAACTGTAACGACCCCAATAATTGGATAGAAGATTAATCCAATCATTGGGATGTTACCTTAGCATTTAATACTCAATTAGAAGAAAACTAATCAAATATAAATGATAAGTGGCTAAGTCTCTTTATGAGTAAATGTTAAGTTAATAAAATTATGCAAAGAATTGCAATAGAAGATACATGTTAAGGAGATATATTGCAAGTATAATAATAATACAAGCAATTAATATAATCCACTCATTCAACCCAAGCAGTTGCAAAATAGAAATTCACAGCACAGATAGACAAGGATAGGTAAGAACAACTCAAGCACTTTTAAGTTTAATTATTACAAATCTATTTAAATGAAAAGGAAAGAGAGAATACAACCATTCTCTTCATTAAACCAAAAGTGCAAGAAAATTTAAATAATAAGCAGAAGCCCTTAATTTTAGAAGCTCTTGAAGCACTAGGACTTGTATTACCTGAATCAAAGAGCTCTTGATCTATCATATTTTGATATTTAAATATGATAGGGCAAAGCCAATAAAATAAAAAGTATAATTAGACTAAACAGTCTAAGCATATTTTAAGATTGACTATATTTTAAGTTAATAGGATATCACAAGTATTAATTTACAATTTAAACTAAGCAGCAGAGATATAAAAATATCAAGTATGGAAAAAGGAAGTAAACATCACTGTTAAGAAGATAATATGAAATAAGCTGAGTAAGAATACTCACTTATATTTAAGCCCTAGCTTGCATCCAAAAAATGGTAAGTGAAAAGTATCCTAAAATGCTAAAAACTACTATGTGCATTTAAAGTAAATGAAATGAAAGTAATACATGTTCAATAAAATTTATACTAAATACGTAATAAAATATAGTGAAGCATTAATTAAAATTAAGCAACATACACTGTATTCTAAATGAATTGTAAGTAGGAAAAATATAACACTGGAAATAAAGAGTGTAAAGTCTAGAAAGTAAGAAGTATCTTAGATTCTTGGTCTAAGACAAATATAGCATATGACTATGAAAAATAATCATAACTAAATAGTTATGAAGAGATCTTACCATCAATAAGATTATAAAATAACTCTTATATAATTAGTTGAAGTTATATTTAGAAGTTATCTCATTCTGCGTAGTGTTCAACAGAATGGGACAATGAGTTAAGCACGTCTGCCTAACTAGATACAGTGGGGCGTCGAACATTCACATTTACCCTCTCAAAAATGTGAAGTCCTATTATAAGTACTATCTTTCTTATTCAAATTGTCATAAGGCATTCCCCATAAAGTCTTATGAAAGTTTTAATTATGCATAATGATCTTGTATGAATGTTCAAGGAAAATGCTCAAAGCTAAGCAAGCATTCAGTAAATTCCAATAATTATAAATTATGTGATATCCTTTTGTTATCTAAATTTTAATGATCTACTTAATGATTGGAGTTAATTGATCTCTTAATTGACTTATAGATATTAATCTTTAAGTCAATTATAATTAATAGTATAAGAAAGAGAAGTTTAGAAAATAGTATTTTCAAGTAAAGGAAACTTATCCTATACTAGTCCTAAACTAATCAAATTAATTAGATTAATGATTAAAGTTTAAGGAAACTAGTAAGGAAGAGTAAGGTTTATAGTTTGCTAAGATAATGAAAGTATAAGCTAAGGGAAATCATATTAACTTCATCTAGTTAGCTTACAAACTAGAAAGTATCAAATCAATTCAATCATGAAGTTATCTAAGATTAATTGATATTGTGTATTTGAAAGTAAGGAAAGAAGTAGATTATATCATACAAGTAATAATTCATTTGTAATTGTAGGAATTTAGAAGTCTATTAGCTTATTTTAAGCATGAAAGGGAGTTATTGTTCTCTAATTTAACCAATTGAGAACTAATTTGGAAGGTTAAAGACTATGAAAATATGTGCTAATCATCTAAGTGATTGTTTGAGCACTATTCTTATCATTAGTTTTTTCAAAGAACTTTAACTTTGCAATTGAAAGTATCAAGCTCATTAAAATACAAAAGAAATTAAAAGATTCTTAATTAATTTTAACATACAACTATAGGAGAAGTAAAATATGTAGAACATAAGAATCTCATTCCAATTCTAATAATTTTGGCATGAACTCTATTGTATTTGCTCAAAAGAAACACGTAGGACATAACATGCAAGTCTTCCATTCACTTGGAAGATTAATTGAAAAGATCAATAATATAAAATCAATATTAAATTAATCCATTATATAGGATGCTTAATCCTATTTAATCCTAGCATGAGATAAGTAATTGAAACTACATTCCATAATTATGAATACAACATCCACCAATAAAAACAAAGTATAAGATAATCCTATAGTTCATCTAATTACTATGAGATGAAAGGAAAGAACAATTCATTTAAAGAACTATCATTAACTTAATTTAAGCACAAGACATTAGTTCTAATTAAGTCTCAAAATGAACAATTTACATGTAGCTTCACATTTCAAATTATATGAAACATAAATATACTATCAAGTCTAATAAACAAATCTAAATTCCATATGAAATATGTTTGAAATAGATGAATTAAATTTAACATATACTATGCAATTATTCAAATTAAATTTATAATATCCACATTTTATAACTAATGAAAATTATCAACAATAGTGGAGATAATTCTAACTTAAACAATCTCATACAATTTATTCTATGTATGAAAATGATCGATTATAAAAATTATAAACATCACCTATTCATAAATCACATTGATATATGAACTAGCAATAGAGATTTGAATAAACAAGTTAGAAAAGAAATGTACATTTCATTTAATTCAAATCATTCCTAAGTAGTTCTACAATGGAGAAAATTTAACTTGAATGAGCATTTAATAATTATAATCATCACATTTATGAAAATAAGATTTAAACATACAATTTAAAAGTATATGTGAGATAATAAATGAAAAAAGTTTGCTATCCTAGGGTTCACACCTCCTAAAATAAGCATTTATGAAAAATAAGAAATTAACATTTAACATAAATTGAAGAGCTAAGTATCTAAAATGTCCAAATGTCATCCAAATAATATGTTATACATGTTAATGTGTTCCTTATGTCCTAAGGAGTAAAATGACACTAACTAGGTTGAATTTAGATAATATTTATTTTCTAGGGTTTAGAGGGGTCCTAATTAGGGTTAAAATGTTATTAGGAGATCTAGGATTCAAAACTATGTTTGATCTCATATTATTATTCCTCACATCTTTGTGAGTGAAATGGACTATTTAAATATTCAATTTGGATATCAAATGATTGAGTTATACTACTTACAAGTTGGAATTAAATTACTATTATTTAATTAATTTTGAAATAATGATAAATAAAATAATCATTAAAAATAAAATTAAATGTTATTTTATTAATCTACTCATTTTTATAATCAAAATGATATATAATATTACATATATTGGATGTGTATTTTGTAAGATACAAATAATTAAAACTTACATTATTAATCATTTAAAAACTTAATTAAATATTTTTAATTTAATTCTCCATTCAAAGAATTAATGACACAGTTCTAAGTTCCATTTTAACAGATTTAACATATAATATTAAATGTAAAATGATTAAGAATACTACGCAGAAATTCATAACACAAATTTATAGGATTGGTGGCTGATAGCGGCATTAATGTTTTCACTGTCAAGACACGCGTCATTCGCTTAGAGGAGCCACGTGTCATTGTGGGTTCCATAGCTCACGTGAATGAACCGTGGTCAAACCCAACCGGTTCAGAGAAAATAAATAGACCGTGAGGTTGAGGTCTGAAATGCTTCGTCCCGTAGAGGTTCGTAAGAGGCGAACTTAAGGTTCAGTAAATCTACCGATTCCGATGGCCCTAAAGTACGACCCGTACACCGACGAAACGTCCTCACCGAAGCCAACTTTTCGAGACCAATATTGGAGTCAGCTAGTCACTGAACAACAATTAGGGTGATGCCCTAGATCCCTTACTTCGGGTCTACACATCCACTATTTGTAGACAAATGGATTCAGACTCAATCAAACTAATTAGAGCTCAATCGAGCTTTTGTAGTTTCATATGGGTATGAGAAATCAATTAAGAATTTAAAAGTTCATAAATGGGAAAAGAGATAAGCATTTAAGGTATAGAAATCGAGCTTATTAAAGCTTGACATATAATTAAAATATATTAATTATAGAAGAGTAAGCAATTACAAAGAAAATCCAAGATTTAGGAGAGGTAGTATACAATAATGAAGATGGTACCATGCTCCTTAGCTCTTGCAGATTGATTTATGGTAAGTTGAATTATGTTTTCTCCTAGTAGCTCCTAGAAGATGAAATGGGTTTAATAGAGAAATGTGGGGGAGACGAGGAAGAGACGGGGGGGTTAACCTTTCGGCACGGACTACTGAAGGCTGGCCAGGTGCCGTAGTACGCCCTTCAAGCAACACATAGTGCTGATCATGGAAGATGTATAGTAGACACATCTCAGCCATCCAATCCAACCAATGATCCAACGACTATATTGTTTGATAATTATTGGATTAAGTATGGACTCTTTGATTCGATATCTAAATTGCGCAACGGCTTAGATTGCATCGGACGGGTGAGCCCTGCATCAGGTGCCCGCAGCGGATCTCTGCATTTTAGAAAATACCATTGAATATATTTAATTTAATTATATTAAGATTATTTAAATGTATTATTTAATTAATTAATTTAATCAATTTGTTAAATCATTTTTAAATGCAGAAATGCACTCCAAAAAATATTCCAAATTTTCACCCTTACCAAATTGAGGGCGAGGAACTCAAAAATGCAATCAGATTTTTGATCGGAGGCATATTTAATTTACCTAATTTTTTGGTATTTAAAATATTATTAAAATATTAAAGAAAATTTTAATGACTTCCAAACACATCCAAAATACCACCCCAGCAAATTTGGGTATGGTGAGTTCAATGGCGGACTCCATTTTTGATTCTGAGATCTAAATAAATTAGATATTTTTAGAATTATTAGAAAACCAAGAAATATTGAAAATTGAGAAATGGTCTCCAAAATGCATGAAATTTGAAGTGAAGTCTCTTAACACTATTATAAGAGTAATGGAAGAGATTTGGAGTTAATTAGGTCACTAATTGATGGGTAATAATACTAGGGTTATTACAGACTCCCCTCCTTAAAAAGAGTGCCGCCCTCAACATACAACAATTAAAACATAATAATGTAAATACAAGGAGGAAGTTTAAATGAAACATTATTGAAAATGGGAAAATATGATTACCTGATTATTGAAAGAACTCTAGGAATTTCTTTTGCATATCCTCTTCTTTTTTCCATGTGGCTTCTTTATCAGAATGGTTTTGCCACTAGATCTTGATCATAGGAATACTGAGATTTCTTAGTTTATTAAGATCTCACCCCAGAATTATTATAGGCTTAATAATGAATGTCATATTGGGTTGCAGTTCCATTGTTGGTATCTGAACCTGCTGGCTAGGATCTAATAAACACCATCCTTAGTGACGATACATGAAACACGTTATGTACAACCGAGAAGCTTTCAGGCAACTCTAATAAGTATGCAAATGTTCCAATTCTCTTAATCACTTCAAAGGGTCCTAAGTACCTTGGACTCAGCTTTCCAGAAACACCAAATCTCTACATATCTCTCATCGAACTCACTTTCAGATAAGCTCTATCACCCACATGAAATTCTAGCTAATGATGACGAGCATCATGATATTTCTTTTGCCTATCTTGAGCTGCCATCATATTGCATTTAATCAGCTGAACTTTCTTAGGGGTTTCTTCAATTAAATTGAAATATATAGTTGTGAGTCTCCTACTTCAGTCCAAGCAACAGGAGTTGTACACCTCCTTCCATAAAAGGCTTTATAAGAAGCCATATCAATACTGGACTAGTAACTACTATTGTAGGCAAACTCAACTAATGCTAAGTGATCTTCCCAAGATCCATCAAAGTCAATAACACAAAGATGCAAGAGATCTTCTAAGATTTGATTAACACGTTCAGTCTGACCATGAGTATGGGGATGGAAAGCAGTACTCAACGTTAAATTTGTCCCCAAGTCTTGCTGAACAGCGGACCAAAATCTGGAAATGAATCTACGGTCTCTATCAAAAACTATACAGTTCAACGTACCATGCAGACGGATGATCTACTTAAGATAAAGCTTAGCCAACATCTCAACAGGATCGGTCTGATGAACAGGTAGGAAATGCACTGATTTAGTGAGTCTATCAATAATCACCCAAATAGAGTCAGAACTAAATCTACTCTTATGAAATCTTATGTTCATGGAAATATCGGACCACTTCCATTCAGGAATATCTAAGGGCTTAAGAAGTTCACCAGGCTTCCGATGTTCAACCTTGACTAAGGAACAACGATAGCACTTGGAAATGAAAATGGTTATATCTTGTTTCATGCCGGACCACCAAAATGATTGCTTGAGATCCTAATACATCTTTTAACTACCAGGGTGTACATTATAGCAAGAGTTATAAGCTTCAGACAATATTTGTAACTGTATGCTTTTAGGAATCCTTAACTTATACTTTTGGAAAATCACACCTTCAGCATCAAAACATAATTCAGATCTCTTGCCACTATTAATTTCAAAAAATAATTGAGAATATGAAGGATCTTTTTTCTGAGCTTTATTTATCCTTACCCTAAGAGATGGTTCAGACTAAATAGTACATAGTAAATTGCACAAATAAACAGATCTGAATGGCTCTAAATTCAATTTTTAAAAATCCTTGATCAAAGAATCATTGTAATAGAATAAAGATAAATCTGCCTTATGACTTAAGGCATCAGCTACAAGGTTATCTTTACCTGGATGATAAATAATTTCTAAGTTGTAATCACAAATTAGTTCTAAACACCTATGCTGGCAGTAGTCAAGTTCTTTTTGAGTGAAGATATACTTCAAACTCTAATGATCTGTGAACATCTCGCACTTAATTATATACAGGTAGTGTCTCCAAAATTTAAGAGTGAAAACTACTCCTATAAGTTCTAGATCATGTACAGGATAGTTTCTCTCATTTGTATTTAGTTGTCTCAAAGCATAAGCTATGACATGTCAATCTTAACAAAGATGCTATTTGTGAAAGTCCAAGAACAAATCTTCTGTAATATCCAGCAAGTCCTAGAAAACTATATATTTCAATTATAGACTTGGGTTGTACCCATTCTTGTACATCTTGGATCTTCTTTTGGTCAACTCTAATGCCTTAAGCATCTACTATATGACCTAGGAATGTCACTGAGTTGATCCAAAATTTGCACTTTGAAAACTTAGCATATATCTTATACTCTCTTAGAAGTATTAGGATAGTATGAAGATGATTCTTATGATCAGCAATTGACTTGGAATATATTAGGATGTTGTCAATGAAAAATATTACAAACGGATCAAGGTAAGGCTTCAGAATGCGCTGCATTAGATTCATAAAAATAGAAGGGGCATTAGTCAGTCCAAAAGATAAGATAAGAAACTCATAGTGCCCATAACGGGTCCTAAACGCAGTTTTAGGAATATCTTTATCCTTAAATCATATCTGATAATATCTTGTTCTCAAGTCAATTTTGGAAAAGACTTTTGCTCCAGCTAATTGGTCAAATAAGTCATCTATTCTAGGAAGAGAATAATTGTTCTTCACTGTCACCTTATTGAGCTCTTTATAATCTATACACATTCTCATGGATCCATCCTTCTTCTTCACGAAAAGGATAGAA
Organism: Gastrodia elata; assembly: GCA_016760335.1. NCBI lineage: Eukaryota > Viridiplantae > Streptophyta > Magnoliopsida > Asparagales > Orchidaceae > Gastrodia > Gastrodia elata. The sequence goes on along the minus strand of CM028683.1, from coordinate 29,918,799 downwards.
GCTCCCAAAGGTGACATGCTAGGGCGCACAAAACATTTCTCTAATAGGCCTTGCAATTGTTCATGAAGTTCTTGAAGCTCCTTCGGTACCATCCTATATGGAGCTTTTGATTTAGGTTGAATTTCCAGAATTAGCTCAATTGAGAACTCTACCTCTCTCATTGGAGGTAGTCCAGGCAAATCATCTAAATATATATCTAGGAACTCATTAACAATTAGGGTATCCATTGAATTTCTTTCTTCTTTTCCTTCACCAATTAAAGTTACTAACACAGCATACCAACCTCTACCAATTAGGCATTTGGCTTTATGTGCATTTATTAATGATGCCATTAGGCCAAGCTTGCCTACAAAGACTTCTGTTTTTCTCCCTACTTGAAGGGAAACTTTTTTTCTATTGCAATATATTATTATATTGAATGTTTTTAGCCAATCCATCCTGAAAATGATGTCAAAATTGGCAATCGGCATAATAATAAGTTTGGAGGGAAAGAGTTGATTGCTGATTGGGAAGTCTACCAAACAGAATCTATTTGCTGACACCTCAGCACCAAATCGCATTTGTACTTTTAATGCATTACCTAGGCTGAATGATTGTAAGTTTAGGGAAGATACACAATTCACTGATATGAAGGAGTGACTAACTCCCGTATCAAAAAGAGTTTCGCACAACTTATTCTTAATTAACAGCGTTCTTATAATAAGAAAGAAAAAAAATTCAACTACTGCTTAGAAAATTTAAAAGAAAATAGTGAAAGAAGTAAAGGTACTAAAATGAAAGACATGAAATGAAAAATGTACCAGTCACAACGTCGCTTCCATCCTTAGCGATGGAAGCTAGAGAGCATACACTCTGGGTATGGCTGAGGATTGAACAACAGCTTTGCCATTATCGGCACGATTACCCTGCCCTTACCTTTGGGCTTGAGAAAATACTTTCTTCTTATTGTGAAAGTTTTCATCTGTAAGAGGGGGCATAAGAGCGGGGAGTGGAGCCTTATTGCTATAGGGAGTGGGATTCTGCACTTCTTGTTGACTATTAATCTTCATTTGGTCTACAGTCCAAATAGCACATCAATTTTGATAATAATGATTAGTTCTACCACATATATAACACCTATTCCCTGTGTGATAGCAATTTCCATACGAGTGTGCTGTATTGCAATTGGCTGATGAGCTTCCCTGCTGCTCTTTACCTTTTGACATATGAAAGCCTTTAAGACCTTGAGTATGACTTCTTTTGTAAGATTCTTGGTGTTGTGGTGGAGGATGAGGGCATTTTTGCATCTCAAATTGAGCTTGGTGATGCTCGATCATTTTTGTACCATCTAATAGCTTTGGCAAACTGTCATGATGTAAGGACATTAGATGACTCTTAATCGAGTTCTTTAAGCCTTTCAAGAAATGATTGCACCTTGTCACTTTAGTATGGACTATTTCTGGTGCAAATCGAGAGTATTTTCTAAATTCTACTTCATATTCGTGAACGATATGATTTCCTTGTGTCAACTGCATGAAATCATCTTCTATAATTGTTCGAGCAGAAGAAGGAATGAACTCATCTCTAAAAACCTATTCAAACTCCTCCTAAGGAATATCTTCTAAACATGTATCAAAAAAGCAAGCCTTCAACTCACTATCCCACCAGAACTCAGCCTCTTCCTTAAAAAGGTGAGTGGTCAACCTTAAATTGTCAAGGCATTGCCTAGGCTAAAATGTTGAAGATTAAGGGAAGAAGCACAACTCACTAATATAAAAGAGTGGCTTGCACCCATGTCAAAGAGTGTGTCACATAACTGATTCTTAATAATTAGAGTTCCTATAGTAGGGAAATTAAACTCTAATTACAACTGATTAAAATTAAAGTGAAAATACTGGAAATAAAATACAAAAGAAATGAAAGACAGAAAATTGAAAATTAAAAGTAGGACGTACTGGTAACACGCTGTTGTCATCTTGGAAAACAGAAGGAGAAAGGGCATAGACACGTGGTACAATAGGAGGCTGAGAAACAGACTAGCCTTTGACATTTTACTAGGTTGACCTTGCTTGGGAGGAAATGGGGGTACACTTTTTCAATGTTGTGCACTTCCACAAGCAAAAAGAGGCACTAAGGCAAGTGCTAGCGCTTGGAAATTATTAGGAGTAGGGTTTTGCACAGAAGGTTGGCGATTAATCCTCATCTTATCCACAGTTCAATTTGCCCGACAGTCCCATGGCGATGATTAGTTTTGCCGTAAATGTAACATCGACCACCGGTAAGGTAACACTTCCCATAAGGATACGGCCTGTTACATCTAACACCAGTTCATCCTTCATGAATCTATTTTTGATTTTGATTCTGACTTGGAGTAAGCTGGAAGATCTTAGGACCATGAGGACATTTCCTCTTGAACAGTGCAGATCTAGAAGGCTGGGGGTTAGAACACTTCTTCAACTCCATCTAATCTTAGTGGTACTCGACCATGCAGGCACCTTCTAGAAGCTTAGGGAATCATCATGATGTTGAGACATCAGATGACTCTTAATGGAATCCTTCAGATTGGATAAGAATCTAATACACCTTGCCACATCAGTGTGGACTAAATTAGGAGCAAAACGAGAAAGCTTACGAAATTCCATCTCATAATCGTGCACAAAATGACTTCCTTGAGTAAGCTGTATGAAGTCATTCTCAATTATGGTTTGGGCAGATGGAGGAATGAATTCTTCACTAAGAACTTGCTTGAACTCATTCCAAGGAATATCCCCTAATTGAACACCAAAGAAATGAGTCTTCAAATCAATATCCCACTAATATTCAGCTACGCCATGAAACATATAAGTGGCAAGATGAATACATTCACTTTCATGACATTTAATACTAGCTAATGTTTTCTCTATTGCCTTGAACCAGCCAATAGCTTTGAAGTGAGAAACGGAGCCATTGAATGTCGGAGGGTTTAGACGAAGAAAGGTGAGGAGAAAGGCATCCACAATTGGGCAAGCAGTTCGTTATGGAGCTATAGAAACTTTGGGAGGAATTGGAGAAGAAGCTTAGGGAGGAGTTGGAAACTGTTGAGATGGGGTAGGTGAAGGTTGGGAAGGGTTAAGAGAAGGTTGAGAAGGAGTATAGGATGAGAGCATCATTTCTGTAGCACGGGTTTGTGCTTCTATCATAACCCTCATCATATCTAACAGACTTTGCATTTGATCGGTATGGGAAGTTGTTCTGGAAGTGAGTTCTTCCACTACAGACATAAAAGTATTGTTTGAATCAGGATTCATTCTAAAGAAAGAAAAGAAAAACACAATTCTGAAACATTAAACTTAAAAGATTTAAGAGATACAATCTTGGAGGAAAGAAGATAAAATATAAGTAAGACATAAGCTATTTACAAGAAAATACTAATGAAAAAAAAGATAGAGCATAAAGAAACTAGCAATACTAGTTACAAAGTTTCGCATAAAACATAAACTCAAAGTCTTCATATGTAGGAACACAGTGGAGACATCAACTTCCTCGAATTAGCACTTCGTGAGCACGACACCACCAATCCATGGCGTAGTCGTTGAAGAGTTCATCCAAATTTGGAAGCGTATGTGATCGGGCAATATATTGCTTCAAAAGTCATAGAGTCTCTTGAAAGCCATTCTATAGCTAACTACAAAATGCAGTCGCCTCGAAACACACAATACTTCAAGCTTTTGTTCCAAACTTCACCTCCAGCTTGAGATACACCAAAGTACTCACGACCATAAGCTGAACCAAACAAATGATCATCCTCCCAATAACAGAAGAACGAACTAGAAAAGAAGCTTAGTTGACTTTCATTATTTGCCATCTAAATGTTTGATTAAAGTTTAAGTCAAAAATTTAAATCAATTATTGGATTAGTAATGTGTTTACTATACTAGGATATTATTTTAAATATCTTTACTATTTTGTGTTGTTTGCTTTTGGATAAATGAAAATCTTTATCTTAACTTACAGTTCTCAACTTGGGCTCTGATACCAACTGTGACGACCCCAATATTGAGTGATAACTAAACCCAACATTGGCACGTCACCACAGCATCTAAAATTGCATTAGGAGGAAGCTATCCAAATCACTAGATGCTATGTTTGGATAAGGATCATGAAGAGGATCTTAAGTTAAGAATGGGAAAATAGAAGAAGAGAAAATGCACATGATGAATACGATATGATAAATGTGATTTCAAGTGCATGTAATTAAAGTGACTACAAATACATGTATGAAAATGATAATTGTATGCATGTACAAGAAGTAATCACAATTACTTGAATATGCAAGTGTAGATACAATCATAAATAGAGGAAGTAAAATAAGTGAATGGAAAATACTTGCAAGATTCATGAAGTAAGCCATAGATGCAATTACAATCAACAATAAGAAATTAAGGTGATTACAATTACATATAGGAGCAAAATAATTGCAAGTAGAAGTAGGGGTGAACATTCACATGAAGCAATATAAGATTGACAAAATGAAATGCATGTAAAATCATGCTACAATAAGGATGAATGCAATATGCAATAATTAGTTCAATGAGCATGACACATTTGTGCAATCCATTTACTTATATATGTCCATTTATCTAAACTAAGCAATTTAAGCAAATATAGATATCGTTCCAACATAAAAGAAGTAAAGACAATAAATTTAATTAAGTTATTACATTCCATTAATTAATCAATAAGTAAGAAAAAAATTAAAAGAAACTCTCCCTCACTTAATATAAAAGTAAAAAAAAACTATTTTAATGCAGAAGCAGAATATACTTTATGCACTTGGCCTAGCTCCACTATCATTCAAATGCACCTGATCTATCATATTTTGGTATTTAAATCTGATAGGGAAAATCTAATAAAAAGAAAATCATAGTTAGAGAAATGCACATTTTAAGATTAGGCTAAACTTTTTAATATTCATCTAGGATATCACAACTAGTTACAATTTAAGTATAAGCAATGGTGAAAAATACAAGCACATGAATATGGAAGGAAAATAAACAATTGTAAAGAAAGACAATTTAAGTAAAAGAGTGAGTAAGAATACTCACAAGTAGAGTCATTCTAGCTTGCATATAATATAAGGGTAAAATCATCCTAAATATGCTAGAAAAGAACTAAAGTGTATATAAAAATGAATAAAATGAAGCATGTATATGTTCAATGAACTTATAATAAGTAAAGAAAAGAAGATAGTGAAGCATTTAAATGAAATTATAATAACATTCACTACAATCTATATGAACTGTAAATAAATAAAGTATAGTGCTAAAAATATGTAAAGTATAAAGCATAGTAAATAAAGGAAAATTTTAGACTATAAGTCTAAGATACACATAGCCTAGGACTATGTAAAGTAATATAGCTAAAAGCTATGATCAGTCTTCACAATCAATAAGATTGTAGAAGGACAAAATCGCTAGGCTCAAAGCTAAATAAGCATTCAAGGAAATTCAATAATTACAAACTATGTCATATCCAAAGTTATCTAATTTTAATGATCTACTTATTGATTAAAGTTAAATGAACCTCAAATTGACCTAGAGATATTGATCTCAAGTCAATTATAAATAACATAAGTAATTGGGATTTTAAAAATAGTAATTTCATTTCACTCTATGAGATGTCAAAATAATTTATAAGTATAATAATACTAAATGAAACCAATCCTATTCTTATCCTAAACCATTTGATTTAAATTGGTTAACTAAATCATGGCTTAGGAGGCTAGTTAGGAAAAGGTTGATTATGATTTTATCATATTGGAATAAGATGGAAGTTAAGGTTCAAATCACTGAACTTCTTTAGCTAGGCTGTATAGGAAATATCAACTCAAATCAATTATTAATCTAGTTAGGTTTGAGTAAAAAGAAGGGCTTAAATGTATAGAAGAGTAAGGAATTATAAGCTACAAGTGCTACAATTACTATAAGTTAAGGTTAATGAACTCAATAGGATTCCTAAACTGTACTAATAGATTAAGGATTCCTAATTCAACTCCTTAAAGGACTTAAATAAGGGTTTAAGAACTAAGGATGAAGTAAGCTATGATCCAATCTAATTTCTTAAGACTAGTCCTAATTGTTTTACTTTCTATGATCACATAGGTATTTAAAGTTAACTACACTAATTGGGTGCATTAACAACTCCTAAGATCACATGAATTCAATTATAAAAGAATAAAACCTAAAGCATTTATCCTAAGGTTGAAGATTGAATAAATCAATTTGCTAAATATATGAACATCCAAATTAAGAGAACTAAGCTCAAATCAAGCAATTAAAGTTGAACATGGGAAGTAAAATAATGTGACATGTTTGTTGTCCTAAAGTTTAAACACCTAAAACATATAATTTATGAAACTAAAAAATTATCAAAATTATCCTAATTAAGGAGCCAAAAACCTAAAATCACTAAACATTATCCAATTGAGATAATATACACTAATGTGCAATCCTTATAGTATAAGGAATAAAACGACACTAGGTAGGTCTAATTTGGACAATGTTGAGGTTTTAGTATTTTTGGGACACCTAATTAGGGTTAAAAAGTCATTATGAGATTTAAGGTTCTAAACCTACATTTGATCTTGTGCTATTAATCCTAACATTTTTGTGAGTGTAAAGGACTATTTGATCATTTAATTTGGATATTAAATGATCAAATTAGGTCACATGAATTATTGGAATTAATTTGAAATTTATAAAATTAATCTAAAATAATAATTAATTAATATAATTACCAAAATAGAAATTAAATGGCATTTTATTAATCTACAGGTTCTTGTGATCAAAATGGTATATAATTTTGTATACATTGGTTAAGTATTTTTAAAGATATAATTAAATGAATTTTGTAGATTTATAATTAAATTAAATGAAATTAATTATTACTAATTTCTATTTAATCAATTAATTGAAATCCGTACTAAGAATTTTAAGGAGCACTAGATTTAAGATAGCGCAAAACACGATGACATGAATTTTTAGAGGCGATGAAAATGAATTAAACCCATCAACGGGGTCCACCACACGGTGGGAGTCACCCAACGCTCGACACGTAGTCTCCTTGCTTCACCAAAAATGACGCAGTCTGATAGGGGGTGAGCTGATCTGATCCACAGAAGAGATTTGAACCGTTTTGAATCAAATTAGACCGTTTCATCCCCAGCAAAATGGTGAGGCGTGATTAGGGTTTTAGGACACTTATCGATTCTGATAGCCTCCTGATTTGGCCTACGCACCGGCATCAAATTCTTGCCAAAGCCGAAGTTCCAAGATCATATCGGGGGTCAATGAGTGCAGATACGCTAAATAGAGTGATGCCCTAAATCTGTGACAAGGATGGGATTCGATAGATGAAAATGCAAAATGAAAACCTTAGTTATTACAGGTATCGAAATGAACAATTGAGAGTTCGATCGACTACCAGTATAAATCTCCCGCAATTAATAAATGACAGACCAAATCAAATCAAGGAAGGGAAGAGCGATTTATGTACCTTGTAGTCTGTGAGAGTTCTAGCGATGAGTCAACATGGATGCAACCTAAATCCTTCGATTAAAGCTCCCTCACACCTAACACAAGCTTATCAAAACTAGGAGATGGAGAAAATGAACAAAATGTAGGAAATGTGAGGTTTAGCTTACCAAATGGACACGGGGAGGTCATGTGAGATGTGAGGACAGTCCTTGCCTGGCATAGGGAGAATGTGCCTAACGAAGACGTAGAGGGACGCTCATGGGCCGTCAGATCAAGCATTGATCCGACGGCCAGATCTGCTCAAGGAATCCTATGCGTCGGATCAAAATAAAATTGGAGGGAAGGTTCAAATCGCACGAATTCGTTGTTCTGCATTTCGTTTCTTGTTGAACAACGGATCTCTACTGATCTTACTTTCCCGTTTAAATTATATATATGTATATATATATATATATATATATATATATATATATATATTTAATTATATATTTATTTTATTTGCTATATTTAATTAACTAATTATACTTAATTTAATACTCAAAATAAAATAACAAAATGGACTTCAAAAAATCCCAAAAATTCCCCTTACCTAATTGAGGGGTGAGGAACTCAAAAATGTAAATAGATTTTTGATGAGAGGTCAATTTAATTATTCTAATTTTTGGAGTATATAAATATTATTAAAATATTTAGAAAAATTCAACGACTTCCAAAATACCACCCCAAGCTAATTTGGGTGTGGGGAGTCCAATGGCAAACTCTGTTTTTGATTATGAGGTCTAAATAAATTAGACATTTTCAGAATTATCAGAAAACTAGGAAATGCTGAAAATTGCCAAATGATCTCTAAATTGTACAAAAGTTGAAGTTGAGGCTCTTAATACTATTATAAGAGTAATGAAAGAAGATTAGAGTCAATTATGTCACTAATTAATAGGTAACAACATTAAGGTTGTTACAGACTCCCCTCCTTACAAAAACTGTCGCCCACGACACACAATAAATAAGAACAACGACACACAATAAATAAGAACAAGAAAATGAAATGCACTAAGGAAGTTTGAAGAAACAATAACAAAATGAAAGAACTAAAACTACCTGATTAAGAAAAAAATTCGGGCAACTTCTTTTACATATTCTCTTATTTCTCCCACGTGGCTTCACCAGCTGGATGATTTTGCCACTGGACTTTGATCATAGGAATGCAGCAATTTCTTAACTGCTTAAGATCTCTTTCCATAATTACAGTAGATTTAATGACAAAAGTTAGATTAGGTTACAATTTGATGGCTGGAATCAGAACTTGCTAACTAGGATCTAACAAACACCTTCTTAATGATGAGACGTGAAACACATTATGCACGGCTGAGAAGTCATCTGGTAACTCAAACCTATATGCAGATGTTACAGCTTTTTCAATCACTTCAAAGGGTCCCAAAAACCTTGGGCTCAGCTTTCCAGAAACACCGAATCTTTGCACGCCTCGCATCGGGCTTACTTTCAAATAAGCACGATCACCAACTTGAAACTCTAATAGATGATGACAAGCATTATGATACTTTTTCTATCGATCCTGAGCTATCATCATATTATGCTTAATAAGAACTTTTCTAGTAGTCTCCTCGATCAGAACGGAACCATAAAACTAAGAGTCTCTTACTTCAGTCTAAGCTACATGAGTCGTACACCTCATACCATAAAGAGCTTCATAAGGAGCCAACAAGATGATCTTCCCACGATCCACCAAAATCTAGAACACAAAGATAAAGAAGATCTTCTAAAATATGATTAATCTTCTTAGTTTGACCTCTAGACTGGGCATAAAAGGCAGTACTCAAAACTAAATTTGTCCCTAGGTCATGCTGAACAGCAAACCAGAATCTAGAAGTAAATCTAATATCTCTATCAGAAACTATGCAATTCAGCGTATTGTGAAAATGAATGATTTTCTTAAGATAAAGCTTAGCTAATTTCTCCATAGGATCTGTCTAACAAATTGGAAGGAAGTGAGTTGATTTGGTGAGTCTGTCAAAAATTACCCAAACCGAGTCAAAACAAGATATACTCTTAGGTAGTCCCATAATGAAGTCCATGGAAGTATCAGACCATTTCCATACAGGAATGTCTAAGGGTTTGAGAAGTCCACCAGGCTTCTGATGCTCTGCTTTAACTAACGAACAGGAATGACACTTAGAAATGAAAATGGCAATATCTCTCTTCATGCCAGACCACCAGAATGATTTCTTTACATTTTGATACATCTTACTACTTCCAGGATGAACATTATAACCAGAGTTATGGGCTTCTAACAGTTTTTGCAACTGTAAACTTTTAGGAATCCAGAACCTAGTCTTTTGAAAAATCACAGCATCAGCATCAAGATGTAGTTTGAACTTCTTTCCACTAAAAATATCATAAACTAAAATAGAATAACTCACATCTTCCTTCTGAGCTTTGATAATCTTAGACCTCAGAGAATCATCACTTAATAGCAAATAATAGAGTGCTCAAATTAGTAGACATAATCGGCTCAAGATTCAATCAAAGATTTATTGCAACAAAGGGAAGATAAAGTCTCTTTATAACTTAGGGCATCAGCTACTACATTAGCTTTACCCGAATGGTACTGGATTTTAAGTCGTAGTTGCAAAGTAACTCTAGCCACCTACGTTGATGGCAGTTAAGTTTCTTCTGAGTGAATATGTACTTCAAACTTTTAGGATCAGTAAACATCTCACACTTAATACCATACAGGTAGTGTCTCCAAATCCTAAGAGCAAAAACTACCCCTGTAAGTTCAAGTTCATGCATAGGATAATTCTTCTCATTTGGTTTTTAGTTATCTAGAGGCATAGGCTATTACATGATGATCTTGCATCATAACACAACTAAGGCCTAGAAGCATTAGTATAAACCTAAAAATCTTTAACCTCTTGAGGTAGTACTAGAATAAGAGTAGAAGTTAATAACTGCTTCAACTTCTGAAAAGATTTTTCACAGGATGTGCTCCAGATGAACGTAACTTCCTTTCTAGTTAACTTAGTTAATGACAAAGTGATTTGAGAAAATCCTGGGACAAACCTTCTGTAATATACATCGAGTCCTAGGAAACTGCAAATCTCTATTATAGATTTAGGTTGGACCCACTATTGAACAGCTTGGATTTTCTTTTGGTCGACTCTAATGCCTTCAGGATCAACCACATGACCTAGAAATGCCATTGATTTGAGCCAAAACTTGCAATTCAAAAACTTAGCGAACAACATATACTCTCTTAATAACTCAAGAATGGCACACAGGGGCTCTTCATGCTCAGTAATTGACTTAGAATAGATTAGGATGTTGTCGATGAAAATGATGACAAACTCGTTGAGATATGGTTTAAGGATATGCTGCATCAGGTCCATGAAAAGGGAAGGAGCATTCGTTAGTCCAAAAGACATGACTAGAACCTCAAAATGTCCATATCGAGTCCTGAATGCATAGTTAGGAATATCTTCATCCTTGACTTGAAAATGTTAATAACCTGACCTCAAGTCAATCTTGGAGAAGACTTTCGCTCTGGCGAGTTGATCGAACAAATCATCGATCCTAGGAAGATGATACTTATTCTTCACAATCACTTTGTTAAGCTCGCGGTAGTCTATATACATCTGCATTGATCCATCCTTCTTCTTGATGAATAGGACAGGCGCTCCCTAAGGTGACATACTAGGGAGAACAAATCCTTTCGCTAACAACCTTGCAGTTGCTCTTTAAGCTCTTGCAAATCTTTCAGTGCCATTCTAAACGAAGCCTTAAATTTAGGTTGAGTCCTAGGACTTAGCTCAATAGAAAACCCTACCTCACATAAAGGAGGTAGTCCAGGCAAGTCTTCAGAGAACACATCCAGGAACTGTCTAACAACGATTATCTCTTCAGGACTTCTTACTTGCTTTTCCTTGCCGATTAAGGTTACTAAGATTACAATAAGGCGCTTAGCTTCAATTCCGTTAATTAGAGACGCAGTCAAGCCAAGCTTTCCTATAAAAACTTCAAGTTTTCTTTCCAACCTTAAGTTAAACTCTTTTTTAAATCAGTCTATAATGGCGTTGAACTTAATTAGCCAATCCATACTTAAAATTATGTCGAAGTTTGAAATTGCTATAACAATAAGTTTGGATTGAAAGAATTGGTTACTGATTGGGATATCTAACAAATAAAACTCACTAGCACATATTTTAGCATCAAATGGCTTCTACACTGTCAAGGCATTGCCTAGGCTGAAATGTTAAAGATTAAGAAAAGAAGCACAAATCACTGACATAAAAGAGTGGCTAGCACCCGTGTCAAAGAGTGTGTCACAGAACTGATTCTTAATAATTAGAGTTCCTATAACAGCAAATTTAAACTCTAATTACAACTGATTAAAATTAAAGCAAAAATATTGGTAATAAAATATAGAAGAAATGAAAGGTAGAAAATTGAATATTAAAAAGTAGAACATACTGGTAACAATATTGTTGTCATCTTAGGCAACAGAAGGAGAAAGGGCTTAGACACGTAGTATAGCAGGAGGCTGAGAAATAGACTTGCCTTTTACATTTCTACTAGGTTGACCTTGCTTGGGAGGAAATGGGGGTACACCTTTTGGATGTTGTACACTTCTACTAGCAGAAGAAGGCATTAAGGCAAGTGCTGGTGCTTGGGAATTATAGGAGTAGGGTTCTGTATGAAAGGTTGGAAATTAAACCTCATCTTATCCACAGTCCAGTTTGCCCAACAGTCCCAATGACAATGATTGGTTCTGCCGCAAATGTAACATCGACCGCCGATATGGTAACACTTCCAATAAGGATACGGCATGTTACATCTAACACCAGTTCTTCCTTGTTTAATCTGTTTCAGATTCTAATTCTGACATGGAATAAGCTGGAAGATCTTAGGACCATGAGGACGATACCTCTTGAATGGTGAGAATGCTTCTTCAACTCCATCTAAGCTTGGTGGTACTCGACCATGCGGGCACTTTTAAGAAGCTTAGGAAAATCATCATGATGTTGAGACATCAGGTGACTCTTAATGGAATCCTTCATACTGGATAAGAATCTAGTGCACCTTGCCACATCAGTGTGGACTAAATTGGGAGCAAAATGGAAAAGCTTACAAAATTCCATCTCATAATTGTGCACAAAATAGCTTCCTTGAGTAAGCTACATGAAGTCATTCTCAATTATAGTTTGGGCAGATGGAGGAATGAATTCTTTACAGAAAACTTGCTTGAACTCATCCCATGGAATATCCTCTAACTGAACGCCTGAGAAATGAGTCTTTAAATCACTATCCCACCAATATTTAGCTTCGCCAAGAAACAGATTAGTGGCAAGATGAATACATTCACTTTCAGGACATTTAATACTGGCCAATGTTTTCTCTATTGCCTTGAACTAGTCAATAGCTTTGAAGTGAGAAATAGAGCCATTAGATGTCGGAGGGTTTAGATGAAGAAAGGTGAGGAGAAAGGCATCCACAACTGGGTCAGCAATTGGATGTGGAGCTACAGGAACTTCAAAAGGAATTGGAGAAGAATCTTGGGGAGGAGTTGAGAACTGTTGTGATGGGGTTGGTGAAGGTTGGAAAGGGGTTGGAGAAGGTTGAGAAGGGTATAGGATGAGGCCATCATTTCTATAGCACGGGTTTGTGCTTCTATCATAAACCTCATCATCTCTAACAAACTTTGCATTTGATTGGTATGGGAAGTTATGGTGGAAAAGGGTTCTTCCACTACAGTCGTAATAGGATTGTTTGAACTGGGATTCATTCTAAGGAAAGAAAAGAAAAACACAATTCTAAAATTGAAGAAAATGAGAAAAATGATTCTCATTAAACTTAAAAGATTTAAGAGATACAATATTGGAGGAAAGAAGATAAAATATAAGTCAGACATAAGCTATTTACAGAAAAGTACTAATGAAAAAAAAACTAGTGCATATAGAAACTGACACAACTAGTTATAAAGTGTTGCATAAAACATAAACTCAAAGTCTTCATAAGTAGGAGCACGGTGGAGATGTCTACTTCCTCGAATTAGCACTTCATGAGCACGACACTTCCAATCCATGGCATAGTTGCTGAAGAGTTCATTCAAAATTTGGAAGCGTATGTGATCAGAGAAATATATGGCTTCAAGAGTCATAGAGACTCTTGAAAGCCATTCTCTAGCTAACTATAGAATGCAATCACCTCGAAACACACAATACTTTAAAATTTTGTCCAAAACTTCTCCTTCGGCTTGAGATACACCAAAGTACTCACGACCATAAGCTAAACCAAACTAATGATCATCCTCTCAATAACAGAAGAACGATCTAGAAAAGAAGCTTAGTTTACTTTCACTATTTTCCATCTAAAAATTTGATTAAACTTTAAGTTAGAAATTTAAATCAATTATTGGATTAGCAATGCATTTACTATCCTAGGATGTCATTTTAAATGTCTTTACTATTTTGTGATGTTTGCTTTTGGATAAAGGAATATCTTTATCTTAACTTAAAGTTCTCAACTTGGGCTCTGATACCAACTGTGATGACCCCAATATTGAGTAATAACTAAACCCAACATTGGCGCATTATCACAGCATCTAATATTGGATTATAAGGAAGCTAACCCAAATCATTAGATGTTGTGTTTAGCCAAGGATCATGGAAAGGGTCTTAAGTTAAGAATGGGAAAATAGAAGAAGAGAAAATGCACATGATGAATATGATATGATAAATGTGATTTCAAGTGCATGTATTTAAAGTGACTACAAATACATGTATGAAAATGATAATTATATGCATGTACAAGGCAAGTAATCATGTTGCAAAAAAAGTAATCGTAATTACTTGAATATGCAAGTGTAGATACAATCATAAATAGAGGAAGTAAAATTAGTTAATGGAAATACTTGCAACATTCATGAAGTAAGCCATAGATGCAATTACAATCAACAATAAGAAATTAAGGTGATTACAATTACATATAGGAGCAAAACAATTGCAAGTAAAAGTATGGGTGAACATTCAGATAAAGCAATATAAAATTAACAATATAAAATACATGTAAAAGCATGCTACAATAAGGATGAATGCAATATGCAACAATTAGTTCAATGAGCATGACATATTTGTACAATCCATTCACTTATATATGCCCATTTATCCAAACCAAGCAATTTAAGCAAATATAGATCTAGTTTCAACATAAAACAAGTAAATACAAAAAATTTAATTAAGTAATTACATGCCATTAATTAATCAATAAATAAGAAACAAATAAAAAGAGACTCTCCCTCACTTAATATAAAAGTAGGAAAAACCATTTTAATGCGGAAGCAGAATAAACTTTAGGCACTTGGCCCATCTCCAATAGCATCCAAATGCACTTGATCTATCATATTTTGGCATTTAAATGTGATATGGCAAAGCCAATAAAAAGAAATGCATAGTTAGACTAAACATTCTAAACACATTTTAAGATTAGGCTAAACATTTTTAATATTTATCTTGGATATCACAACTAGTTACAATTTAAGTACAAGCAGTGGTGCAAACTACAAGCATATGAATATGGAAGGAAAATAGACAATTGTAAAGAAAGATAACTAAAGTAAAAGAGTGAGTAAGAATACTCACAAGTAGAGTCATTCTAGCCTACATATAATATAAGGGTAAGAGCATCCTAAATAGGTTAGAAAAGTACTAAAGTGCATCTGAAAATGAATATAATGAAGCATGTATATGTCCAATGAACTTATGCTAAGTAAAGAAAAGAAGATAGTGAAGCATTTAAATGAAATTATAATAATATTCACTACAATCTAAATGAATTGTGAACAAGTAAAGTACAGTACTAAAAATATAAAAAGTGCAAAGAATAGTAAATGAAGAAAAATCTTAGCTAATAAGTTTAAGATACACATAGCTAAAAGATATGATGAGTCTTAACAGTCAATAAGATTGTAGAAGGACTCACATTTTTTCTAAATTGAAGTTATTTTATGAAAATATTCATTCTGCCGGAAAATACCGAATAAAGCGAGGAGTTAAGCACGTTTGCCTAACAGGTAAAGGAAAGCGGGTTCAAAAAAATAATACTCAAATTCAACCTCTGAGAATGTTAGGTCTCCTTATTACTCCTAATTAGCCTACCCTTGGCTTAACCAACATTGTAAACCCTTATAGTTTTAATATGAAAGTTTTATTTATGCACAATGTCTTGTATGAATGTGTCAAATGATAGGCTCAAGGCTAAGCAATAATTCAAGGAAATTTAATAATTACAAACTATGTGATATCCAAAATTATCTAATTTTAATGATCTACTTATTGATTAGAGCTAAATGAGCCTTAGATTGACTTAGAGATATTGATCTCAAGTTAATTGCAAATAATATAAGTAATAGGGGTTTTGAAAATAGTAATTTCATTTCATTATATGAGATGAAAAAATAATTTATAAGTATAATAATACTAAATGAAACAAATCCTATTCTTATCCTAAACCATTTGATTTAAATTAGTTAACTAAATCATGGCTTAGGAGACTAGTTAGGAAAAGGTTGATTATGAATTTATCATATTGGAATAAGATGGAAGCTAAGGTTCTAATCACTAAACTTCTCTAGCTAGTTTGTATAGGAAAGATCAATTCAAATCAATTACTAATCTAGTGAGGTTTGAGTAAAAGGAAGGGTTTCTATGTATAGAAGAGTAAGGAATTGGAAGCTACAAGTTCTATAATTACTATAAATTAAAGGTTAATGAACTCAATAGGATTCCTAAATTATACTAATTTATTAAGGATTCCTAATTCAACTCCTTAAGGGACTTAAATGAGGGTTTAAGAATTAAGGGTGAGGTGAGCTATGATCCAATCTAGTTTCTTAAGACTAGTCCTAATTGTTTTACTTTCTAGGATCACATAGGTATTTAAAGTTAACTACACTAATTGGGTGCATTAACAACCCTTAATATCACATGAATTCAATAATAAGATAATAAAACTAAAACATTTATCCTAAGGCTGAAGATTGAATCAATCAATTTGTTTAATATATAAACATATAAATTAAGAGAAATAAACTCAAATCAAGCAATTAAAATTGAACATGGGAAGTAAAATAATGTGATATGTTTGCTGTCCAAAGGCTTGAACACCTAAACATATAATTTATGAAACTAAAAAATTATCAAAATTATCCTAATTTAGGAGCCAAAAACCTAAAATCACTAAATATTGTCCAAATGAGATAATATAAATTAATGTGCAATCCTTATAGTATAAGGACTAAAACGACACTAACTATGTCGAATTTGGATAACGTTGAGATTTAAGAGTTTCTGGGACACTTAATTAGGGTTAAAAAGTCACTATGAGATTTAGGGTTCTAAACCTTTATTTGATCTCATAATATTAATACTCACATTTTTGTGAGTGAAAAAGACTATTTGATCATTTAATTTGGATATTAAATGATCAAATTAGGTCACATGAATTATTAGAATTAATTTGAAATTAATTAAATTAATCTAAAATAATGATTAATTAATACAATAACCAAAATGGAAATTAAATGGCATTTTATTAATCTACCGGTTCTTGTGATCAAAATGGTATATAATTTTGTATACATTGGTTAAGTATTTTTAAGGATATAATTAAATGAATTTTGTAGATTTATAATTAAATTAAATGAAATTAATTATTACTGATTTATGTTTAATCAATTAATTGAAATACGTAGTAAGAATTCTGAGGAGCACAAGATTTAAGATAGCGCAAAACACGATGACACGGATTTTTAGAGGCGCTGAAAATAAATTAAGCCTATCAGCGGGGTCCACCACATGGCGGAAGTCAGCCAACGCTCGACAGTATAGTCTCCTCGCTTCACTGAAAATGGCGTGGTCTAATAGGGGATGATCCGATTCGGTCCACATAAGAGATTCAAACCATTTCAAATCGGGTTAGATAGTTTTTCCTCTGACAAAATGGTGAGGCGCGATTAGGGTTTTAGAACACTCATCGATTCCGATAGCCTTCTGATTCGGCCCGCACACTGGCATCAAATCGGGGTCAATGAGTGCAGATACGCTAAATAGAGTGATGCCCTAAATATTTGACAAGGATGGGGTTCGGTATATGAAAATGAGAAATGTAAGCCTTAGTTATTACATGTATTGGAATGAGCCAGTGAGAGTTCGATTGCCCGCAATTAATAAATGGCAGACCAAATCAAATCAAGGAAGGGAAGAGCGTTTATGTACCTTGTAGTCTGTGAGAGTTCTAGCGGTGAGCTGGCATGGATGCAACCTAAATCCATCATTTAAAGCTTCCTCACACCTAACAACAGCTTAGCAAAACCAAAAGATGGAGAAAATGAACAATACCTAGGAAATGGGAGGTTTAGCTTACCAAATGGACACGGGGAGATCAGGTGAGAGGTGAGGACAGTCCTTGCCTGGCATAGGGAGAATGTGCCTGAGGAAGATGTACAGGGATGCTCGTGGGCTGTTGGATCAAGCATTGATCCGACAGCCATATCTGCTCAAGGAATCCTACGCGTCAGATCAAATTAAAAATGGAGGGAAGGTTCAGATCGCACGGATTTGTTGTTCCGCATTTTGCGCTGAACAATGTATCTCTGGTGATCTTAATTTGCTGTTCAATCTATATATATATATATATATATATATATATATATATATATATATATATATATTATTTGTTTTATTTAATTAATTAATTATACTTAATTTAATACTCAAAATAAAATAACAAAATGAACTCCAAAAAATCTCAAAAATTTACCCTTATCTAATTAAGGGGTAAGGAACTCAAAAATACAAATAAATTTTTGATTAGAGATCAATTTAATTATCCTATTTTTCTGATTATTTAAATATTATTAAAATATTTGAGAAACATTATGTGACTTCCAAACACTTCCAAAATACCACTACTAGCTAATTTGGGTGTGGTGAGTCTAATGGTGAACTCTGTTTTTGATTCTAATGTCTAAATAAATTAGGCATTCTCAGAATTATCAAAAAATCTAGAAATTCTGGAAATTGCCAAATAATCTCCAAATCGTACGAAAATTGAAATAGGGGCTCTTAATTCTATTATAAGAGTAATGGAAGAATATTATAGTCAATTATGTCAGTAGTTTATGGGTAACAACACTAGGGCTATTACACCGTGAGCGTGGCCCAAATAATTCAAGCCATGGGATTCGGCATCCCATTAAGAGGTTTCGAGTCAAGCTGACCTAGCCCAATACTTAGTCGTGGTCTTCCCTGACAGGAACGACTAGCCAAAAATTAGAGCTTTACCTCCTGAGCAACATCATCCACACCAAACTCCAGCTCACATGTCATTAGAAAGGTCTCGATGAGACCTTTCAAACAACATCAGAATCAGCATAGGAGACCATTCAAAATGCCAGAAAAACCTAACCCTAAGTCCAACCTTACAGGTGTATGTAAAACAAAGATGATGCATTGTGCGATACTGTGGTCGGGAAGTCAAATTAAATCAAAACTGTGCACGATTAAGCCCAATTTTGATTCGATTCTGGACGTCGTGAGAGAAAATTAATAAAAAGAGAATGAGCAAAATGCGAAGGGAAAGGGCACTTAGGATCCATGAGGAGCTCAGATGGGGCTCTGGTGAGGTGCAGCGTACCCTGTGCCCTATCCTGGTGCAGAGGAACGTACAGGGATGAAGCTGGAGGGCTGTCTAATCCGATCCTCAATCCAACAGTCGCCGAGTCGGGAGGATCGCTGCTGCCCAATCAAATTGTAGGCGCAATCTAGCAACAGGGATCGAGGCGCGCGTGTAAGACTAAGAATAAATAATAGTAAATAATAATTAATAATGATAAATATATTAAAATTAAATATATATTTAATTAATCAAATTTAAATAATCAAATGGACTCCAAAAAATCTCAAAAATTCACCCTTATATATTTTAGGGGTGAAGAGCTCAAAAATACAATCAAATTTTTGATCAGAGGTTAATTTAATTATCTTAATTTTTGTGTATTTAAATATTATTAAAATAATCAGGAAAATTTGACGACTTCCAAATATCCCCAAAAATACCACCCTATCTAATTTGGGGGTGATGAGTCCAATGGCGGGCTTTGATTTTGATTCTGATATTTAAATAAAATAGATAAATCTCAAAATTATCAGGAAAATTAGGAATACTGGAAAGTCTCAAATGATCTCCAAATTGTACAAAATTTGAGGTGAGGACTCTTAACACTTATAAAAGAGTGACGTAAAAGGAATTAAGTTATTTAAGCAACTAATTATCGGGTAACAGCACTATAGTTGTTACAGATTCTCCTCCTTAAAATGAGTGTCGCCCACAACACACAATAATCAAAAATATGAAATTAAAATTGCATGAATAAATTTTATTGAAATAAAAATGAAAATGAAAGAACTAAAACTACATAGTTAAGAAAAGAACTCTGAGAGTCTCTTCTGCATATCCTCTTCTCTTTCCCATTTGGCTTCTTTGTCTGAATGATTCTGCATCTGAATTTTGATTATAGGAATGCTGCAGTTTCTTAACTGCTTAAAATCTCTTCCCAGAATTACATCAAGTTTAACAAATAAAGTCAGATTGGGCTACAACTCGATTGCTATAATCTGAGCTTGCTGATTGGGATCAAGAAGCCACCTCCTTAGTGATGAAATATGAAACACAATGTGAACAGCTGAGAAGTCTTCAAGTAACTCTAACTTGTATGTAGATATTCCAACTTTTCCTATCACTTCGAAGGGTACCAAATATCTTGGATTCCATTTTCCAGACACACCGAACCTTGGCATACCTCTCATCGGACTTACTTTCAAATACGCACGATCTCCCACTTGAAATTATAACCGACAGTGACGAGCATCATGATATTTCTTCTGTCTATCCTAATCTGTCATCATATTGCGCTTAATTAGAAGAACTTTTCAAGTGGTTTCTTAAATTTATTTAGAACCATAAAGTTGAGAGTCTCCTACTTTAGTCCACACAATATGATCATTCGGTAAATGTTTTTGGCATAAACTCCCAATGTTCGAACAAGACAGAAGATTCCCTGTCACAGGATTTTTTTATTTGAAATGATGTTAGGGTGACATTCATAGGATGAGCATACGAAGAAGCCGGAACATGGATAACGTAGTGGTTCGAGCCGGTCGAGAGTACGAGATTACTGACCGAATACTTTGAAATTGAAAAAATGACTTGAATGGTTCAAAATAGCACAATAGTAAGAGTTCTTAATTTGCTACGCAACCTTCGGGCCTCCCTACTACTATACTACTACATAGGGAATCGAGATGCGAGATGTTTCCCAACACAACAGACAAATGACGAATATAGAAAAGCTCAGCAGCAGGGCTACGCGCCGCCCGAAGTTGTTCCAATTCCAAGATCGACTCAATACAATATCAAAGGGGGAGAAGATCAGGCTATTGGATGGATAATCTAAGAAGTACCTATCTATCCGCTGCGCGGCCTCTTTGATGGATAAGTAATTCTATCTTGAATCCAAGAGCATAAACTAATTATTTTGACTATCCGCTACACTTATATATTAGTACTTAGATATATATCCAATTCTTATCTTAGTATTCTTTCTATTAGAATCTATTTTAGGCTTTCTCTTTGGCCATTCAATTACTGGTAACCTCAATTAGAGTTTGGCGGGGAAGAGCGTAGCTAAAAGAGTAGTTTTTGAGGTTAGCTAGCGTAGCGAAGTATACGCCTATAAAAGAAAAGGGGTACCTAATTGTCTTTAAGCCTGAAACTCTAGATAGGTAAAGTTGAAACGCCTAACGCCTAATAAGATAAGTCAAAAATGTAAATTGCTGCCTAAACGATAAACTGGAAATAGAAAGCGGTAGGTAGATGAGACTGATTTCGGTTCGTTTATAGGCCGCGAAGCGGATCAGAGATTTCAGAGGATTGATAAATTGCCCCGTCCCAACTTCTGCCTGAACGCCACAATAAGCCGAACCGAAAAGGTAAAAAAAACTTCCTCCTCCGGAAGCACCGCACCGACTGCCGAGACGAGTAGATTGCTCCTCCGCCTGCTTACACAAAATATATACCCGCTTTGAGGACTGCTTCAGCGTCGCGATCTCGTCTAGGTGGGCGACATACAGCAGTTCCAAAACATCTGCCTCTGGGTGATTTATAGAGAGGCAATCCTTGGTCCAGTCCAGGCTTTCCGAACGGAGCAAGTGGATTAAGGTCGCTTCTCTAGGCAATTTGTTGCTCGATTTTAGCCTTTTTTGTCGTGTCATAACCATTTGCCTTAGAACTTGTTAAGTAGCCTTCTTATTCTTACCACCAATTTGAGCCTGTGAGTTCCTCCGAATGATCATAGAAAGAGGGCTGGGTCTGTTTGCCCAGTAAATCTTTGCTCTATCCCTTGCATACCCAGGATTCCTTCGCTCAAATCAAAACTCTGACGGTTTAACTAGCTAAAGACCTGTTCCCTAAACATTGGAGCTTCAGGCATGCTATACTTAGCCGTAGGCTTTCTTTGTGGTCCTTCTAGTGAGAATACCTAAACCAAAGGCCAGGCATATCTTTTATATCGGTAGTTGGCTTCTCCTCTGCCTCTGGTGCTTTCTTGCCGCATATCATATTGTACCAAAGTAAGAATAGCAACTGACCGAGGAAAAGAGGTAGGATAGGATCCAAATAGAAGGTCAGACTGGACCTCCCTTTCAGTCAGCGAGCGGTAATAGTTTCTTCTCATAAATGGAATTTTCACCTAAGGGCAAAAGGATCAGTTCTTGGACTTAGGTTAGGGCAAGAAGGCTACGCACCGCTCCGGACCTCGGTTCACTATGGATTCTCAACCTTGTCCTATTCGATCTCAATTCACATCGACCCTGCTGCTCGTATATTAAATTCCCCGGACATTCAGGAGACTCCGCTTACTCTACCTAAAAAACTTCCTGAAAAAGCTAGATTCTCATCTCAAGCAGCTTATTCTGATCTGATTAAATTGCTTACACCGCGTAAGAGCAGATAGGCAAACTCAAACTAGGGCCTCAAGCATAATCCTCTTTGCACTAACTCCCTTAAGGGTTAGCTGTGCGAGGAAGATTCAAAGTAAATCCACTTAAAGGGAGCGCTTGCTTCTTGCAATAGTACTCTATTTACTGCTTCGAGTGAGTTCCACCCAACCCACCAATCTATTCCATATTCACCCAATCCAGAAGGACTTTCACCCAATACAGCAGAATGTATAATGAAAGAAATATCAATGAGGATGAGGCTGCAAAGCAGAAATCAACTCATCTGCCTAACTAGATGGAGCGTATGATAGATAGGCGAAGAATAGTTGCCAGACGAATCTCTTGGTTTAATAAAGCTAAGATAAATAAAGTGATGTTCCGGTATGAACTGAACTAGAACAACTAATGAAAGCCAATCTCGAGATCAACCTTCCTAAAAAACTATAACTCAACCTCACAGCTGGCTCCAGGCTCACTTAATAATAAGAATGTGACTGCCCTGCCAACGCTGCTTGTCTTGTGGCCCTAACTGGAACAGAACAGAAAAGTCAGTGATCCCCTTACCGTTCCGTGGGAGGTATAGGCTCAGTCAGATGGATAGGCATATTACTTAACCATACTGATGACCGAGTCAAACCTTTCTCTTTCTAAGTGCTCACTTCCGACTCCACACAAAAAAAGGAAGGCGTGCCCGCTTGTCTTCTTACTACCCTACTATAACGTCCTAAAGAAGGCGCTAGAATGTATTGAACGTGACATCTGCTCATTCTAAGTAGTCTATTGTTTTGTTGCAAGCGGACTTATCTTATCGTTAGAAAGAAAATAGCTGAACTGAAGCTCAACGCGTGCACGACAAAGAACCTAAGCGCCAGCCGCAGTCGTCCTTCCTGACGAGGATAAGCACGAAGCGATCGCGAAGCTGAGGAGTGGAGTATACTCCACGAGGTGGGTGGGCATAGAAGACTCGATCGACAGTGAGTGATAAGGCTCTGAAAGAGACGAGCAAGGTACGTTTAGCGGCGTGCTGGAACTAAACCTAAATAAATGTACGTACTGACCAGACGAGTAAGTTATGCGGGTCAGTCAAATAGCTAAACTTTTCGCGGACAAGGACGACAGGGAAGCACCTAAGGCTACGAAGTAGAGGGCGCGCAGCGGTTAAGCCTAAGGGCGATCTTTTCGACGAACTACGGAACTACTCACATCTTAGTATATCCTTGCTACGTCATTGACTGACTTCTGACTGAATTTGACATCTGAACCGCACTTGAATTCTTCCTCCCTGAGGCACTTGATTCTAGCATACGCTCGGCTCCTCTACCAAGAACCACAGCGCGAGATGCAATGCAAAAGAGTGAACCGCTCCCTGTGCTCTCTCGTTCCTAGTCTCCAAGAGCCAGTCAAATTGAGCCGCTTTCAGAAGCGTGACAAAGATGGAGAGATCATGCATCTGCTCCAAGTGTTAGGGGATAATTTTTTAGATCTAGTTTGTAACCGAGTCTTGAACTCATCTTTTTCCGCGGGTCAGGCTCCTTCCCTTGACTTCAAAGTCTGCCCTTCCGAGTCTGGAAGAGCATCTGAAAGCTCTGCCGACTCTTTCTGGTGACTCGTCAAGCTACTTGGTTAGCATGACTCCAAGAGCCTCACTTTCACTCTTCCGGCAGTTACAAAGAGGAAGATCGAGTCTCCCCCCTTCCCCCCAGCGAAGCGAAGAAAATGAAGACAGAAGGTAAAAAAGTGGTGGCGACCAAGGTGGTCTTGGGGGATGATGAGGCTCCGAAGGCCACCGGAGGTGGTTGCTTTTATAAATCTAAAATCAAGAGGCTTGCGACGAAGGACGCGACGAAGTAAATAGGGAGGGGGGATGAGACGCTAGTCGAATCCACCCGGAGGGTAGGATCTATCTCAAGAGTGAGACGAGAGTCGAATGGCAGTTCGTGTGAGCCTGATAGGGAATTGAATTGTGAGACGCTGAATAAGTCAAAAGATCTTTTTTAGAGACTCAGGCTACTCATGATGCGAAGTCTCTGATCTCGCTCTGCTGCCGCCTAGAAATCAAAAGAGAAAGAAAGCTCATGCATAAAAAGGCTATCTTCGATTTTCTAATATATTAAATTAATTTCATTGAATTAGTTTATGCTCTTGCCAGTTTGGGGCTCAGGCTATTAAAATCAAAGGTAGTTTAGGTTTAGGAAACTTAATTTCCTCCGGGGCCTTCTTTTTAGCCTTTACCTATTGGGCGACTCGGGTGGCTCCTATCTATTATCTATAAAAATCGTTCAGAGTTCACCTACCCTCCGGGTGGCCTTTGTTCTCTTGGTTGCTACCAATAATAGTTTGAAAAGCGGGTTTACAGCGACTGTCAGGCAACTGGTTTAGTACTCTAACTGCGGTGCCTAAACCTAAATCAAATGAATCCAGAAATAGTTTTCTAGCTAAAAAAGAATCTACTTCGTCACTAGAACCCAACTTTTCCTCCTGTTCCTGACTCAACTTCTCGCTCTCCGGAAGACTCTGACTTCGTAAACTAGGGCGCTTCGCTAAACTGCCTATCTCTAAATGAACGGGTTCGCTCTTTTTAGACTGACCGGGAGGTAATGTAATTTTTATAGATAGGAGAAGATCTTCTTTGAGCTAGAGAAATCGGGCGAATCGAAGAGAAGAGAAAGGTAGGTAGATCTTTACTGCCGGTAGGGAGTTTTTTATTCTGAATTTACTTTTCAATTCTATTCGACTACTTTGTAGCCTCTTTCGCCTATGTAGATAAGCTGAGCTTCTCTTTGAGTCTGCGCATACATGCCCTTTCTTTGAGAGTCTGCTTTGGGTTCGGACCTTGACCTTTAGTTTGAGATCTAATTCGTCTCCAAGATCGAATCGGAACAGGCTTCGCCTTCCTAACAGCTACGCGGGGCCTACTAACTTGTTGATCTGGCCGCGAAGCGGTGAGAAAGTTCCCACAATTCCGCTGCGCGGGGCCTACTAAACTGGTTTTCCCTCATAAGGCCGCGAAGCGGAATGACAAATTGCTCCGGGCAAAACCTAGCAAACTGGAGGCCGCGCAGCGGTTCGACTAACGTATCAAAGTATCATCGGCTCTCGTCTCACAAAGCCTCTTTTTGGCCTCACTTTCTTCTTCTCCCAACTCATACCTTATAGTGAGACGAGAGTAAATTAGATATATATGAGCCCCGCCGGGGCGAAGGAAAGCGGGACCCTTTCCTTTACTCGTACCACTTGTTGTAGTTGGTATCTAATATAATAGCTGAACGTGGTTACACCATGCAATTAGCTCCCAAGACGCGAGATTTTACTCGCCCTTGCAAAGAATTGCAACATTTGCCAAATGTAGGCAAAGCCTTCCAAGTTGTTTTCAATGTCATCTCAAGGGGAATCCCATAGCTTCCAGCTGGAGGACAGTATCGATCGAATAAGGATCGCATTTATGCTTTTCTTCGAAACCTTAAAATTGATACGGCAATACAATAATAAGAAGAAAACGCCGGGTAGCCTACTGCGCCACAGAAAAAAGTGATTCTTCCTCCGGAGGTTTTTCTCCTAGAGCCTGACTCGTAGCAGGCTATGTTGCTAAGTAGCTTGTTACTCGTGGATTTGGGCTGCTCTCAATAGGAGTTATCTATGGTCTGGAAGATCGGGCTCCTCTGTCTACGGTTTCTTTTGTGCTGGTGTGCTAGCCGGGCAGCTACGCGGGGGAGAGAGAATTGGATTTGAGTCTTTAGTCAACTTCGCCCTTTTATAGCCTCTTTCATTATGTCAGGTCAGTAATTTTAATGTTTTCATGCGCCGCATAGCGGAGAGTCCGATTTCCTAGCCTTCTGACCTAAGCGCTCTTTCTCCTTTGTGATGTCACTGAACGAGCCTGGGGGCACAACAAAATCGGCTAGCCAGGGAAGTCATTGTTACACTGAAACAAGTTGTTTACATAAAGAATCGAGCCGAACAGATGGTCTATTATAAAAAAGAGAGCGCTTACTAATTTGAATTTATCTTTTATAGGAAAGAGTTCTAAGATGAGTTAGTATACCCCGATCTTTCTAATTCTTTCCAGCTTTCAAACACCGCAAAACCATGTTCAGATACTGAGCTGGTCACTCTGGGGCCTTGGGTAACTTCTTTTTATGTAGCCCTTACGATTCTAAAGTTGGTTGCTAACTTCTAGGATGGGAATCTTGTTTTTTGATAGCAGACGGAAGCCTTCCATTTCAGATCAGAATAGATAGACAGTCGCAAAGCTTCCATTCTTATTATCTAGTATGTTATGTCATAATAGGCGTAGCAAAGTGACAACTGGAAAGGAGATATGAGAGAGAGGCTGCGAAGCAGGCTCGTAAAAGCAAGAATTGAATCCAGTCAAATTGAACGGGCCGCTCATACATCGTTCATCCGAATTCAACCAATCCCTACGGAGAAAATCAATCAGTCGTAGGAGTTCTCTAGCTACTTCTTTCATAGAGCTGGGCGGTCTGGGGGGAGAGTTTGAGAGAGAAAAAGAAAGCCTAGGGAAAGGACACGAAGTGTATGCTCTTATTTCAAGTTCTGTCAGCTGGAGCTCTTGTGACCGGCTAAAGTCAATATTTGAGCTTCATAAAACAAAACGAAGGTTAGCCGAGAAGACTACGGAATAAGAACTCTAGAAAAAGGCTCTCACTAAAGCAGTGAAGTTGTTCGGCTTAGTAGTGAATAGACGAAAAAAGGTTGCGAAGCTCAATCTTTTCTCAAAAACAAAGACTGAGGCCACCCTCCGGGTAGGTTCTGTAGGCCGCGCAGCGGTTCTATCTAAGAAGTATTCTCACACAAATGAAAACAGCTCAAGATGAAAGATTCCATTCAATCTACTTATTAAATTAACTAGTCAATCTTCTGATTTATTAGATGAAAGAGCTGGATCACGGCTAGACTTATCCTTAGAAGGGCCGAAAGTTCAAGTTGCTCATATGCCGGAAGGAAGTCAAACACCAAACTGGGAAGCTAGTCAGCGAATGCCATATAAGCCAAGCCTATGATATTCTTTTTATTCCACCCGGCTTAGATCTTGGCTTCGGAACATTGGTGAAAGATAAAGAAAGGCTGGGATGTTCAGAGGTCTGACCTCAGAAAGCCATTCAAAAGACCAGACCGGGCTTCTTCTCGATTAGCTGACCAGCTGAAGGAAGAATGCTTTTTCTTCTACTTCTATATATCTAGATATAAAGATATAAAGGCCGCGTAGCGGAAAAAGTACTGAGATCTCTCTTTCTATATTCTATAGAATTAATAGAATTAGAATAGATAGATCTATTTTTTTATTTTTATATAAAGAGAAGAGGAAGAGGTTTAGGTTAGGTCAGAGGTCATACATTCGGATTCGGAATAACATGACCTATACTTCTTTCTTTTACGTCTACTAAGGCTCTGGTAAGAGTGAGCCTACTAAGAATAAGAAAGAAAAAGAAACGGTAGGTAGATTACTTGAACGGAGTTATCTGAGCATATAATATATAATAAAAGAAAAGAGGCGCCAAAATCAGATTCAAGTAGCTACGCGACGTATACGTCAATTAGTTCAAGAAGAAGCTAAGTCAGTCTCGGTCGGAAAGAAAAGAAGAGCGAGGAGATTCTGACTACTAGCAACCTACCCTCCGGGTGGGTCAACCTCCGGCGCGCAGCGGTTCTATCTTGCGAAGTAGTGAGTGAGCTATAGGTAGAGTTGTCTTAGCTTAGCTTAGGTAGGCAGAGAAGTAGAGTGACTAACCAAAATCAATTGAGTTCTACGTGAGCGTTTAGGCATAGGCAACGACGAACATAACGGTAGGCAGCGTAGCGGGTGGGCCCCCATTAAGTTTACTTTTATGGCTTATGGCTAAAGATTCCTCTGACTATCGAGCTAAAGCGATAATAAAAGAAAAGGAGCTCAGATAGTTTAAGCTTTTGCTAATAAGTCGCCCCAATGAGCGTAATTAGTTTATGAAGAAGCGACCGGGCAAACAGGAATCGTTGTTTGGCGTATGCCCTGAAAGGACACCTAAGAACCTAATTAGTTTCTGAAACCTAAATAACGTTGAGTGAAATTACCTAATCATAAGGAGTTTCTGGACCGGGCCGGGTTTGAGGTTAGAACCTGTTATGTGAGTAAGAAAGAGAAAGAAAAAGGGCATAACCTCCCGGTCAGTCTAAAGGGAGTAGGACGGGAGTGAGCTAGCGCACAGTTTGAGCTCTGCGACGGGTTTAGTTTAGCTATGAAAGAAGAATTCTATCTAATATACGATTCCCGAAGCTTCAATTAGTGAGGTATAGGTCAGTTTAGCTTTAGCGTTTAGAGTAAAAGAAGAGCAGAGTCAGAGCTTCGGATTAAGATAAGAACTAACGTGAAAGCCGCCGAACTACCGCCAAAGAACGTCAGTTCCAGTTCACTCACTCCTCGGGCCTTGAACCGGAACGCGGAACTAATAAGTGAACCGGTTTCATGGTCTAGTCTAAGGAACGAACCAATCGGACAGGCAAAAAACAATCCGAAACGCGTAGCAGCAGGTCAAGCACTGGTCAGTGCCACTGGCCTGGGTGATCTAGTGGTACCAAGCAAACTAGGAAGACTCTAGGGTCAGGTTCAACTAGTGAGACGATGGGGGCTTCATTGTCGAGAGAAGCCCGCCAGCTAAGGCCCATAAATGATCGCTAGAAAGTCAGGTGCGAAGTAGTAGAGGATTTCTTTCTCTTTCTAGTGCAGAGCAGAGACAGTCAGAAGGTTTGCTTAGAAGCAGCCCAGCCACAAAGAGTGCAGCTCACCGCTCTTGCGCCGAACCGAAGATGAACAACGGGGCTAAGCGATCTTAGCTTAGAACTGGATTTGATTGAAGGATCGGGGATCGGTAGGGTCCGCCTTAGACTTAGAGTAGAGGGAAGCACCTCGCGCTCAAGCAGGTGTAGACGAAGCTACAGCGAGAATGTCGGCTTTAATCACGTAAACATTGGTGAGAATCCGAAAAAAACCGGGTCGTCCACGGAGGGGCCTAAGATCAGGCTAAAACTAAAGAGAACAGGCTCAGAGTGTTTTTAAATAAAAAGCAGAGACGGATCACCCACTATCAGCAAAGCAAGGACATCGAAGCACCCCTTCCCTTCGGGCCTTGAGCTGGATGGCTGGCGAGATGTCAAAACATTTCCCACAGCAAGAGCACTTCCAATGGCAGGCAGGGAGAGAGTAGGGTAGGGGTTATGGCTATTGATTGCCATCTCTACGAGGCTGCGAAGCAGATTCAGTGTGGAATAGCATGCGCTATATTTGAAGTGAAGTTCCAGTCCATAGAAAAACTTCCTTGCCCACTCAAAACTGCAAGCTCGTTGGCACGTTAGCTCATTAGCCCTAACCTTACCTTTAACCTAGCGGCCAGTAGATCAAATTTCTCTTTGAGGCGCTAGATTTAGCTGGGAATTCTCACTCGAACTAGAGGGCATGGGAACTAGATGCCCGCCCAGGCCAGGAAAGTGAGTCTAGGCAGAAAGTCGAGTCACTCTATTTGCCTTGCCTTTCGCTTGCTTTCACTTTCTTGATGACTTGACCTTACTTTCCAGCTGACTTCAGTGTAATTTGAAAGGGCGTTCTTGTACAGGAAACTGCTGCTTATGGCCTTCATACTTTAAATTAGATCCCGTGATCAATTTCATTGCCTGCTTGACTTTCAAGTAGAAGTACTACTACTATCTTCCTTCTCTTTGCTTAAGTGAGCTATTCTAGATATTCTAATTAGATGCAATTACAGTAAAGTTAAAGTGAAAGCCGTACAAAGAAAGAATCTTAGTTAATGTTAATTTAATTAAAGGAAAGGCGGCACTAGCACTA
The DNA here is from genome assembly GCA_016760335.1 of Gastrodia elata. NCBI lineage: Eukaryota > Viridiplantae > Streptophyta > Magnoliopsida > Asparagales > Orchidaceae > Gastrodia > Gastrodia elata. The sequence continues at coordinate 29,888,401 of CM028683.1, read as the reverse complement.
GTTCAATAAGTGACTCAGACTAATTAGATTAGGCGCTAGACTGGCAATTCTTGACTTAATCTTGCTTTACGAAAAAAGAGACGAGACGGAATTAAAGGCAATAGTGACAACTAGCACTTTCTTTTATTTGAATTTTAGGAGGGCAACTCTTTCATTATTAGGCGCTTGAACTAGGACTGGGATCGGACAAAGGCGATAGTCAAAAGTTCTCTTTGCTAAAAAAAGACAGTTCAAAAATAGCGCCGCTCCGCTTCTCGAGGAACTCAGGGCACTCTCGCACGCTCAGCCTTGCCCGCCGTTATGGTGTTCTGCATTTTTATTCGCTTCGCGACGATCCGGATTTCGATTTAGAGCTAGTCAGAGTCCTTCTTAAACTACTGACTCTGTCATTTATGTTGACTTGTCCAGAGGGCTCATTCCGTCGATATTAGATTTTTTGAAATGAAAAAACAGATACAGATATTGTATTGCATCCTTTCGGATCATTTCATTACCAGCCTATGTCGGTTCGGTTGCCTTGCAAGCAATATAAAAAATTTCTTTAAATAGCGCCTTTACCTTTACTAGGTAATAGTAAGCGTGAGCAAAAGAGAAGAGTTCTAACTAGAATAGTTTTCCCAGAATACTATACTAGGAATCGGTAATTCTCAGTCATAGTGGCCGCTGGTCCTCTTTTTAAAGAAAGCTCAAGCTTTCCCTGGCCTAGAAGATTAAGTCGATTGAAGGAGGTTAGGCGTTAGTCCAAACTAAAGGGCTTTAGTGGTGTTCACTTCGCTCCGCGCCTTTTTTTTTATTAAATACAATTAATGCTGCGCGGCCTCTCTTTTACTGGAAGATTTTAGCTGCGAAGCAGGTAAAGAAAGGCGAGCTTGTTCATTGTTCAGTCAATGAGCCCTTCAGCAGCGCTCTGCTTTCCGTTCTCTTCTAATCTAATTTGGCTAGCTTTCAGATCTGAGCATGGAGTGGAGGACGGGAATATCAAACCAAATCTAATTTGCATGTTAGGCCGGAATAAGCGCTGAGGAGATCTATAAGCGCAACAGAAAAGAAAAAGAGATAGCTCAATCAAGAAACAGTCAGTCGATCAGGAAGAGTGGGAGCTGATGGACAGAAAAGCTCTGCCTCAGCCTGAAATATCCTCAACGATACCCATACCAACCACTAAAGCAGGCGTCATGAAGGCGCTTCCGATATGTATTAAATCCGCAGTAAACAAGGTGTACATCTAATATAGAATAGAATGTCTCAGTCTAATGGCGCTATTTTTGAAATCAAAGCATTATTTCACCGATCATTGCATTGAAGAAAAATTCTTTTATGATTTTATGACCTGAAGCTTGCTCTCATCGCTGCCCGAGAGCTGGGATGGGACGGCGGGCGTTAGCCGTCAGTAGTTCCTATGGCCATTTCATTCAGCTTAGTGATGTAAGAGATCTCATCCTCGGCTCGGTGATGATATCGAATCGAGAAAGGCTGAAAGATTCTAATTTCAATTAACTAAATTATATGCTTGAATTCGTTGAAGTAATCGAGGCCCGAAGGCAACGAAGTTGATATAATATTAAATGAATTTCTTTAATTTCTCTTGTTATAATCTATTTATATTATATAAATCTAATATGAATGCGCACCACTTTCTTTCTTTCTATTCATTCAAGTCGTAGCGTAGAATTTCGTAGATGAAGTGCGTGATCTGGTAGCGAGTCTTGGGTATTTGTACGATTAAAAAGGTTGCGAAGCAAATGTGAACTCAATTATTTAGAACAAGAAAATACCTGCCCGCTGCGCGGCCTCTACTACGTAGCCTTGCCTAGGAATCGAGCTTGCGAGATTTAATGAAAAACTCTCCAGAAGCCACAGGGCATAAAGAGAATATCCTGCCCTAAATCGTTCTTCAACCCGGTCTACATTGGACCAGCTGATCATATGGATCTTATGGGCGGGTTCGGGGTCTGACCATGAAATCGATTTCAAGATCATAATCATATCTTTATCTTTCAGCCGGTGAAGGCTTACAAGCACTGAGGGGATGAGCTCTCCGGCATATGACAGCTGCCTTCTTCTCTTTTTCTTTGATTTCCAATTGCTAATTCGGCGATTGAGCTTGTCGGGGGAGCATATTAAAGAAGGCGAAGTGTCTCAATCTGACGGGGTTTTGGTGCTTACTAAAGTTTGAGAGACCTCACGGAAGCCAAGAGTACGAATTCTTTAGCCCGGAGAGCATTTAGCCCCAGTACCTTCCCCAGACCTGCTCATCCATTAGAACCAATTCCACCCTGGCCAACGCATTACGCACGGAGCTATCTGCATCAGAAACATAGAGCTGATGAGATCATCTTGAATGGGTGATCCGGTTTACTCTCCTGTTCTAGTTCAAAGATAAGAGACACGTCTCAAACCGCAGCCCCCCTGAGCTAGATGGAGATTCGTTAATCATAACTGCAAATGACACTATGGAGATACATATTCTATTTCTATCTTCACCTAAGGCCTCCTTTATTCGAGGGGACAGCATCCCAAGGAGCAGAGTCGTACGCCTTGCCTTGCGAATATAGAACTCGGCGCAAGACTCCGGTAGGTGGACCGTTAGGCCTATGATAGTGACGGACCAGCTCGTTAGCCAGAATAAGTAAAATAGAAGCGGCAGGAGCAACTGAACCTGCTTCGCAGCCTTATTCCTCCAAGACCCGATGCTCAGGCGGTAAGGAATTCCTCCCGAATCGGTATCCGGTTGAGATTGCTAGGCTGTCCTTATCAGCAAAGCAAGTAAAAGTGGCCGGCGGATTTGTTGTTTTTAAGCCGCCAGCCAGATCCGCACGAGCACTCTAGACCCGGCCCGGCGGGTGAGGGACGCCCACGCAGCGGATGGGACTCCGAATCCCCCAAGACTTCTATTTCTTAGGCATTGCTTGGATCGATTCAGAAACCCCGATCTCCTGTCACGACCAATTCTTCTACCGCTGTTCTGCCTCCAGCAATCTTTGTCATCGCTCGATCACTTCCTTTTTCACGCTTAGGGACCTTAGCGTACGATCTGGGCAGAGAATCAAATTCCTTAGCTGAGAAAAGTTTACAAACGTCCTTAGGCTACCGGCAGGTATAAATCTACCTTCTTTTTCTTTCTATTGTAACGACAGCAAGAGTGAACGATCTTTTGTGCTCGCCCAGCCCTCTACTCTAAATCTCTAAATCGGGTTGGTTGCTGTTGCTTTTATTGGTTGAAATCGTTCTATGTGCTTGTGGAGAGGAGAGTGCCTTGCTCTACTTGATGTTCGTATGCTGTCTGTCTTCTCTCTCCTTTTCAAAAAAGACGGGAAATCTCAGATTAATATGAAATGAATCATCATAGGTTGTTCAAGAATAATGGACTGATGACTTTACTTTTGATGCTTCAAATTCCCAAGAGTATAAGAATCGGACATGGAATGCGCTTTTATAGGCCTAAAGAAGGAAGAAGTATT